>CALSCE010010657.1:22257458-22273490 GCA_943593645.1 Bovichtus variegatus | reverse complement strand
TGTGTGTGTGTGTGTGTGTGTGTGTGTGTGTGTGTGTGTGTGTGTGTTTAAGAAGTAGAAAGGGGGAAGTTGCTTCATACACCACAGGAAGCAATCATGCTTTGTGAGTGATAGCCAGGATGTGAAAAACATTCAAAGTTGCAGAAAATCTCCTATTTTCACACAAATTGTAACAGCGGGGGGTTAAAGTTTCTTACACAGTACGCGCCTTCCTTTCACCTCCTCCTTTGTTGTGTGAGTAAGTGCTCATTAGATAATGCGGTCCAGCGGTTCAGGATTGGTGTAATTGGCTGTTAGACCGTCCGCCCCTCCTCTTCTAAGCATTAATTTAATCACTAGTCTAGTGTAAGCCTATACCAACCTTAATGGTTAAAGTAATTGTGTCAGTGTGCTCTCCCACAGACATTATCCATCCAGAGTCTGTCCTCAAACTGAAATCCCACCTTGAGATACAGTTAGTCAAGGCCATTGAACTCAAGCAAACACTTGTGGCTAATGGGAAATTATTCGAGCAATTACCACGGAGGTCACTGGTAAAATGATAATGGGAAAGTGAGTTGGGAAAAAAAAACAAAAACCTGATCATTTCATTATTGTGCAACTATAAAGAGACTCATTGAATGTATATCAGGCCTGACTGAGGGTGTGATGTCATTTAAAGCAGAGGAATAAAAGCATTTAAATCTGGTTCATAGTTGAAACACAGTGAACCAGTTGAAGTGAGTTGGACTGTGTGTGTGTGTGTGTAGCTGGATCTCTCCAGTGTTTATCACCATGTGTTTAACACGAGGCCCCTCCTCCGAATGCCCCGCCGTCCTTCATAGCGTCACAGACCACTGGCAAGGAACTAAATAATAACATTTCACAGTTTCACAATGGGGCGCCATCTAAAGCCCGTAGTCTTGTCACATGATATCACTCTTGCCGAGCAGAAGGCAGTTGTGCGGCTTGTGAGTGTGTGTGAAGTAAAGGTGTAAGTGTGTGAGAGCTTGTGCATGTGAAATTGCATTCTTGTGTGCTTGAATGTCAGAGTACGATATTACGATGACTGAGAGGCTATAACCTTCATCAGGTCTGTAAAGGTAAAATATGTGTTTCCAGGGGAAGCTAACGCTCCACTCAGATTTACAGAGGGAAATGACATATCCCCTTTCTGACAAGGAGTGTTAAAAAGTGAAATGGGGATAGATGCTGAGACAAAGCATACCTCTGGAGTACAACAGCTAAAATCGTAAACCTCAGTCTGGAGACATCTAGAGCCATATAACACCGAACCTAGTAAATAAAGAGGGAGGCTGGATTTTAAATATTATATAATATAGTCATATTTTAAGACTTGAAGCCACTTTAGAATCAAGTAAACGAACATCAAAGCTGTTAATTATTTGAAATGTACCCAGCACCACCATTAGTTTGGTTTATTATATAGTAGAAATGTTGCCACTTATTTGGCACATTTCTGACTGTAATTGGTCCGTATTTTACTTCACTGCAACATTACAGTACATTGTTCATCGTCTCTAAAACTACATAGTTGTTGAGAGGCTAAACAGTTATTTGGAGAGAAAACATGCTGCTTAACTCTTGTCCAGTTTGTCAAGACAGGCAAACATGATCCTTCTCAGTTTGACCGCTCCACCCCTGAAATATTGTCTCTAATCCACGCTTACACGTCTTGAGTCGTCAGCGTATAAACATTTTTCCTGTCAAAAGTATTTCCTTCGCCTAAACCAGTCGGTAGTCAGCAACTGAAAGATTGAGACGCTCGCTGTATTCATCCTGGGCCCAAATCACAAGTCTGAAATGGCTGCTGAGTGCCAGTGAAGGATGCCTTTCAACAGACGGGGGGATTTCCAGGGGCTCGAGGTGGAATAGTCCCTGGGAGGGAAAGCGGAGGGGATAGACGAGGGGAAGGGAAAGGCAGGAAGAGGGGAGCCCAGAATGGGCCGGTGGCTCGACCACCGAGGGGAATCTGGTCTGGGTTGTGGCTCTCAACACATCCATCTTGACCTGAGGCAGGCAAGAGATTGGTTTCCTTTAACAGCGCTCTAATGTCAAAACATCATAATGTGCGTAACAGGAACACCACCAATGAATGCCTTTGAATTCATAAACTGATATTTCAGCAGACAAAATTGATTATCGCACGCTGACAGGCAGACGTGGAGATATTGATCATTGAAACTTTTCCCGTTTCATGTGGGACGACCGAGCGTGTCCAAAAACAACTGAACAGATTCAGCCTAAGTGTTTTCTGATGACCAATAGATTTGGAGAAATATACAGAGAATGTTGGTTCAACGCAAACTGTCCAATATTATGTTCAAAATGTCCCACAAGAAAAAAACCACAGCAGTTTGAACCGGAGCCAAGTTTGGCTGCAAGCTGGGAAACAGGCTGAGACGAGTTTACATTGGTTCAAATCACTAGATTAGTAATAGCAAACATCTTTCAATAAGAACCATTGACCTTGTATTTCCAACATATTGTATTATATGTGTGTGCGTGTGAACATCTGTGTATATGTCTTGGTCTACGGTCAGACACTAGACAGCCACGCCTGTACTGATAATTCTGTGCCGTATGGACACTTGATGCCATATGTATTTAGCCCTCAGGTACAGATCTACCATCACGTTGCTTAATGTCATATTCTTTCAGTAACAATGGATTTCTGCTTGTTCTATCAATTGTTCATTATTTTCACTCATCCCGTTTTGTGCACACACAGTAAGAAGAACGTATATAAAAGTGGACCCTTCTAATTTATCCATGATTTATTATACTAAATGTTGTGTGCTACGGTTTTTCTTTGTGGCAGTCAAATAACATCGCACTATGCAAGAAATGAATATTCCCTTTCCCCTTCCTTCCTGCACTCATATTTTTCCATAAATTGTCAAGGAGACCTGGATGCAAACCAGCTTCAAGGTCTGGAAATGAGTGTATTTTTACTGGCTCAGACAATGTCCAGAACATATTAGCCGTGTAGGAAATGTGCTGAATATTACGGTCTCCACTACCCGAGGCCAAGAAAGACAGTTGGTGCAAACCCCAGACTGCTGTGCGGCTGCTATCTCTCAAAATGTCAAAGCTTTGGTCTCTAAGTCTGCTCTGTTCTGCTGTGGCTCCGGGTTGGACCGGGCATTGCAGGAAGCTGACTGGCTGGCTTTCCAGTTTGCTGAGTCATAGTGGTAATTAAATGTGACTGGGGACTGTAGGGTCAACTGTGATACCCAGTGTGAAGGAGTTGAAGCCCAGGCTCACACCTTCATGTGCAAATGTTTTTTTAAAAGACCTGTCCTAGTTTCCTATTCAAATGCTAAAACAATGGCTATTGTTTCAGCAATATCAACACGATGTGTGTATGTGTGTGTATGTGCACGCATGCCTACATGTGCACTTCTTTTTATAAAAAAAAAAAAAAGAAGTAATTCCAGATGTGAAATAACAACATTTGTCTGCCACAAACATTCAAAGGCTCCAAAATGACTGAATTCAGAGTTAAGATATTTATGATCCCATAAATGGGATTATTTTTGAAGTAATCCATTTTCATGAAGAATAAAATGGAGCCAGGCGTTAATCACTAGACTTGCGAGCTCTTAGCTCCACATTCCTCACATGCTGCGCAAATGAGCCCTAAAATGTGCTTGAAATGGTATTCTAACAGTTACATGAAGTTTCCTGATCTGCAGCGTCATGTGGGACTGCGGCTAATGATCCAAAGGGGAGAACACAATGAAAGGCAATTTGTAGCATCTCATTATGCCACTCATTCATTATTATAGTTCAGATAATTTATATGTTATGGAGATTTTCGCTCCGTTTTTAGGACGAGGAGACATTAAAGTCACGGTCCTGCAGTTGTTGACAAGGCCTGTCTAACAACTGGCCTCAACCACAACACTTATGAAGTGGCAGAGGGGATGAATCTCTCTGTGAGGAAGGAGAATAATAATATAACTCATATGAACAGCCACATTATAATCATACAGCTTGTTCTTGTAAGGTCATGTAAGAGAACATTATAACTCTTAAACTTGTCTCCTTATAATCCCTGACAGAGGGGAAGAAATAACATTAAGTGCTTTTGGCTACGAGCACTGCGCTGAAATTCTAACATCTAACATCCACGCATCCTGTGATTGGTCTGTGAACACTCGAACACTCTGAAGACTACGGTAGGTGCAAAGTTCAGCTTCCACTCATGCCAAAGAAAGTAAACACGAGGCCAAGAAGTGTGTGGTGATAGCCAAAATCCCACACTGCAATTCTGGATTCGCTAACTTTATGAGATAGCTTTAATATAATGTATATGATAAATGTTACATCCTGAGTAGGATATCTTCTAACATCAACAGTGATAATTTTGGTTTCTCGCTAAATACAATATATGATTTCTGCATTAATACACGAGCGCTGCACCATAAATTACTAACTGACCCTTCGCATGACTCCGAAACCATTTTGAAGGGTGATAGAAAGTGCGAGAGTGCAACAGGAAGAGAAGAAGAGCCAAAAAGAGACTTATGGAAAGTGACTGCCTGTTGTTGTTCTTCTTCTCTTTTGGTTTGGTGTGAATTACGGTTGCATCTCCCGGAGTTTATAACCTAGCAATGAATGCTAAGTCATAGTGGCCAGTTCTTGGCAGGCAGCGATCATAGATTCTCCAAGTCATCTAGCAGCAGTAACTACATGCGAGTGTGTCGAAGGAGCAGTTAAAACACACACACACACACACTCTGTTGTTAGATGCTCTTTGCTTGCACAGACACTGCTTTAGCACTATAACCTCACATGTTGTTCCTGCTTGGTAACAGCAATAAATATGGCATCTCTTAATCCAATGACATTTCCAAGGGATCAACGCTGATTTCTTAGGGGATCTGAATGTGCTTCCAACCGCAGTCATATAAGTGAAACCTTTGAGGCCAGAAGCAGTAACACAGTGGCTGATTTATGGTCTGAACACGGAGAAATGAGTGACTGAATAAAGTGCTTTTCCCTAATGTGTAATATCCAACATGTCACGCCAGATCTTCAGGCCGAATATGGCTCTGCAAGTGGCTTTTGCTACAGACGGAACATGTTCTTGGCCTCCATCTGAGAAGCAGCTCTCCTCTGAATGTTCTCTGCATGCTTCAAAGATATGAGATTAGACAGCTGCATGTCAGACTCATTGTCCTTCGTTAACAAGTCTAATTTGTGCCTCATTCTGTTTTCCAGCTCTTCCAAGATCTCAGACAATCATTCTGGCCCCCACTGGGGTTGGAAGAATCATCACGCTGGCATCCATATTTGCACCATCTGTGATGGAGAGAGCTGTGTGGTTATGGATCAGTCGCACACTCAAACACGCGCACACGCATAAACATATATGCAAACACATAAAACGCTCACACACACACTCACTCACACTCACACACACAGGTTGTAGTTGGTATAATCCCCATTCTTATCTAATCCCTGAATCCCTTGACTAATTTAGGCTAAAAACCACAACAAATGAGATGATAAGATTTTCTGATGAGCCTAACTGAGTGATTTGCTTTACCAGCTTCGACTGCTGACTGTAAAACAGGCAGTTGATTTATCACGATAACGGCGAGCTTCAAGCCTTGCACAGCTGCTTAGACGCCTCGCTTTAGCATCCGCGAGCTTAATACTGACAAACAGCCGCCGTACAACCACCACCTCGTACGTCTCTCTCCGTTGAGCTTGTTGCTGAACTCCCAGAAGGATCTTTCTTTGGAAAAGTCCTGTAATACTTTGGTGGGCGGACTTCAACAATGTCTCCCACTGTATTTACTGCAACAAAACCAATGACTGTACGTTACGAGGGGAATTTGAAGGGAGCGGCTGTTGATCCCCTCCCTCGCACTGCAGTCAGGATGAGTAAAATGCTCCATTGGTAGTTATAGGGCTTCATTAGTGAACATATTTGAATTTAAGTGTAGGCGTTCCAATAAAATGAACGGTGCAGATGCCCACTGGCTGGATGATCTCAGTCACTAGCTATTGGTCATTTAGATGCTTTCCCGCTAGGCTTCACCGTCTTCTTCCAAAATAAAGAAAGAAAAGCCATCTAACAGTGCATGCTGAATGAAGCCAGAACGCAGGAGCACATTTACTTGTGTTACAGCTATCTCTAGCTGGTCTCTGGAGGACAAGCTGGCATGGAGCTTAGTTAGTCTACAGCTGCCTAGTTCTGTTTGTGTTTATGTGTTTCCCAGGCTGTTGGATATCGGTCTGTTCTCCTACCAAGACGCTGACCATCGCTGCCAACATGTGTGAGCTCAGGGATGCTGTAACTCCTATTCTCTGCCTCCTCATGCAGCTATCAGCGGTGCAGAGTCTCGGTAGATGTTTTTGAGATGGGCTCATGAAAGCCGCGACGGATATTAAAGAGGGAATTAGACAACCTCCTCTCCGCTACGAATGACTCGTTAAGATTCGTTTGTCTCAGCCAGAGACAGACTGATGACAACCGACAATGCCTTTATTATGAGAACACATAAATTCACATCTGCATGTGAGTTTGTGTCAGCTGCTCTATGTGTGTTCCTCTGTGTTGTCTGTCTGCATCTGATAGACACCCCCCCCCCGAGGGAAAGCGTAGCAGCCACCTGAATATTAGTCAGCGACACGGGGTGTGCGGTGGCTGATAAAGCTCCTCCGAAACAGGGGCGCACGGGAAGCGGAGGGCACCACTAAAAGGCACAAAGATCCCAATCACAGCGAGCAAGCAGCCGAGACGCAGAGAGGAAGGCCCATGGAGACAAGAGGCCGAGAAGAGGAGCTGGGATTTTATTCATAGGAGCGGCAGCAGACAAACTAGGAGCCGGACCTCAACAGTGAGCGAGCAGTGCCCGGGTCGTGACTCTGCTCTAGCTCAGCAGTTTGGACGGATGAGAGGGGATCTGAGATTGTACAGCAGAGACAGTATTGTGATTTTAAGCATCACTCAACAGAACAGGTCCAAGAAGTTAATGCACAAAAAGGTCAAGCAAGTAAATGCTCTGGAAGCCGACGACGTAAAATAAAACATTTAAAAAGCCTTGAAATGCTTTTGTCTGATATCTGTTTTGAGGTTGACTTTTTCCTCTTTTGGCCCAACAAAGGAAAATGATGCGACTGTACAGGCACGACATGCCCCACTTTCTGTCTTTGATAACGTTTCAGTATATTGATGTGTATTTGTTTTCTCTGTCAATTATGTGGCAACAGGATTCTTTGCTCCTTTTATCTTCGGTGCACTGTCTTAGGCTTTGATTTTACACGAGAGACGTCGGGGCAATTAATTGTCATCCTCAAGACGAGGGAGTCGTCCGCTGGGATCAGGGTGTGATGTCAGCCTCTGCACCAATCAGGGCTGAGCAAGTGCACAGGGTCATGTCTAGGGGAAATACAGTCAATGGAGATAAATGGACAAATGAGAGAAAGACATTCATTCAATTCCGGAGAAGTTCAAAGAGGGACGACACAAGTGGAGACAGAAAGGCCATGATTCATAAAAAAAAAAATCAGAACCGGATGTGTCAACTCAAAGTGTCTGCGCTGGCTTATTCACATTTTAATTGCAAATTACCATAGTGCGAGTGTTTTTTCTTAAGAAAATATGATTTATGTCCCCCTTTATGTGCTAGAATGAGCGTTCATATTAGCATTCTGACCTTGCCCCCCTCTGTACTCTGTGGGAGCAATTGCAGCTCAATTAAACCCCAGCCATGCAGATAAAAATGGTCCCAAATAGCCGGCGACCAATGGAGGCTGTCAGTTTAATAGGCAGCTTTTTGAAGGTGTCATGTAAGTTGCAGTACACAACCAAATGGCTTTAATGAAATATGCAAATTTGTAATATAAACCTGATGTTGCACTATAATTAACCTTAATATTTTCAAAATGTTTAGAGGCTCACAGAGCAAATTTGTGTGTGAGCGTGTGCGCGCGTGTGTGTGTGTGTGTGTGTGTGTGTGTGTGTGTGTGTGTGTGAGAGAGGGGGAGAGAGACGGGTATTAAGACCTTTAAGGATCATTGACTTGTTCCTGTCAGAGAACTCTTGTAAATGAAGAACCATTTTCACAAGGTCGTCAATAAAGTTCCATGTAGGATTAAATACGCTGTGCACAATAAACAAACTAAATTTGAAAAAAGAAATAAAATACATCGAGAGTCTGTTGGCATATGTGAATCCTGCGGAAATATTAAATTTTCACGGTCCATTATGATGAAATGTTTTTGAGCACTACAATTTCACAGTTGCTCAGGCCGGAGTTTAACCCACCTTGGGATCAAAACCAATGGTCCATTTTATGGCTGAAATCTGAAATATACAGTATATATTAGGAGTTCTTCTCATGCATGTAGACCAACACAAGCTTCCCTATGAAAAGGTTCTGATGAATAGTTATTGCCTTTATTTATTATTATTTTTAAATAATCCAAGGTCTGGCACATGGGAACCATGAGAAACTGTGATTTTCAAAAATCTTTGTCAACGTTGTTACGTTGTTTCTCTTCTTTCCAATTTTTTCTCCTAGCTCATTTTTGTACATCTCCTTGAAAAAGCAAACTACAATTTTGCAACAAATTGGATACGTATAATTTATTTTGGAATTGAAACACATGAATCCCTTGTGTTACCCTCTGTCATACCCGCGGTAGTGTTCCTTTTCCTCCCTCTCTCGCTCCGTTTCTTGCGTACATGTGCCCGTATGCTGGAATTAACTTTGTATGTGATCGTCTGGGATTTTGTCTGCATCCATATGCTGCTGGTTATGACTTGTGTGTTTCCTAATATTACTCAGACGTTGCCAGGCATTTGGATACAACACTGTGCCGGCTGATGTGGCAGCTGGGAGAGACATGCTCACAGGAAGTAACCAAAGCAGCGCTTCAGTCTGACGAACGCTATGTCGGTGTTGTTATTATTTCCACCAATTACACCTATCTCTGTCTTTTGAAGCCACTAAAGCTTGGTGTTGCCAGTGGTTATGTGGTAACATGCTGTATTTACTAGTGGGCAAAGACAGTACTGCGTCATCCATCCATCCCAAGACATTTCCCCTTATATCCTTTGTGTGACCCTTTCTCTCCGTGTGCTTCTTTCTTCTCCAGCATCTGAGCATTTCAGCTGTCATTTAGGCCACAGAAATATGATGTCTGTTGCTCTAATGATTTGCGGACCTTAAGTGGAAATGCCCACTATGAATCATGAAAATGCATTTTCCCATTTCCATTATGGAGGAGACTACATGTTCACAGAGAGATTTACACCGTCATAGCGTTTCTCGTGCTCTGCCTCTTTCTCTGCCTCTCCTGCATCCTCCCTCTGTGTTGTGTTGACCGGCTTTCTCCTGCCCATTCATTTATATTCGTCAGGTTTTATTTTTGAATTTCATGTTTGCCAGTAAAAGCAAACTAAATGTCCTGCCCCATGCACGTCATGGACTTAAGTGAACGTCTGAAACACCTTGATGAGTCCCCTTGAGTTTTCTGATGTTTCAATCTGGTTACTTTACAAATCCATCATAGGATCCTTATTGTTACTCCCATAGGGGTACACATCTTAAATTGAATTCATGTAAAATGACTGTGTCAGCTTAGAATTTGTGCAGCTGCATGCTTGACTGTAGTTATTCGAGAGACTATAGCAATGAGGGCATTGCCGTTTGAAACACAAGACTTAAATCCTCGCAGCATAACACAAGGTTTTAATTTCGGAGCGTCTTGTTGCCCTGGTGCAACTTGAGGGCATTTACATGCTAATCAGCATCAAAAGAAAGCACGATGGGTTCTGCAACTGATTTATACGTGCACATCCCAGGTTAAAGCACTGTGTCCTTCTGTGGAGACCATAAAAAATGCCACAATTTAGTCTGTGTTGAGTTCTTATTAGAAATGCGTTGTAAAGATAGATGTTGTCGTCCTTGTGCGCCCAATACCTCAGCATAAACCTTGAAACCCTTGCAACTGCTCCTGCCGTCACAGCAAACACACAGAGCTCTCATAAATGAATAGGGCAAATCGTAATTTAAAATCAGTGGCTGGGTTGGGTTAGGAGTTCCATTGATTTGACAGTGCGTGCAGAGTCATAATGTTGGAGGTTTATCCAGGGGAGAAGACTGGCTCGGCGCCTAAGGAGGGCCTCTGGCACATAAACCTGACCAGGAGCCAGACACTACACAATGCATTCCAAATCATGATGTCTCTTTATGTTATTAATCTTGCATCCGTCTAATCAGGATCATTCAGGGGAATTGCACATCTAAAGAATTTTAAACAAAATATTCATTACAGTGCATTGCGTCATTCATGTAGTGCATGTGAATGCGAGTTTGGATTTTTTATAATCCTGTTTTGTTTTTTTTTTTCTCTTTCTTCTCCGGTTCTGTCACTCACCGGCTTTCACTTTCTCTCCCCCTATCTGCTGCTTTTCAGAGGCAATTATTTGGGAAACATCATGAAATATCATGCACATTCTGTGTGAATGTAAGTGGAAGGGCTTCGTACGCAGCCAACCAGAGCTCTGATTGGTCTCAAGTAGAACCGTCAGGGACACAACACCAACAAAATGACCTGACACCACCGACCAATAACCAAGAGGACTTTTGGTGATCATTATGCAGCTCCAAGTCGCCTCAACGTTACACAAAAGGTGCCTTTTAACACGCATATAGTATAAAAGAAACCAAATCCAGGATTCATGTCTTTCTCTCACAGAAAACCACGTTTAGAAGCATGTATGGTTGTACTATTGATGAGGAGTGTGTAGAAACTGAAGGATTCACAGTACATATTTAGATCATCTTTTAGCATTTATAATCTTGTTTTCTTATTCTTTAATTAGATATTCACCGTTTCAGACTGTAATTGTATTCATGGCAAAGTTCTTGTACAGTGTTTAGAACAACATTAACATTAAAGAGGTTTGTTTAATCTAAAAAGGGTTACATGGAAAAGCATGTTTATATTCCTCAAAGTAAGAAAAAAAAAGCACGTAATGCAGAACAGCGTTTTCTATTAACTTAATGAGGAAATGCTGTTAATTTGCAAAAGTGTTGATACTGTACATATGAATAAAATGTTCACACAGTCACAGTCCTGCACCTTCCACTCCATCAACCTTCCTGCAAATCCAGTGCAACTCTAAACATAATCCAAGCAGCTATTACTTTTGTCACTACAATGCAAAGAAAGTGGGGAAAAATATAGTGCTATATAAACATTATTCTAGGAGACAGGGCTGGATTCCTTCTTGCTGAACTGTCTGTTTTGTAGTCATGAAAATGAAGATTCCTTCTCGTCTCAGCCTACATATGCTAATTGATGGAAATCGAGGGAAGAGCTTACCATGTTTTTATGATTTCTAAAATGATGTCTCCGCAAGTTAATTAGAATAACACTCACAAAATAACAAATCACACTCGTAAAATCAAATTAACAAGAGTATCGCATGACCACAATTTTAAATAATACACTAATCATTACTGAAGAGCTTTAATTAGGTTTCAATGGGAGGAAATATGACGAATAAGTCGAGAAAGAGCAAAAAGCATCAAGGAGAGACGATGGTGTCATTTTCTATCTATACAGCAAAGCTTGAATCGATATGTTTTTATATATAAAATAAATCATGCAAAGCTGCAGTTATACATAAAAAAACATGACACAAAGTGAAACTTTTTCTTATAACACCCCAACTAAAACAATAAATCGGGTGATAACATGATACATATATAATAAAATGATAATAATACTGTAATGATAAATAAATGATTGTGTCAGAGAATGCTAATGTTTAAGACTGTAGTTCTTGGAATGCATCATATAGATGTTTTAAGACAATATCAGAAGGAATAAACCTGTACAACTACTCGTCTCAGCTTTCAGTTGTGAAATATTAGATGCTCTGTTCAACATAAATGCAGTAAATCCGCTATAGGTGCACTGTATTCTGTCCCCTCGCTGAAAGAAACCTTCTTCACTAAACGTTGAATGGAGCATTCCTGGTTCCTCTTGGGTCAGAGTGAACCTTTGACTAGCTGGCCTCCTTCGGTCTTTATCAGGAAATGACTATAGTTCAAGGGGAAGTGCTTAACAGCTGGTAGCTGCGATCCATAAACAGAAGATGGAGGCACTGATTGGAGCAGCACACTGTGCAACGTCAAGCTAAAGTTTCAGCCTTCTGCCTCAGAGTGTAAATCACACAGCGCAGGGAAACAGAAGCCAGATGGTTATTTACCTCCCAGCTTTGTGCGAGTGTGCACGTGTGACTGCATGTGTGTATTTTGTCACATGTTTGAATTGATGGGCTTATTAGGCATTGTGTGTCAACATGTACATGTGTATATATATATATATATATATACATATATATATACGTTTGTTTTTGCAGAAATATAAAAAGAAGAAAAACGGAGCAAAACTGACCACGGCACACATGAAGCAGGAGCGTCGAGTCCTCATCTGTGTGTCGCTATGTTAAAAAGGGTAAATTCACAAATGATTGTGAGATCGTAGCGTGTTTGATAACGGTGCCGGCTTAAGAAGATGGTTAGTGTGCATGCGACTGTCTGTGTGTACATTACCAACACAGCACCTGGTGAAAACACAGTTTTTCAAGCTCAATACAACAGATTACACAACACAGTTCAGTGAATAAAAACCAAATCAACACATGTACATACATTTACAACAGTATAGCAGTTCTATGCTTACTTAGCAGTGTAAAGTTAATGTACAGTATACTAAATAATATACTAGGCCCAGAATGGAAAGGCTACTTGGCTCTCAGCTCTTAGCTTAGCTGGAGAAAGTTGTGAGCTCTGGTTGCATGATTACCAGACATTTGCACAATCTTGTATGAATAAATAATAAACTTAAAGGTAGCATTTTGAAAGAAATTAGATTTTTACTGTTTTGAGTCTTTTGCTGTCTTTTTTTGCCGATTGTTGTTAAGTGTTGTCCCACGCCAGGCTGTTGTTTTTGTTTGTATCCGAGTTTCCAATAAAAGAAGAAAATATTCAAATGTGATGAAGTAGTAATGAACATTTCTTCATTTACAGAACAATCACTGTATTGTTATGCAGGCTGTTACCGTGTTATACAATTACCTATAGCGTGATAGAAGATCGTGGCCATATCGCCCTAAAGTAAGGTAATATGTTAAAAAAAAAAAAAAAAAACTTTGACTGATGGTAGGAAACGAGAAGTTTGAAGTTTTGCTGACCCATCCGACCTCTGACCTATAACAGTGTCACACTATTTCCTTCTTTCCTCCCAACACACAAGAGTCGTAATTCCAACTAACTACCAACCAGAATGGTGTATATATATATATATATATATATATAAAAGCCTTTTCTGATGTGGCATCCCTATCAGAAGGTCATCATTTGTCTGTGTCTTCCAAAAATACTATAAATCACTCATTAAAAAAGAAATCTCTTTTATGACGCGACGACTTTATGGTTGTGGTTTGGTTGAGTTTAAATGACTACTTTGTTAAGGGTACGTGACCTTCGTCGCCATGGTAACACAACCACCTGGTTGAGATTAACAAACAATAACAAACGTCGTTAAAAGAAAACCAACATTATCCGTTTGTAATAAAAAGGCAAACAGCAGTTTCCAGTGGAAACATTTGTTGACCCACACATCCACCCGACTTCCTGCCTGTGCAGCGCTACAACAACACCACCCGACATCCTTCTTCGCTTCCAACAACAGCCATAATTACTCCGGCTGTGAGAAAGCGTCGACACTGGTGCGTCGACATATCTCATTTTGAGATATTTGCTGCGACAACTTTCTTCTGCGATTTTCTTGGGGGAACAGTCTCTTTGTTTCACGGTTAAAATTTTAATTGGGTTAACGTTATGATAACTAAGGGGCTAGGAGATGCCTTATTTCAATGAGGTTCCTCACAAGTATTTAAGCATACACGTGTCTGTGTGTGTGTGTGTGTGTGTGTGTGTGTGAGAGTTATTATATAGAGCAGCTACTCAGAGTTCAAGGATCTCACAGCAGATGAACATGTTGGTTGTCAGAGGTGAAATGCAAAATGGGATAATCTGTATAATTCACGCTGGTCCTTTGACTCCTGCATTTGCCACATTATGGTAAAAAAAAAAAAGCATATATATATATATATATATATATATATACACACACACACTCTATACTGAGTTGAGGGCATATCTATAGGACATACAACTCAGATAGTTATTTCTGTACTGTAGTAGTATACATTATGTTGTACTTATTTTGTATATTCATACCAATCATCCTTTATAATGTCTCTAACTTTGTTGAATTAGTAACAGGAATATGTGCAATTTTAAGCAAGTTAATGTATTCAACAAATACAGTATACGTGCACGCTTACCCTACATTTGCACAGGCGCAAGCTCATTATGACCAAGACTTTGCTCCAAACGATATCTATAATTTGACAGATGCACTCCTCTCTCCGCTCTAACAGGACTTTTATTGAACTCTAATTGGTTGAGACAGCCACTGCATTGGCCGTTCAGCAGAGGGGCCATCCTGTCCAATATTGTGGGGTGTGAAAGGAAGAGATGAATATTGAAGGGGAGAGGCAAAGATAATGCTGGTGATGGAGGTTGGCTAAAAGCTGACAGGACAACCCAATGGAGGGGAAACAGACAACTGACAAGACTGCAGCCATCTGAGCAGAGAGAGAGAGGTATGGAACAAGAGGTAGGATCGATCAGCATTAGTAAAAAAAAAAAAAAAAAAAACAATCAATAGAAAGTCTGTTAAGTGGCTGGAGATGCAAACTTCCTTTCTCGGCCCAGTCTTTGATATTCCCTGGGTTTAATCACATCCTTTTCAATTACCTGAAACAAATTAATACTGTGGACTTGTATTGGCTTTCGGAAAAAAAGAGAGAAATTAATATATAGAATGTAATTAAAACTTTGCGCGTGCGTGTACATTAGGAATGGATGGCTTGAGGAGTAAGAAGGTGTAAAGAAGTGAAGCAGATATGAGCAATAATGTGGAGAAATGTGGTTTTTTGACAAATTGTAGCATTAAAGTGCTTGATGTTATATTAATTAACATGGTTATAGTCATGTATGTTGAGATTACATCAGAAAATCAACAAATACAATCTGACAACTTTGTTTACAAAACATTATACAAATCAAATGTGATAAAGGCCGAATAAAAAAATTAATTGAGTCAGAAATGTACGTGAAACTTTTATCACAAACATGACACTTGAATAAATAGGGTGCGTCCACATCGATAGAGTTCATTTTGTTGCTTAAGATTTTAATGCGTCAGAGATGCAGGAGGCGCATCTATTGTTGTGTTCTTTTAATTTGAAATAGAGACGCATAGAAATCAATTTCAGAAAACTTCTCTTCATATTAACTGTATTTATTGATGATGATATTATATATATAATATATATATTTCACATTTCAGTAGTTCCTCTGTCTCACAAATCTCTAGTTTACTACATATTTTATACTTTCAGGTATAGTCTTCTCCCATTGGTTGGCTGGGGCCAGCTCCTATTGGCCCCTTGTTGGCACTTAGGCCACGCCTCTCAGCGCTTCTCTGCTCCAATCAGATCTTCAGTCAGACTTTCAGGAAGTGGTGTACTCTTCCTCTTCAGTTTACACATGTTGTTCTTATTTCACAGTAGATTGGCCACTAAGTCACTTAATTCAATAACATCTTTATATCACATTTAATATCTAAATAAGAACAATAAGGCTCATTGTAACAGTTTATATATTCATAATACTTCTAAATAAGAACAATGAGACTCATCCTGACAGTTTATATATTCATAATACTTCTAAATAAGAACAATGAGACTCATCGCGACAGTTTATATATTCATAATACTTCTAAATAAGAACAATGAGACTCATCGTGACAGTTTATATATTCATAATACTTCTAAATAACATGTTGTTCTTATTTCACAGTAGATTGGCCACAAGTCACTTAATTCAATAACATCTTTATATCACATTTAATATCTAA
>CALSCE010010657.1:22231700-22257358 GCA_943593645.1 Bovichtus variegatus | reverse complement strand
ACTTCTAAATAAGAACAATGAGGCTCATCGTGACAGTTTATATATTCATAATACTTCTAAATAAGAACAATAAGACTCATCGTGACAGTTTACATATTGATTATTCTCACACTATCTACATCACTGTATAAGCAGCATCAATCCTCATAATTAGACACGTGTCTGATCTGTTTGCTCTCTCTTTGCTTGGCACCTTATTTTAAAGGTATTTCTTTGGAGATGCTGCGTCTGTTCTCTGCTAAACCAGTGAGAAATTGCTGTCAGTAAAACTCCTTTCCACTTCTACAGGTCTGGTTACAAATGCACTTTTTTTTACACATTTTACCCCATCCCGGCGTGAATTTGCCCATGGGCGATCTCTCCGCTCCGGTGCTCTTATCGCTCCCTCTCTCGGTCCCTTTGACTACATCTACTCCTCTCCCTCTCTCTCATTCCCCTTCAGCTATTCTACTCTCTCAGTGGAGACCGTCAAGCCAATCTGCTTCGTTGACACTTTTACAGGATGTCCAGGTTTGAACTATGACCCCAGGATCCAGGCTTGCCCAATTCTTTCACATGATTTAAAAGCAGCAAATAAATTTGCAGCAAATTACCTGTCAAACACCTGCTGGTGAAGATGTTGAGAGTGTCCTCTTACCAAAGAACAGCTGGTAAAGGAGACGAGAACAGGCATTTCCATTTGACCAGAAATCACTA
The DNA here is from genome assembly GCA_943593645.1 of Bovichtus variegatus. Taxonomy (NCBI): domain Eukaryota; kingdom Metazoa; phylum Chordata; class Actinopteri; order Perciformes; family Bovichtidae; genus Bovichtus; species Bovichtus variegatus. The sequence continues at coordinate 22,256,662 of CALSCE010010657.1, read as the reverse complement.
CTTAACGACCCCCTGCCTTTTTTTTTCACCACCCGGGAAAATCAGTCAATATCATAACACATCATCTCTTGTTGGGTGTCATGCAAATTGTAAGTGACACGTGAGCTGTCATGGGCGCCGTTCTCTGTGGGACAAATAAGTTTAGTGTTTAGCTGAATTAATCAGTGTTGACAAGAGGAGAACTCCCTTGGCTGTTTCCAGTCACGACGCATTGTTTGCCTCACCTCCTAATTGCTCTTGCTTGTGTAATTAACTAATTGCAGCCCATTATGATTTTAGAAATTATTGTTTAATTTAGTGCAATGAGAGTGGTGTCATTGGCACCTGTGGCAGGAGTTCACGAAGATGGCGCGGCACTCTGGGACCTATTATCCGAAATAAGTAAGATTCAGACATAACTGTTATGTAACCCTTTTAGGACACTATCGGTGGCTATTATCATTGATGAGATCTGTTGCTTGGAGCACTTCAGAAGAGAACGTGATGATGTCTAAAACACAAAGAGAGCTCTGCACACTGTGACAAATTGTAATCATTGCTTGTGCTGTGTTATTTGTAATTAAAAGAACATTGGGTTGGAACTTTGTGTATTTAGTTTTCATAGTTACCCTTCCCCATCTTTTTTTTTTTTTTTTTTTTTAATTTAAGTTATTTACGAGATTTAAGATTTAATATCAGATTAATTATTGGCTACTGGGTTGCATTACTTTCAGTTTAATTCTAGCATACTGCTACATCACAGTAAACTGTACTGCAAAAATCACAGTTAAATACACTTATACTACACTGAAAGTAATGCAACTAGTAGCATTAGCCGTAATTTACTGTAAACTTACAGTCAAATATTGCACCTGTGCCGGGGTGACTCTGGAGAAGTCTGCTGACTTTACATTGTTTGCAATAGATACCACCTGTTTGGAAAAGAATACATTAAAGCACAAAATGAAAGGTAATATGCGATGACCTTTTCGATGGGACCCATCTACATTATTCAAGCTGAGCACAGACCAGATTTGATGCAGAATCGTCTAAACGACGCACCAGAGTCATGTTTTATTCATCCGGCTGCTTCGCGAGCTGCAGCCACCCAAAGACAAATGTTGGGAAGTTTTTATAGAAACACCGAGATAAAACTACAGTTTAAAATAAAACAATAATAGTAGGAATTTAAAATAAATTGTCATTGTCAGCACTGAATTATTTAACAGTTTTTACATTGCTTCTCCCTATAATTGTCCATTTTCACAAAAGGTGAGTGCAGTAAAATCTTCGCCTGCACTAATCTATGTGTGTATTCAAGCGACAAGGAAATAATTAAAAAATCTTAGTAGCATCACTTGTTATGCAGACACTTGAGCAAAGCCAGAAACAGGCATGTGACCATTAGCCTTTTTCTTTTGGTCATAACTGATATTCTTGAGGAATGCTGACTGTGCAGTTTCAAAATGATTTAAAATAGTTTAAAACAAATGTTACTTTCAAAATAAAATCCATTACTGATGACTGATAAGGTGTTTAAAACTTGAAAATGTTTATACCCTATATGACACAAGAACAATAAAAACAGCTGCAGATACGACTCACGATGCACAGTTCAATGACACAAAGTCCACAGAGGTTCTCTGGACGTTGTAGTACATAGACCTTTATGCAAAATGTATACAGCTGTTTTGAATCACCTGGAATGGTAAAACACACAACTGGAAAACCAAAAGTGATCCCATGCAACTTTACGTTAAGAAATGCAGTCAGACAAATCCACAGCTTTGACTCTTAACCACTATTTCCTTATACCAGTATCTTAAGACACGAAATGTTTAATAATCTACCAATATAAAAGCACCAGGCTTTCTTTTTTTTTTTTTTTTTTTCCACAAATGCTAATCTGATCAGTGAGTGGTTGTGTCAACGTCAACCTGACAGAGGTGAGTGTGTTGCAGCTGCAGGTGTTTGCATCTGTTGTCTCCCCTGAGCCGTCGGCAGAGTTCACCATATGTAGCGCTGACCTCTGACCTCACCTCTCATCACTCCCTGCAGCGACACTCACTAGGCTAGTGTTGAGTTCACGTCTGTGTGTGTTCATGTGCAGACATCTCACAAAAGACGAGTTCAAAAGGAAAGTTGTTTTTTTTATTAATTTCTTTACATTTTAAAAAAACATTTTTTTATAAACCTGCTGTGCCTTCATCACAATTCAGTCACATTTGTAGGATTTTTCCTTTTGACCAAAGAAGACAAACAGAACAACCTTGTAGATACAAATGTGAAGACGTTGCGAGTATCTGGTCTTCTGAAATGTGATGAGACAGTTCAAAGAGAAAGACGTCAGTGTATGAAGAGGTCTTTGAAGCCATACATGTTGTATTACGTTCAATCACACTAGTGGTTCAGCACTAAAATGTACTCAGTCATTCATTTACCCTGTTTGAACTTGACACAAGGGAGAACATATCTGAATACATGAGCTTTTAGAAAAACAGCTGGTGTCTAAATGTGCTCTTTGTTTCCATTCGTATTTGATGATTATGCACAGGCAAGTTCAACACTAATGGAGTTAAGGCTGACTGTGATAATAGATTATAGCCTATCATTGGCTGATTCTGTCTTTCTTACTGATGAAATCTTACTACCCAGTGCAGACATATATAAGGACACAGAAAACGTCTATTAAAAAAAAAGCATTTTTACAGTCAAACAAAGCAGTTATTCATACACAGACACAAGCTGTTATCTCCATCAGCGGGTCAGTCAGATGAATTGATATGCATTGTACTGTGACTAGCTGCCTATTGTTCTACGATGAAACTCCCTCCGGGCCAATGCGGTCTCTGTCTGCTCAACATCATCCCCGACAGCCTGCAGAACATCTAATGATTTCTATCTCAGTTTCCTGGTTCTTCACGTCTTTAAGTCAGTCTCCAAGGAGCTGTGCAGTGTAACCTTACCTCCTGTCAGTCACCGGCTACAACCCATCCATCATCCGCTGTATAATTACTCTGTACAGCTACCTCTCCGCCTGTCACTGTAACTTTCGCAAGCTGTGTTCAGAAGAAGGGCGAGTCCCGCACATGTCTATTCTCAGACGATCTGCAAAAGTGATTAGAGCTGGAGACATTCAGGCCAACCTCATCAGTGACAAAATTAAGACCTCCGAGACAGTTCCAGTCAGCTGGGGAAGTTCCTTTTTTTTCCCCCCATTTTGTTTCCTCTACATTTGCATCTGTGTTGTTGCCATATAATCTTGTTATTTTTGGTAAGTTATTCAAACCATTAAATCACTGTGATCACAAAAAAAATGAAAGATATCAATGGAAAGGAAGAGAGACACAGAGAGGAAGAAGAGGGGAGCAAGAGAGGAAGGAAAATACGGTTTTGGCTGAGCGCTTGTCTCACATGAAGAGCGGCATGCTGTGACCATATGCTAGTCCAGGTGGACTTGGTATCCAGGCAACTGTATCAAAGCAGCGGGGGCATTTGCGATTGAATCCAGAGGACTTTTCAAACACAGGAGTCAGAGAGAACAATGCAGCTATCATCTGTCGGCAGGTAAGATCACCTGGCCTCGCCGAGGCGGATTCTCCTTCTGGCAACGCCACAGGGAGTTCATTGAGACTCTGTCCTGCCTCGGAAAGACACTCGCACAAGGTGTCTGCAGGGAACACTGCTATGTTTGTTTCATTTGGATTCTCAGCAGCGAGAGAGTGTCAGCACATCCAAAGTGCTGGCCAGGTGCTTCATTTTCATGTAAAAAAAATACTTAAGTTTCATGAAAAAAAGCTTGGGTGTCAAAAAAAAACCTTAATATTCATGAAAATATCTTGGATGTCAAAAAAAAAACCTTGATTTTCATGAAAATAGCTTGAATGTCAAAAAACCTGAATATTGTCAAAAAATACATACATTCTCATGAAAAAAGATTGGATGTCAAAAAACTTAAATTTCTTTAAAATATCTTGGATGTCAAAAAAAAACGTAATATTCATGAAAAAAGATTGGATGTCAAAAAATACATTAATTTTCCTGAAAAAAGTTTGGATGTCAATAAAACCTTATTTTTCATGAAAATAGCTTGAATGTCAAAAAAAAACTTTAATATTCATGAAAAAAGATTGGATGTCAAAAAACTTAATTTCTTTAAAAAATCTTGGATGTCCAGAAAACCTTAATTTCTATGTAAAAAGATTAGGCGTTTAAAAAAAAAAATACTTAAGTTTCCTGAAAAAAGTTTGGATGTCAATAAAACCTTATTTTCATGAAAATAGCTTGGATGTCAAATAAACTTAATATTCATGAAAATAGCTTGGATGTCAAAAAATACATACATTTTTCTGAAAAAAGGTTGGGTGTCAAAAAAAACCCTTAATTTTCTTGAAAATAGTTTGATTGTAAAAAAAAAAACAAAAAAAAAACACCTTAATTTTCATGAAAATAGCTTGGATGTCAAAAAAAAAACTTTAATATTCATGAAAATGTCAAAATTTGTCAAAATGTCAAAAATTACCCTAGTTTTCATATAAAAAGATTTTGCGTAAATTATTTTTTTTTGCATATATTTGAAATGGAACATCACAACCAGCTCTCCAGTGACATTAAATTGTGCCACAGAACATTAAAAACAAGTAGAAATGCACAGACAACTACATGTTGTATCAATGCATGAAGGGTGGTTTTCTACCAATGCCCTGTTCACGTTTGGGTCAAGCATGAGTCATCTCACAGAGGGCTCCTGTGCTGCAGGGGTGTGCCAACAGGGAAATGAGCCCAAGGTCAGAGAGACACATGGAAACCTTCCTGTAAGTAACCAAACACCTGCCACCATTACCGTCCAAACAGTAGAGATGTATATCTGAAATGTAATGTATAAGTAATTTACCATTATTTATATATTTTATAAGCGTCAGACTTTTTATTATATATTTTGTTTTTCTGATGTCCTGTGTCAGGGAATGTTCTGCTTTGTTAAATATGGAACATTATATAAAAAGTTTTTTTTTTTTTTTTTTAGGTCACTCCAGATAATAAAATGTGATTCCAGGAAAATGAAACTAGGTGATTATGATTGAAAACACATACGATGATCTCAGACTGTTGGTAGATTGTTTTCTTTTTTTCTGTTTAAAAAAAAAACACACATTTCGAAGAGAAAATTTTCTTATTAATTTGACAAACTCCACAACTTAGATCAAATACATTATGTTTTCGGTAACATATAAATGTTTATGTACTCCACTAAAATGTACCCCATAGCAAAGCCTTGTTTCCCAGTTGTTTTGTAGTGACCTTCCTAGCAAAAGGAAATCATTATCAAATTGGTTTGTGCTTTGCATATTTATAAATCTGACTAAATGGCATACTCATACTGAGATAGAATTAGCTTAAAAGGAAAATGGCTGGTTAGCAGAATACGGAAGAAATAAATGGACCTAATTGTGCTGAGGAGGGAAACAAAAAATAAGCAACATGCATCGTTTTAGTGGCAAATGGCTAATTTGTCAGCCAGTTCTTGCAGAGAACACATTTTCCATAAAAGACCTAAAAGGAAATGTGCCTTACAGTACAGAATATGCTGAATGTTAAACATACCTGACTCAACCAGAATCCTGTATACCTGTAAATTCAGCAAAACATAATCAGCAACCCCCATTAAATACTTTATATAATAATCATATTAGTACAGCTCATTTTATTTAACTCAATCCATCTGACTCTGCGGCAAGTAGCTCGCTTGTTAATGTTGTGTCTAAAATAGAAAATGAAGGATCGACATTGAAAATTTTGCAGCATTTTTGGGCTTTCTGGAATGCAGCCCAGACAGCAGCAATGCCAAGTTTTGAGCATTATAGCTGTCAGACAAGGAAAGCTAAAACTGAAACCTTTGCCGTGGGGGCTCTATAAGTTTGTTAAATGCAACCATTCCACAGACATTTGGTAAGTACGTTGGAAAAATATGATAATTAAAGAGGATACTTGATCTTTGATTTCACGTGTTAGTTGTTTACCTGAATTAAATATTGAATTATGCAATGGCATTGTTCATAATACCAAGAAGTGTCGTAAGAGCAGCTTTTATAATTTGTCTGTTTGAATGATTTCATTATACTGTAACATATCCCAGACATTGCACTACATTGTTTGCATTCACTATGCAAACTATACATGTCTGGGTAGTTTCATCACAAAACAGCACTGCAGGGGTACGAGATGTTTGTTTTAAATTGTCACAATTTAAAACAAACATCTGCAGCCAAGTGCAACTCTTGCATCCTTCTGAACAATGCAAAAAGAAAAAACAAACAAACAAACAAACAAATACCAACCTGCTGCTGTTTCATGGTTTCAATCATGTGCTTTAACTGTAAGTAATGTAACTGTAAAATAAACACTGAATCAGAACAAAATCTGCAGACTAGTGATGGTGAATGTTCCTTGTCATTTTCTCAATAAAGCCAGGCCAGAATCCCAAACTGCAATCTGTCCCTAATCTTCCACAGTCAGGGGCCAGCGAGGGGGAAAGGAAGTCGGTGTAGGCAGCTGTGTCGGCCGCTGCGCCTAACACACTAACGCCCTGAATCCGTTGCTCTTTTTCATGGAACTCATTTCAGATGAAATGGAGAAAGATCAAAATGTGGACGGTGCGTAGTGCTAGGCCCGGGTATAATGAGTTACAGGTGGGGTATGAATTCCCCCTGCGCTGCGGCCCACAGCTCCAGATGAGCCTGAGTGCTTTCACAGGCAGCTAGCTAGAGCCCTTTTCTGATTTCAGAGCACTTTTCCATTTCAATTGAGCTGCTGCTGCTGTTGACATTGCCATTAAACATCTCAAGATGCAAAAATATCTCTGTGCATGTCGGATAGTGGGACTCTATAACAATGGAGGGTCTGTTGTAGGTGCAGAGCCTCATGCTTTCTATTTTATCTATGCTCGTTACTCTTAGCTCACGTTGTTGTGAATGAATACAAATCAAGCACAGGCATGGAATAAAGGAGTGTGCTCACTGAAGAGCGTGGACATGTGCGTCACGTTGGATGTGGTTAGTTGTTAATCTGTGAGATATGACCGAGGCCGCCACCTTTAGCTTCAAAAGGTCTGAAAGGTGAATACTTCAATGGCCCTGCGGGGTCACTATATTCCAGAGGCAGCCCCGAGAAACACGAGAATCGAGTGGAGGAGGAGAAGAAGAGGGCAGCAGACAGACATAACCAGGGCATACAAGCCGGCACTGACCACAGGCTATAGACGCTTGAACCTTGTGGTGAACTTGGGAAATGAGGTTGCCATCCCTCTGAATTTTCCCTTCAACCAAAACCACAGCTCATATGGTAAAGATTGAGCTCAGATCAAAGAGAGTAGGCAATTAGACACAGTCATCCATTTAATTTGTATTCTCCACCAGATCACTAAGAAACGTTGTACAGGAAACACTTGGTTGACATCTGCAGGTGCAAATTTTAAATGTTACCTTCGACATTTTTTTCTTTTAAAACATAAAGATACGGCTCTCGCCGAGATGTCATTGGGGCCGTACGCCTCATTTTAATGGATGTTATTACCATATAGGCATCATAGTACATTTTCAAAGAGTCTAGACATCGGAGGGTGTAATTTTAAAGTAATTTGAAGTAATTTAGACCAAAATAAGTCTATCCTTTCACTCTGGGTTGTCCCCTAGGACACCCAAGAACTATGAACTCTCGTAGACCTTGGTGTGTATATGTTAGTTCATGACAGGGAAACTCTATAAGGGTGTGTTTCAGTACACTGATACACTAAGAGGGTAGCCAGGTTCAGTTCACAGTGTGCTTAGGTAAAGAAGAAGTTACCATTAAGGAGATAATAGACAAGGCACATTGTCAGTCCAGGGCACCTGGGAGTCAGGAGCACACACACACACACACACACACATGTCCAACAGACTCATACACACACACACACACACAATACCTGTATGTGAATCAAGACGTGTTTACAATTGTAGAAATAAACCACAATGAACACATTATTAAAACAACATTGTTTATCCTTCTTTAAAAATGTCACTACACATATAAATGGAAAAAGAAGAGTAAACAGTATAACGTTGGGAAATACCAAGACACATACCATGAATCATCAAATCATATCAATTTTGTCATTAGATTACATTTCTATACCATTTTGATCCAGCTGTTCAATATTTGTGCATATATTAGGACTTTGGCAATGTAGCAAAACTATGAGCAAGAAACTTACGTCAATATTGGATTTTTTTATGCACATTTTTTACATAATTTTTTGCATTAAGGTAATAATATTTATCCTAGACAAGAAAGAGGGAGAGAGAGGGGATGACATGTAGCAAAGGACCGCAGGCCGGATTCAAACCCGGGCCATCGCAGTAAACCTTAGTACATGGGTTGGCGCCACAATAGTAATTTATGTATTTAATTTGCCAGATTAGCCAAAACCCGACATTCCTATTTGGTTATGTTATCCATAAAACATTTCTCAATTGATTTAGCAGAACATTTACAATATTATAAAATATACAGATTGCATAAACTGCGTTAAAAGGATTTGATCCATCCAAGTAATATAATAAATAATTAAAATGTATGTGAAAATAACTAAATAAAAAAAAAAGCTTAAATTCAATGTCTTATGTAAAAATGAAATTTACCTTTAATTGAAATGTTAAACACTACTTCCTTACAACAAGCCGTATACATATTGAACCCACCAAATGATAGAGTTCAATAAATCATTCAAACTATATAGGTTTGTACTGTACATTCTTTGTAATGCTGTAACTGCATTATGTCGGGTCTCCACTGGAAAGTTTCCGAGAGGAGTCGTCTCACTCTTGTGTCTGGCAAACAGACCAATAAACATGGAGATTATGGGGTTGTCCCCTTAGAACATTCCATGTCACCACAAGCATAAAGCATACTTAGGATATCAAAAACTGAAATTAGAGGCGTCTTTCTTGGAGCTCTGGGGAGACTAATACAGATACAGTATATAAACCACATGACGTATGTATTCATTTAGGGTTAGACGCTGGATGAAATTACCATGCGAACACAGCAGGCTGGATCTTATTATTGCCGGAACTGAAGACTTAGAACAGTGATTCATTATAAGCGACTTATGAGAAATGAAAAATTCAGAACAGCTCCACACATATTTTATGGAGGCAAAGCATTCATATTCATTTTTGACAGCCATGTAAGTGCGATCAACTCAACACATATTAGCCACGGCGTACCGCAGGGTTAATCTTTAACATTTAATTCCTCTAACAGAGCTGGTTCTTTGATTTTGTCCCAGAGTACATAAAGTAGTATTTAAACGGTGTTCTGGTGCTGCTGTACAACGCTGCAGAACATTCCTGCTCTCATGCTAAGTGACTGGCTTGTGTCGTGCTCTTAAGAAGATTTTGATATACTGCGCTGCTGCTGATGATATCCCAACAGAGGGCAATGCTGTGCTGACATGCTCACTGGGCCAGAAACAGACTGACAGACTATGCCAAGTATTCAGTTTCCAACATCAGAGCACATATCTCACAATACAAGTTTCCCCTCATCCTTGTTTCGCCACTACACCCTTTACTCGTCCTCTGTTTTTTCCCCCCTCTCTTGTCTTGAGGAAAAGGGCTCTTGTAACCCAACAGAGAGACACTGATCCCTGAGCACAGCATCTGCTGACAAGCCAGCCTCCCATTCAGCCTTGGCTGGAGGCATGGGCCGCCGAGAAACCCGATCCAGCTTGGCAGGGTCTCAACAATCGCTTCCTGCCCCATCCGGGCCCACACAGCTAAGTACTCTTAATTAAAGAGGTTAACTTGTCTAAGATGTGAGCGGAGAAAAAAAGAAAAAACCCAGAACAATCGCATCACTGTTTCCTCTTTTCCAACAAAAGAGGTTTCCCTCTCTGACATGGTATGATGTGAGCTCTGATACTTAAACAATTACATTAAAGGAGAAGCGGGTAAAGGATCCTCTTTAAATGTCTCTTAATAAGAGCCGACCACCCCACTTGGTCCAGAAGCAAGAAGAAGAGGAGAGCGGAGTTCATGATGTTCTCTTGGACAGCTCTTTGCTCTCCCTGGTACTCCGGGCACCCAGAGAAACTGTAACTGGAGATGAGCAATTTTGTTATTCTTTTTGGTTGGTTGTCAGCATACATATTAATGAAGAGTTAGGTCATTGCCAGAGACATCTGTATTGGCCTGTGGGGCAGCCTGCTAAACGCCAGAGAAATTAGAAATGCAAATTTATACCCAGAGATACAATATGAGAGATTCTTCTCTGTTGTTTTAGGCTTCAGAGCGGTAAGAGCTTCCATTCTCTGGAGGCAGCCCTGCGGAACAGGCTATTCATTGCAGATCGACCAGATTGCAAATGACAGACTGTGTACAACGGGCCTGTTGTGTCCCCGCAGCAAAACATGCAAAGCTCATTTGATTCAGCAACTCTGCCTTCGTACTACCCATGTTACTGTCAGTGTACACAATGCAAACCAAAAAATTCCAGTTGCATTGGTGTCTTGGTTTACAGCTTTAATTCCAAAACATAAAAAGGAAATAATACAGACAAACGGGAAAATCCTGGATATAAATGTATTATGCTTATAGGTGGCAAGGCAATTTATTTTATAGGAAAACCTATTTTGCCCAAACCTTTTTTTTGTAAGGTCCAAATGAAAATTTATAGTTTGACTATGGTGTTGTTACATAGCCTCACACTTGCTATTTCTGTCATATTCTATTTTTCTGTCCGTGTACAATTATTCCACTAATGTATCCTAGCGCTCATTGTGGCTCCAACAACCATCTCCCCACAGAGATGATTAAAGTTTTATCTTTTCCTATTTTATCTTGAAAGGTTCTCTATAATTGCATCAGATATCATTTGGGAACCTTTTAATCCCTTGAAGTCATGCTTGTGTATTTAAGCAATGGCACATCAAACCACAAGTACACACAATGTGATGAAGACAAACCTCTCTCCAAGTGTCTATTGAGAGCTTTCCTATGAAGTCCAAGCAGCTCCTCGTCAATAAAAATGATGCGGTTTCTCATTTGTGTTAGGGTATTGATCAGCGTAGGCAGTGTATACACTTTAATGGAGCCTCTATGGATTCAGACCTACACTACAACAGGTCTAGCAGTCAAATCCAACATATCGGATTTACCTGACAAATTTTCATTAGCTCAGTCAAAGCACATCTGGCTGTAGAGTGGGTCCTGAGGGGGCAGGGGGCACTATGCTTTGTTATCATTAGCTGTCAGGACATAACCCATCTTTGGCTTCCCGCTAAAACGCAGGAGCCAAAACTTCACGAGCAAAAAAAAAAAAACAGCTGTGAATAATTCCAATTTCCATGCTGGGATTTACATTCATCCAAGAGAGGAAAAAAAATATGTTGATGTAATTCAAATTAGGTTCCACAGGAGGCTCCCTAGCTTGAGAGAACTTCTCTGAAAAGACCTTGAACGTCCTGGTGTGATGCCATGGTAGAGTGCCATGATGTTCCGCGGCTGCCAATGTTGGTTGCCTTCCTTTTTCCTTCCTGTTTTAACCCTGCTGGGATCAATGTCCAAAAGAGATGGTAATCACCGCGACAACATGCGGCAGCACAGCTCATTAGTGTACATGCATAGCTCACACCGGGATTGCTGTCTGCATTTAAACAGAAGCACATTCGTCTTTGCCACCTTGTGAGAAAGCGCCATCATTGATCAAGCGCTTGCCCAGTAGGTTGAGGAAGGCTACACTGGTAGCTAGACGCAAAAGGTCCCCGGCTGCACCAAATACTGGTCACCCCTCCACCCACCCACCTCCTTTTCCAATCCCCCACCTAGCATCAGCCTCGCTTACTCTCTAGTCCTGCAGTGCAGTCACATAATAAGCTATGATTGCTGCTCAATCTTTGTCTTTTACAGAGACAGGCCATTTGAGATGCCTAGACCCCGAATTGAGTCTGCATGTAAAAACTCATTACTGGTGGGTGATGGATGAAGCCTTTTTTCATAGTGTGCAGCTGTAATAAACAATCAATGAGGAAGCATGTGCAGCACAAATCATCCTGTACACTGCCTCACTCACATCAATATTCTGTATGAGGAGTCTTGTTTTCCACTCTCAGGGTCAATACTAATAGACCAGTGCACAGATTGGAGATCCTCAGTGTACAATCCAATCCAAACCGAAGAGGTGCGCTGGCATTTGCACAAGACTAGTGCATGTCCTTGAGGCATACATTATTGTGTTATGACAGTCTAACGGTTTAATATTTTTCAATTTCAGATTTCTATCAAGGTAAATTTCAGTTCTGACAAATCAAGCATGAAGAATTTTAAGCATCTGGCAAAATTGTATGCACACTCTACCTTATCAAATATGTAGCCCAGATTGGTATTTGCAGAATAGGTTTTTGCAAAAAAACAAATAAAGATTATAAATATGTGTAAAACTAATTTTTTTTGGGGGAAAAAAGCTTAGCCTATTACATTCAAATTAAGACTGTAACTGTGTTTTAATTAAAGAAATTAAACACTGTCTTGGTGATTTTAAACAAACGCATTAAGATGAAGTGTTTCTAATTGCCCAACAGACTGCGTAAGCATGGTGTCTATCAGGGGAATGACTCAAGACAGCATGAGCCTTATGGTTATATTAGGAAGTGATCTTGAAACCAGAAGGTTGAAATCCCCTGGTAGCTACATTAGGAAATTTGGTGGGTCAATGTTAATGAGATGGGGTCCATTGTGTAGTTGATATCCTCAAACCTGCAGGGAGGTGTGCTCTACTGCACTAGACATCCTGATGAACATTAGACAGCAATCAAGTATGACAACTTAAAAGCAGAAGCATTTTGAATGACTGATACGCAGCATTGATTTTATTCCATGTATTCCATGAATGAGGAAGCGCCTGCTGATTTCTCAAAGGTCACAGTAAAAAAAAACAGTGAACCAGTCATAGGCAGATACCACCTGTGATCAGATAACTGTTAATAAAACTGCTAATTACAACATTAATGGACTGCAGCAACTGTTAATTTAATAACTGATGGATAGTGACAAAATGTAATGGAATAGCTTGCTCCTAAATTGGTCAAATAAGTAATAAAAGCTGTTAATGAAATTAGGTAATGTGACAACGTTAAAAGTAATTAGGGGTAATTAATTTAAGTCTTTGCTAGTAGCTGGGAAGACCAATAGGTTACACAGAAGGTTTTCCTATACAAGGCAGGTCAGTGTGCATGTGTGTGTGTGTGAGTAAAATAAAAAGAGCAAAACACACTAACATTTCAACAGAATCTTGTGGACGGAGCTGATTCCTCACAGCCAATGAGCCCTGACGGTTAAAGACACAAAGTGATCAGTGAGTGAGTCTGAAGATAACCGATAATTATCTGCTCCTCGAGGCCGATATCGATAACTTCACATTTTTGTCTTTTAAAAAGAAGTTTAGAGTATTTTAGAAACATGTCGTGTTATATTTGTTGAAATTCTCTTTAATACTGACAGTCAATAATCGCGCGCTAATTGCGAGTCACGTCTTCAGACCGCTGTCAGAACTAAGAATAGCCATGTTCGTTGTTTACATTCGTTATAATACGTTTATGTTCAGAATGATCATTTTGGGGCAGTGTCTTTGGAGGGATGTCTGAAGGGACGAGCCGTCAGTGTGGCCAACTTGGAAATCTTCTCGCTAAATTTGGAGATTTTCGGAGCTAGTGCTGCGAACTAATTTCATCAGTAACGAGTTGGCAACACTGGGCTGGGTTTTCGGTTTTATACTTTTATAAAATCAAGCTTACTCTGGCTTCACCAACGTTACCTACCCAAGCTTTAAGCACAGCAAAAAACTTCACAAACGTTGGCTTTTATAAAGCACTTTTCCTATGAAATGTTTTAACATAATCTGTCAAATCAGACATGTCATTTTATTAAATACTCAATACAAAAATAAAGGCTTTAATAGAACAAAGAGCCCATGGCTGCTTAGTCTGCAGAGAAAACACAAAGATAAAAGCATAGTAGACTGTTATGCTTAATAAAGAAACGGATAAGAGAGAATGTCTCATCCAATCTACTTCACACTTGGTGTCTTGCAGGGGTCCCAAGGACGTGCAGTGTCGAATTTTGTGCAATTTGGACACGCAACAGTCAATATTAACAGACTTTGAATGAACAAGTGTGTACTGCTCTGTGCAGCAGCAGATGCAATGGAAGCCGTGTGAGACTTCAGGGCTTCATCCGCAGCGGGCCTTTACGGGCCGTGGCTCATTGACTGCTGGAGGCTTGATATACCAACATTACATGGATGTTGGATAACTTACATTACATGTATGTTGGATATGCTACCTGAACTCTAGTGCACTTCACTGGAGTCATGGAGCACGAGTGGATAGTCTCCAGAAACAGCACCACTCTGCTGTTGCTCCACAAATTGTTCTTGCCACACTAATTTATAACGTTACCACCTGCAAAATACCTCTTCAAATATTAAATACATGGCAACTAATTTGCCAAGTATTTGGACATTAATACATCCGCTAAGTGAATTTTTACTGGCGTTTCTGACTGCGAGCCCACAATCAATTTGGCTTTGATTTATCGGCTCTATTTATTAGGTATAATTTCATTATCAGAGTAATGCAAAATAATATACATTTTCCATTACTGGCCGATCATTTATATCGTACCGATATATATCGTGCATCCCTACTTACAGCCTGATTCAGCCTTCTACTATGTGCAAAGACCCTTTGCCTTCCCCCGCCTACCTATGGCATCTGTACAAACAATGCCAGCAGATGCACAAACTTACTCTGAAAGTGACAAACTGTAAACCCTGCAGTGTGGGTGGTGGCACATTTTCTGTTGATCCCAAACACAAGCACTGACTGGCTGATGTGTCACGTCTTCTGTAAAATATTTGCACTTTCCTTATCGAGGGGTCAACAGATAGACGGAACCGTATGTCGTACAGATCGTACAGTCTCCCAACATACACCTGCAGACTCTACTGTACAACTGCACGAGAGAAAAAAGTAAATAAGCTGCATTTGTACCCAAGAGATAGTTGGCCACACATGACCAAGAGCGCCCAAGGGTCTTAAAACTAGTCTCAGTTCAGATTGTGGAAGTACATAATAAATATTAATTAATAAATACTCAAGTGGAAAAAAAAACACATTTAAGAATTCATAAAATAAAAGTACTCAAGTCACCCTGCCCTCTTGTGGCCAATTAGGCACAAAACCACTAATTTAAGGGGAAAAAAAAGATTTGAAAGTTCTGCCACCAACAAGGTCAGAATTGATAAGCCAGAGAAACTATTATTAAAATGTCAAAAATCAATCACAAGCCAAAGTAGTCTCCAGAGCTCACACTGACCCACCTTACCTGCTGTGTGGACAGGAATGAGGCGAGCCGGTCACAGAGTGGACAGTGCAATCGCAGTTTACGAGGCTGCCCCCACTTTGATCAGCCTCTTAAACCATAAATAGTGTCAGCTTTGCACTCTAAAAATGGCCATGTCTGCCAAAGACATTTAATCAATTCAATGAGGAGCTTATACAGGTACGGATGTTTCAGCCTGTGGCCTTTACTGTACTCACGTGTGTAAGGATGGAAGAGGTACAACAGCAGAACCAAAAGCAACAGCAGCAAAGATTGAATAGAATCCTGTTCAGGTAAATGACAATAGGGGGAAATCACACATGTCACAAACTGTATTTAGCGTACAGGACTTCTCTCGCTTGAGCTCAGACTGCCGTGATCAGCGCTTTCACGTTGTTGCACTTGGACGGATGCGCCTGCATTTTCATCCTTCAGCTACAGATTGTTAATAACCAAGACGAGGTTGTTAGGGAAATTTCAATCCGTGAAACAAGTTTATCAGAAGAAGTGAGGTCATAATGATCCCAGCGCGTTTTGAATCAAGACTACCTGTAACATAAGCCAGACTAAACAATAAAAATCTTTGCATATATAAACATCACGCTCTCTTGAAGCCCAAACAAGATGTGATTCTGTTTACAGCTGATAACATGTTATGTTTACAAAGCAAGGATGTGGAGTAAACACAAGTTGACATATCATAAACCACATGACAATACAGAGTACAGACAATATGCACCACAGATCCACAGGTACTTCATATATTTCCTTTGTACTTCATCTGTTAATTCCTCTAGAATGCAATAATAAACAGCCATCATCTGGCCTCTTTTAGAATGTACTCGTCATAAAAGTGAAATTTAAATGACAAAACCACTGGTTGGAATATTTCTACTTGCATGTTTTGTCCTTGCACATTGTTTCCTCAGCACTGTATGGTGTCCAGGTCCAGATCTGATCTGTTATCAAACAGCCAGACTGTGAATATCCTCTTTCACACATGCTGCCCCACCACTCTGCGGCTTTTGTGGTCAAGAATATACATTTCTGTGGTCCTCATTTCTTAGAAGCAATATCACAGTTGAGAAAATCAATCTTTTATGATTTAATACTTCCACTTTATGCTATGCCAAAAGTGCATCTGTTAAGGGACTCAGTGTGCCAAGAATACTACAATTATTCAAAACAGACCTCAATTTATGTTTACTGGGTTTTTTGTAACTGTTCTTCCGTATGCTAATATTGCTATAATGTATGCTAACAGCACTGTACAACACACACACTCACATCTGCACGGACACTTTCACACACGCCGTTCAGCCAAAAAACTTCTCCGGCTTGAATTGGAGGTGAAGGTAAACAATGGGGTGGTTGTTTTTCTTGCAGATGAGGCACTCGTGTAATGAATATGCTGAACGCTAAGGCACACATTTGGCTGAGCACAACCCACCGGTCCAATGAAACTCACACACGCTGATGTTTTCACTGATAAGTGTACCGTGGGGTTCAAGAGCAGTGCTCGCTGCTTTTCAATTAAAAAGGTCATGATTTCATGTTTTACTTCATATAAATGGACATCTGTCGCAATTATAGAAATTAAAAGTACTGTCGTGACTCATTTTGACCGACCGCATCATCTACGGCACAAAATGCTCCCACGGTGCGGTGAGAACATGAACGGTGCCTTCACAGCAGACAAGCGGACCGGGATCTTCCCGGGATGGAAACATTCACACAGTTTGTGGCTCTCGAGAAGCCAAGGTCGGTCTCCCTTGAGCCAACTATTGGATGGATTGCCATTAAATTTGCGCCACTATATGGTCACGTTTGTTCAATACTTTGGTTCATGACCAAATACCAAACTGATTACATCCCCATCAGCCTCAGAGCTGTATTTTGTACCAATGTGTGCAAATGTTAGATGGTAAATATTATACCTGCTCTACATCAGCATGTTAGCATGACTAAATTCTCAACCTTTATGAAAAAATTCATTATTTTTCTGCAGTGCACAACAATGAGTAAGAACATTTGAAAGTGAATCAGAATCAGAAAACCTTTATTGGTCCCACAGCGGGGACATTTACAGAGCTACAGCAGCAAAGGGACAGTGCAGATAAAGGTTAAGTACAAATGTATAAGTACAAGATATAAGTACAAAAAAAACACAACAACAAGTAAGTGGCAGGTTAACATAATACAGTAAGTGAACAGTGAGAGTAAAACTCTAGCAGCCAGTGGTAACAATAATACATAGTAAAAAGAGATATATTGCACATACGTATTGCACAGTAAGGTAAGTAAGTAAGCACAGTAAGAGTAGTAATAAATAGTAACGGGGATTTTTATGAAGATAAAATGTGTATTTATTACATTTTAAATGTAATAGTTTGCCATCTCTTCTGAATACTCGGTACAGGAGGGGGTCAGCATAAATAAGTACACCGTTTCTCTCCTGTTTATCCAACCAAGTCAGTGTTTCCTTTGCCAGTAATGTAAAATGCATCACTTCCCATGTGTCTGAGGATTCTTGATTTAGAGTAGCGAAATAGAAAGTTTTTTAAAAAGATAATTACTTGAAATCCCTGTGCATATTAGACCCCGGGTCCTGTGGAAACTATTCAATCATGTGATATGACTCATTATAGGGTATAATAGTTCATTGCCTTGTTTACTTAGTTTAAAAGAAAGTGGGAAAGCTCCCAATACACCTTGCTGTTTGCCAAATCACAGCCACAAAAAATGTGTCTAAGAATACATTTTGATCTGAATTGTGAGAACTGGATCTCAGAAGGAAGAAACCTTCTAAAAGATTAATGGCGAGAAAAGGGGAGGCAACTCCTGCCACCCAATAAAGTCAAGGCTTAAGCAAACAGCTAAAGCTCTCTCACCCTTGGCCCAGATCTATGGTCTTACAATTTAAGTGTGTGTGTGTCGATGTGGGGAGGTGAGGGGTGTCTGCATGGAGTTACTATTTAAACACATACACACACAGAAAAACCAAAACATATGCATGCACAAGTGATCTGTGGTCCATACACTACCCCATAAACATATGTATATTAAAGTATGGAGCTTGCTGAAAGATTCGCTAGTTCCATCTCCCAATAAATAAATAGTAATGTCTTTTTAATGGCTTTCAAAGTGAGATATGCCCAGTGCCAGCTCCTCCTCTTAAATACTTGTTATCATTATTCAAACAACACTTCTCTCCCTGCAGCCGAGAGCATTTTACCAGCCACAGAAGTGACGCTGGTATTGTTTTCACCTTGTGAGTCTGTGTATGTGCCATCATGGCGAAATGTGCTCCCGGAGACACCTACTTTAGCTTGAACTGCCACAGAAGTCATGTTGAGTACTTTGCCAGGTGTTTATAAATATTTGTGTCTGTCGACAGATTTTGTCACCGCAAGAGCGCACGTGCAAAATGCAGTCACTAAACTTTAAAGATGTGTAGTTCAGATCAAAATGAAGGCTAAGTTTGAAGATGGGTTTGGTCCCAGCAAGGGTGCTAGAAGTAGGGTGTAGGAAGTAGGGAGTAGGAAGTAGGGAGTAGGAAGTAGGGTGTAGGAAGCAGGGTGTAGGAAGCTGGGTGTAGGAAGCTGGGTGTAGGAAGTAGGGAGTAGGGTGTAGGAAGTAGGGTGTAGGGTGTAGGAAGTAGGGTGTAGGAAGTAGGGTGTAGGAAGTAGGGTGTAGGAAGTAGGGTGTAGGGTGTAGGAAGTAGGAAGTAGGGTGTAGGAAGTAGGGTGTAGGGTATAGGAAGTAGGAAGTAGGGTGTATCATCTCAAAGTTTTGTTTAACTCTTTAGCTCAGAATGAGTTTACAGGTAAGGAATAAATAAAACAATCCATAGATGAAAGTAAGCAACAGTGGGAAAAAAAAAAAAAAAAGGTAAAATCTTATGATTAACTGAGCTTTATTTACTCCAAAAAAGCTCCTGAACACATTCATTATATTTTGTAGAAATGTAAATCTATCTTGTCACTTTTTGGACAATAGTTTAAATCATCTTCTTCTTCTCTGTGGAAAATGGATAGTGTGTGACAGGTTAAGTATTTATTAACATTTGTACCTATTTATTTGGTTTTACATTTACTGATTTATAATTGTTTCAACAGACTGTAGTCTTCACTACAATATGTCTGAATATGTTTGGACATTGTAATCCGATTGTCCCCAGAATTTGCTGCTGAACATAGTAGTTAAACGAGCGCTAAAATCCATAAAAATGATTCTCAGGCTACTAGAGTTTATGCAGTCATAAATATTTAAGGTGGAATATCTGTGATGTTCAATATCAAAATATGGGTTTCCAGTGCCTGAAAAGATTTAAAGTAGTTGCCGTATTAGAAAAACGTTCACAAGTGCGTCTGATAGCCAGCAATATAAAAAGAGGAGCGTGTCCTGCCTTAAATCCGTAACACCGTCCTTAAATTTAATGGTATTCTCCTTTAATTTGAATCAAATGGACAAGAATTTAAAACAGCATCTAAATGAGCCCACTGAGCTCGTGTGGGCTGAACTGAATAGAGAGCTGTAAATGACCTGTCTGTTTGAAATGATGTCCACAGTAAATGTGAGAACTACTTTTACTGTTCTCTCTATAATCACACGCACTCTATTCAGTTTCATTCAATTATGCTTTATTGGCAATGCTGCGAAATACGCTGTTGTTGCCAAATTAAATGTTGCCAATTTAAGAGGAACATATCGGAGAGTGATGATGCCCTATTTTATTTATTTTTTTACAGACCATGTCCATGTGCAGCTACATAGAAACATACGCTCCTGCAACAAAGCATGCATGTGCACACACACACACTAACACAGTAACTCCCACATCGTCTTCTGAAAAGACTTGTGATCCACTCCAGTGCAGTGCGGTGTGTGTGTGTGTGTGTGTGTGTGTGAATACTCCAGGTGCTCTCCAGAATGGAAGATAACAATCTGTTCTCTAGTTGGGCCTCTGAATCTGCCAACAGGAGAGAGGTTGACCCCAACAACCCGTGTCCTGGACCGTGTTTAATGGCAGAAACTTCCTACAGAGAGCAGGAGACGTAGAAAGACAGAGAGCCATATGTGGCAGGGAGGGTGCAGGGATTTATCTTATTTAAATTTACACATCATAAAACATGAGACAAGCTGAAGCTTGATAAGTTCATTTAGCTCATTTCTAATCATAAGCAGCTAGATGTTAATGTAGTAAAAAGCCTCACATCAATTACTGTAAATAGAAAACACATGTCCCCCTAATTTAGACCCCCCTGTACATACTGCAGTAATTTTGAATTCATATTGTAATATATGACCTATTATACAGCCTGAAAATTATAGCCACCCCAGGCAGATTTGTTGTAAATAATCTTGTAATGCACACGGGACGAGCTGCTCACTGTAACAGTTTTCCTGTGGGCAGCTTTTACGGAAATGTTAAAGAATGCTGCAATCACCATTTGGCTCAGTTGGTAAAGGATAAAATCATGTTGCTCACCCAGTTCATACATAAATAAACGTCCCTGTGGGCAACACATTTATTGGTCACAATGGAATACTGTTACCATTTCTGAAGCCCAAATAGACAATTGAAACCATATTAGAGGGCGTAAGAGATATGCAAGCGTGTGCACTCTCGTTTGCATGTTTGCACATACATGTGTGTGTGTGTGTGTGTGTGTGTGTGTGTCCAGGCAGTGCTGGCTTTGATTAGAGCCTGCATAATAAAATGGGAGGCAGCTGAAGGCAGAGCTGGAGCTGGTTAGCGGCTGCCGACAAATGGAGAGAGACCAGGAAGATTTTTATCAAACACACATGAATGTTGGGGGGGGGGGG
This sequence comes from Bovichtus variegatus, assembly GCA_943593645.1. Lineage (NCBI taxonomy): Eukaryota > Metazoa > Chordata > Actinopteri > Perciformes > Bovichtidae > Bovichtus > Bovichtus variegatus. The sequence goes on along the minus strand of CALSCE010010657.1, from coordinate 22,235,435 downwards.
GGGGGGGGGCATTTATGTTTCCCAGGATGGCAACTCATGCACAGGCAGAAAAATGCAAACCAACAGAGCAGCATGTAAGCGTGTTCATTTTCAAGTAATCACACAAAGAAGAAGGAACCTACAGGGAGGGAAGGGGTAAACACAGAATAGGGAACAGACAGACTTTATGAAATATAAACAAGAGCAGGGCAGGAAACAGTAAAACTCTTCTCAAACACTATCACTGACTTTTCCCATTGTGGTGTTTAGCCAGCAGTAATATGTCACGGTTTCATTGTGCCTCTAATCTGATAAGGCTTTATGGTTCCTCCTGCTATTAACGTCATCTATTGTCATTTGAGGTGGCAGGACGGCAGCCTGTGGCACTGACCTCGCACAGATCCCACATTCTCCGGCGGACGACGGATTGAGTTAGGAGTCACGCCTGCTTCTGACATCAGAATCTATCTAAGATGGTGGGCGGGTGCAGCGGAAGTGAATAATAGTAACATTTTGCTGCTGCTTGCATACTGGAAGAAGGGAGAACGTGATGAAGTTACACCGCGTTTTGTCTCCCTCAAGAGGCAGGAGAATAATCTGCTCTAGTTTATACTCAGTGGAACTTCCCCCGTGTGTGTGTCTTCCTCTTCCCCCCGTGTGTGTGTGTCTTCCTCTTCCCCCCGTGTGTGTGTCTTCCTCTTCTCCGTTTCCCTCCGTTTCATTCCACATCTCAAAACCAAAACAGACACCACATGTGGTGCCGACGACCTTTCCCGTGTTTGAAGTACATCGTTTCTCGTACATGTTTTTCAGAACATGGTCTATTTGGCTTCATAGGCCTAAACTGTAAGGTTAATTTAATTGTACAATAGCGTATGTGTGTATTTCACAGCACATCCCACAGATGAATTCCATCTACAATAATGCACCAGTCATAGTTTCTGTTGAATTCAATCCATATGGTTATGATTTATGTGCCATCTGCTTTTTCACACTACAGTAATGCCATGAAATTTCTGAATAGACATATCTACAGTCAATGCCTCCCCCTGACCTAAGCTCTAAATCAATGATAAATTGAAAATAAGAGATGTTATCCTCCATTCTCTTAAGCTACAGTAAGATGGCTTTTATTAAGCTGCAAAGAGACGAGTATCCTCTTCCTATATTTTCACGGTTAAATGAACGCAGGGCTAAATGTTTGGTCCTGCATGTTATTCCCTCGCAGAAATTATTAAGCATTTAGCTCGTGTTTCTCTTCTGTATTTATGCGTGAGAGCTGTGCCCCCCCCCGCCTCCCGTGCACCTTTTCTCTGGCCTGAATTAACTGGAAACATGTTTCCACCACTGATAAGTATCAGAGAGGACCGACCGCGAGATTACTTTGGATCTTAGAACTGCTCCTTTTTTATTTTTCATTTTGGACAGAAGATAAGAGGGGGTTGAACAAACACGCCGAACCCGCAGCCGCACGGCTGCCGACGGAGGGTCACATACTTCAGGTATCCCACGGAGGGGACTCCCACAGAAAGAACAACTTTTCAAATTAATTTGATACTACTTAACTTGATCGCCTCAGAAAACATGTTACTGGTTTGACATTAGACGTGATGTTTGTACAAGCCGCAAGGTGTAACGCCCAAATAGATCCTGCAAGCTCCGACTGATATCGAAGGAATGTAATTCTATATTCTGCTGATGGATGTCCAGGACGCATTATAACGATTACTGGTAAACTGGCATGTAGAACCCATTTAATAATGCTCTAAATGCTAAAAGCTTTGAACTTTTCTGTCTGGTGCGCCATAGTTAATGGTGCTTAATGAAATAATAGATGGCTGATTGACCACTACAGAATACTTTTCAGAGCCTAATTGAAAACAGAAAGCCATACTTGAAAACTTGGAGCCAACTGTACACTTTTGGAGGTAATGAAATGTGCATTTGTGTGTGTGTGTGTGAACGGTATTTTTTTTATATTAGAAAGGTGCCACTAGCAATACATTTTCAAATTAACCCATTAAGCATTATGTCTATAAAATAAAAATAAAAAAACAAAGATATTCAATTTAAAATGATAAAAAAAAATTGAAGAAAAGCTATTTTTTTATTTATTTTTTTATTACATTTTTTCTTGATTAAAGACCTAAACAATTAAATGTATTATATAATTAATGGTCAAATTGATGCACACTAATTAAATCGACAAATCATTTCAGCTCTATTTCAGTTTCCTTAAAAGTGTGTTTTCTTTACATTATTTTATGATACGGAATTTGCACCATATAGTACAAAAATCAACAAATTATTTTAAATATATTTAAATTCAAATAGGATGTCAATTTGTCTCACGATTGAGGATAATAAATAACCAAGATCTCAAATATCTAGAGGTTAGAATATTTACAAATAATAATAATAATAATAATAATAATAAATAATAAATAATATAAAAGTAGAACTTGGTCACTCTTGAAAAAGAGATTTTAGTCTCAATGAGGCTTTCACCTGGTTAAATAAAGGAGATATATATATATATATATATATATATATATAAAACTATATTCAGGAGCAATTATTGGTCGTCTGCCATGCTGGCCGTGCAGGTGAAGAGGATCTGGGTCTTCAGCTGTTTCTGGGTCTTCAGCTGTTCTGCATCACAGAAAATGAGATGCTGCCTGACCCCGGCAGTTGCTTCCAGTCTGAAATTGATCGATGAGAGCCCCCCCCTTTGAACCTTATCTGGTGTTGAGCTTTGCATTACGGCTCTACATCTGGAAGAGAGATCAGGGCTTTTGAATGGACCTTTGGATGAGGACGTGACCAGACTCCATAGCTTGGTGTGTTACTGCCAAGCCACCAAAGTTGCTCACTTCCTCCACAAGTTTCCATCAAGGGAGAAACAGCCTCTGATGTCTGACATGTCACGGTTTGGTGATGTACGAGCTATGAGACAGAGACTTTGAATAGAAGAATGAACTATTTGTGTTTTTCTCTTCATTTCATACATGTCCCCAAACGTTACAGAGGCTACATTCTTTATTCGGTTGGAGAAGATAACATCACATTTTATGTTGGTGTTGAGCAAAAATCAGACATAAATTTTACCTACTTATGTTTGTCGAGGCCCTTCCTGTGTCGGCAGCGCTTCATACATTCCCAAGATGACTCCCCAATGATTTACATCTGCTCTTTTCAACATTCTGTTTTTCGGAGCTCGGAGTTTTGGTAAAAACGACTATTAGCAGGATGTTAGTGGCAGACTTTTCTCTTAAATCCCCTCAGCGCGGCTCTGAAATGGTCCTCCGTACCATCCAAGTGTCCCACGGGGAGGATAATGACAATCGATGCTCAGCACAGCCGCCACGTGCACCACGTCCGCCAGCTTCACGGTAACTTTAAAAGTTAATATTTCTCTCCAACTGAAATTGCCAACAATCCCATTTATTTCAGCAGCCGTATTTTAACAAATTAAATACGCAGATGAAAGCGACATTGATTGATAATCAGAATCAGAATCAGAAAACCTTTATTGGTCCCACAGCGGGGACATTTACAGCGCTACAGCAGCAAAGGGACAGTGCAGATAAAAGGTTAAGTACAAATGTATAAGTACAAAATATAAGTACAAAACACAACAACAAGTAAGTGGCAGGTTAACATAATACAGTAAGTGAAATGTGAGTAGTACTAGCAGCCAGTAGTAACAATAATACATAGTAAAAAGACATATATTGCACATAATACATAGTAAAA
>CALSCE010010657.1:22210833-22221700 GCA_943593645.1 Bovichtus variegatus | reverse complement strand
ATATATATATATATATATATAAAAATATTAATATATATATATATATATATAAAAATATTAATATATATATATATATATATATTATTTCTCTTGAATGTAGATGTATATTTTTACATTATAAAGAACTGTATCTTTTTTGGTATTTTAATTACATACAATAAAAGACATTGCTAATCATTAACTCTGTTTTTTGGTTCACAATTAAACAAACAAAGCTGCAACTTATTATTATTTTCATTTTCTATTACTCTGTTAATTATTTACGTTCAGTTAAAAAATCTTTTAGACTTTTAAATGTTAGAAAATAGTGAAAATGGCCCTTTTCAATCTTCCAGAGCCCAAGAGGAAGTCTTTAAATTGCTTGTTTTTGTCCCTCCGACAGTTCAAAGCCCACATACATCACATTTACAATGATGTAAAGCAGGGAAGCAGGGCCAGCTTCTTATCCAATAATAGTCCATGAAGAATAGGCCATGTGGGCAGAAACATTCTCCTGTATATCTCATTACCACATGTGACTGTTGGGTCAAGAGAAAGGGTGTGATACATACAATAAAGAGTGGATATTATGGTACTTTGGAGTTTTATTTGAAGATGGGGGGGGGGGGGGCACAATGGTTAAACAATGCTATATTAAGCAGCTGTGGGTGGTTTGTTTTAATGGGATTGTTCACCTTTCTGGCTAAAGGAAAGTGGAGGAAAATACATAATAGATCCCACATGACAAGACAACAAATGAAGGTAAACATTTTTTTACAGAAAATAAGATTCCTCATACGGGGATGATGTATGGAACTGAACAAAGCCATTGCTTATGTTCAAAGAAATGATTACTGGAAGAGACAGTTCACGTTATACAGCAAGGCAGTGGGCATTTAGTTTTATAGAAAACTAAATATAACATGGGAAACATATTGTCTATTGAATTGCACAGGGCTAAACTGGCCCAAAGTTTATTTTTCCAACCTCTAACCTTGTAAAACTTAAAGAAATATATGCTAGGAGGCATTTCCCTAAAATCTTGCCTTATTTCTGCCTTTAAGGACATTTGATACTTCTCTCAGCCTGGAAATTGGAAGTATAATCTTTCATTCATTGGCTGCAAAAACAGTCCAAGTCTGAAGTATCTCGATAGACTTTCTCTCTGTTCTCAGGCTCAGTTAGGTTTGTGGAGTTCAGCAGCAGTCTGCTTGTGTTGGTGTGTTATCCTTACATTTACATGGCCGTGTAATTGTTGAACTTAGCAGTGTGTTCATTCATTAGCGAGTGCTTACCTCCCTGGTCCCTCTCCTCATCTCTCTACATTAGCTCTGACAGTAATGACTTGCCAGGCCTAACCTCTTAACTGGCCTGATGCATGCTTGTGGCAAACCCACTCTAGCTGCCCAGCTAAAATGGAAACATGCCGTTTCACTGTTTTACTTTTTGCCTCTGGTCTCTCTCTCTAGTTCCTTCCCTTCGGACCATTTCTCCCTTAAATTTTACACCAAAAAGAGGCTATTCAGTCAGAATTTCAGCCATTATTCATTCAACTTTCCAGGAACATGCGGCAATGCATATTATTATTTGTGTAGGTACTTTTTTGAGGAGCAGCGTTCAACAACTACAGTTACCTCTGTACCTCTTGGCAAACATGATATTATAGAAACTGAATTTAGCATATATTCTGTTGACATAAAAGGGCTGACAGGGTTAGATTACCTCTAAAAGTCACAACCTTTTTGTAAGCATATCTTGTAGTTTGTGTATTGTTGAGTTGCACAACTAATGTTAGTGTTTATCGCTGCACGCGACCACACTCGGTCATAGACAACACAGAATTACAGCATATGGTCGTAGTGTCCGTATAAAAAAGTGCAAGCTCCAGCCCGGCTCCGGAATTAGTCGATGAACAGGTGAGATCAATATGATGGAGCATTACTGGCATTTGTGTTAGATACTTTTAAATTTTTTTTATTGACTACATGCCAGTATTTGAGTGCCTTAACTGTTACAGTGAGAATTATGGCTAATAATAATAATAATATCAAAATAAATAAATAAAATGTTTGTTTTCTGAATTGTTTTTGTTGTCCTTGTCACCGACAACATACCGAACTGTAACACCAAAAGGGATTTACATACCCGACTGTGAATTTTGTGTACCATTACACCCCTACTCAATATCTAACATATACTGTACAGCTAACAGGGTCAACACATGCAAATAGCACTTTACTAAACCCTAAAATAGCTCAACATTGGGTTTAAATCACCGACTACAGTATAGTTGATGCATAATAAAATTGCCCCCCTTGGATTTTCAACACTAGGATTCAAGGATAATGTATTGTCATTATGCAACATAGGGCTGCACAACGTAATGCAGTTGTAGCTTAGACCATTATGCTACACAGGAAAACCACTGAGCACAAACAGGAGAAGATGCAGGGAAATAGGCCTAATAAATAAAGACATCATCCCTCAACAAATGTATTTTTTCTGGGGATAATCAGAGTCCTATCAGGGAAGAGCTAATTAAACTGTACCTGCAGTGAGGTTGCGATTTCAACCACTATAATGAAAATACTATATTTTTAAAGAAGTTAGTATGCACAGCAGCATATTTTCCCAGACAGAAATCTGTTATTTATTGCATGCATTTAGGTTTAGAATGCAGTGGTTCTTTTTTTATGTTATCAGACATATGCTGCAGATTCGCTGGAACATATTCATGAAGGACTTTTAGCCTTTAGGGCTCTTTTACCCTCACTCTATCCAGAGGGCTGAAAAGATACACAAGTTCAGCTATGTGATTCCTGACTGGACTGCAGAGATAAGAGAGACCAAATAAATCTCCTCCCTTCCAAATGGGTTCCAGTGACAGTGGAAATAAAGAGGTTTTGGTTGGCCAGCCAGATGACTGACATCTTGGTGCCGTTCCCACCTCAGTGACCAGCAGATAAACCCAGGATTAGAGGGAGACACTATTAGACTGCTGCACATGCACATACATACACTCGCACACACAAAAACACATGAACTCATGCCTAGAGGCATAGTGTGTCCTCACAAAACACACACAAGCACATACACACTGGTATTTAGGCCCATTCATGTCGGTGGCACATTATAAATCAATTCCACTCTTACACTTTTACCCAGAGGTCCTCTGTGCAACTACTAGAGAGTCACTGGTCAAGCAACAAGGACATGATCCCTCACTGGATTCCAACCAACTTTGCTGGAATGCACAACCAAGCTGGAGGTGCCACTATGAACCCATCTCTCTGTGGTACCCGCTACCGTTTTGCCCCCTCGCCAACCGTGCACCCCAGAAATCATTATTTATCAGAAATGTTAGATTGCTAAAAGGCTTGGGTGAAGCCAGAGGAGAAGAAGAGAAGGAAAACAGAAAAGGGAAAGATGAAGGGAACGCCAGGGCAGAGAGTGGAGAGATGTTATCGGGGATCAGAGATTCTGTCTGAGCAGCGGACCTCTCTGCGTTGTGCAGCCTTACCCAAAATGATTCCAATCTGTCTCTGGCTGGAGGAAAGACATCCAAAAGGAGATAAAGCCAGTGAACAACTTCATAACACATACATACACCTGTTTTCTATGTTCGGTGAGAAACAGAAAGCTACAGGTTCGTCCTACAGATGATGTACTGCCATTTGACACAGGAAAGTATGACATTTTCCTGGAAACAAACTCGAGATCTACTTTTTTCTCCTTAATTCATAGCAAACAGAGAAAAAAAATCATAGGCCAAGTCATTAGATGAACATTTCTTACAAATTCTAGCTTCCAAAGTCCCCGCAAACACTGAGGAAACATTATTAATCATTTGATTAATATGCAAATAAACTGCTGCGAACAGATAAAGATGATTTATGAAAATGAAGTTATTCAACTGGGTTAAGTTACTGTGTGTAAGGCCATGTGAAATATGAAACTAAAAATTATTAATTAATTTAGGGAATCCAACAATTAATCTTAAAACACACATAGACTAAACACTGATCTTCTTAAATAACAGCCTCCTGACAGATTAAGCAATTCCTAACAATTTGAACTGAGCTAAAACTAACTAGCCTTAACTGAAGCACGTCATTACAGCAGGAGACATAAAACATTAAAACTACCCTATTTCCTCCAATGCGTGGTCTTGTTATAAGACCTATGGAGGTGGCTGTGCGCACAAAGCTCTACAGATGTAATGCAAACACCATGGACCCATGAGAGACGCAATCATCATTAATGTGGTTGTTGTAATTAAATCACCAGTGCATACTGCTGAGCCAGCTGCCGGTTGTATGATAGTTTTCCTGATGGCTTGTCGTGCAGGGTCTCTTTAACCATCAGTCAAGGCCCAAGTGGATAGTGAGCCTGTTAAAGTTGGGTCCTCATAGAAGAAGTATACTAGGATATGTTTATCGCTCTAGCTTCCCCAGTCTGTAGGTGTTGTAGTATAAGTTGTACCGACTAGAATCCAATGTGATGCGTATATAGTGTTTTGATTGTGGGATAATGTAATGACATGACAATGTGAGTATTGTGCCCATTAATAGAGTCTACCACAACCAAATTTAAAGGCCGGGCTCCAGCACAATTTGATCTTTGAAAGTATAAACCAGTTGGAGAAGAGCTCTTCCTTTCACTCTGATTTGCATGGTATTGCTGTTGGCTGGCTGATTATCCCTCGAGGATAATGTGAGGCAGTTGTGCAAATGCTGCACCCTGGAGAATGGCCCTTATCTTCAATGGCTCTACAAAACTCCAGCTGTTTTTTAATTGGTTGCCAGGGTGGGTGAACAACAAGTACCTCCCAGCAGTGCTCTGTTCGGTGATGGAGAAGCAGTAATGCGTGGCACGCGGCCAGGAACTCGGAGGGCCAGCCTGGGTCAATAGAAGCAATGCTTTCTGCTGTGGTTTCCAAACTTTTCCCTCTAAGGAGGAGGGGGATTTACATAATATGTTGTTCTCATTGGCCCAAACTGATTTTGTGGGCGATTGAGTAAGATAAACCAGCGTCATTTATTTACTCAGATATTGGCTATCAACCAAAAAGGCTATATCATTTAGACTACTTTACACCAGAGGGACTTGGATTGCCTTAGCAACACAGCATGCACTCAGACAAAGACATACACACTTTTAAACTGTAAGCAGAAGGACAACAGATGTTAAATGCAACAATTAGGAGTTTTTGGTGAAGCAGATAAAGTACTCGACTACACCACATTTCAAACTTGGCCCTCTTCCTGCCTGCCTTGATTCTTTAAAAGTAAAAGAGCAAAAGTTAACTTTTTGATAGTTTCCCAAGCTTTGCTATTGATGATTAGAGATAAAAACTTTGATGGATAGAAAAATCAATGAACAACAAGTTTGATAATCAGTGTTTTTAAATCATAGATTTCAATAAAAAATGACAAACAATTTTATGAGCTGGGTTTTCAATTGTGAAGATTTGCTTTTTTTTGTCTTCTATGATAGCAAAATGGATATCTTTAAGCTTTGGAAAAAACAATAGGATATTGCTATGGAATAATGCAATATTCATTATTTTATAATAATTTATAAACCTTAACAATTATTCCATTAGTCAAGAAAAACATCTGTAGACTAATGAAACTAAATGTTAGTGATTGTACACAATCAATCAAGAATAATTCAAGTCTAGCTTTGGCTTTACTTGCTTTTGGACAATGAAGAGGACGCATCTCATTTGTCTCGTCAAACAGCTGAACGCCTCCAAAGGAATTTGGGAGCCTACCTACAAGTGGTACACTTGTCAAACAGCGACAAGATTATGGAAAACTGGTGGAACGTGGTTTGAGTGATCGGCACTCAGCCTCAGCGTTGCCTCCAGCTCTCATTCCTTAGCAGCGCTTCAACTCGGGGAGAGACACAGAGTGATTGAATGACATTTATTGTTCTAGACTGACTGTCTGGGCAAAAACGAGGTGTCCTGTTCACTAATAGTATTAGTTCACTGCAGGAGTTGCAGTTGATTTATTACACTTTTTGCACATTGAGGTCTTGTAGTAAATGGAATAACCAGCCTTTTCTCTATTTTCTACCTTCCTTTGAAGGATTGTCCGTCTGCTCTGGTGGGAGGGACTGATCCATCCTGGCACTGGGTTGAACTGAAGCTGAAACTGAACTGTTACTTTAGCTTTCTGCAGGCACTTGTCACTGCAGGACCAGCTTTGTCCCCCTGCTACAGCTGAGATCTCCATACAGCGTAGAGTCCGAAAGGCTACTCTCCTTCCATCTCACATTAAAATCCTATTCACCTATTTCCTTTAATGCGTTATTCCAGTGGTTAGGTGGGTGAGAGTCTGTCTTCACTCAAGGGATGCCAAAGACGAATCATTACATTACTGCCCCTAGTCAGTCACACGCACTCACGCAAAAACTCAGGCAAATGTGTGCTTCTACGTGCACTTGCAGACACACACACATACACAGCAACCATCTCCAGGAGGGAAGGTAACCAATTTCAAGAGGCTTGACACCTGCAGCCACTTTCCCCTTCCCTCTCTCTCTCTCCTTCTCCTTTTCCTTCTCTATTCCCTGTTCTCTCTATCACTTACTCTCTTCTGCTGCCTCACCTGTCAAGCCACAAAGAAAAATTCATTCACAGTGAGGAAAGGAACCATTTGCAGGTCTGGAAAGGAGATCCTGTCCAAGTAACACGCTGCCCTTGTGAGAAATGGTCAACAATTGCCTTTCAAAAGCTAGAAATCAATTATGACTCAGATTGGAGCCAACTAGGGATCTGAGGAAATGTCAGCGTAGCGGCTTGTCACTGAAATGAGAACAGCAGGTCCAGCTTAAAGGTCTGGGTGGCTTGTTAGCCATTTTAACCACAGCACCCCTGCATGCAAGCCATTAATCTTGTTGGTTAATGATCGGTTAACAAGGGTTGGCTATCGGTCAGGAAATCCATTCTAAATTAGCATCCCTACAGCCAACACATTTAGAAGATCCCAAATTACTAGCAGTAGTTATTATCAGATGATGCAAAATGATGTTTGATTGAAGTTCCTAAATATTGAATGGATTTCTCTGGATAACTTGTGCTGTATGCTCTCATTCTAGTACAGTTTCTCCTTTGTGCTAAAACAATCATTTGTCTGTGGCAGCTCTTGCGAGTTCCTGAAATAAAAGTGAAGATGATATGATACGAACATATGCTTATTCCCTTTACGAAGGTTTCATCTTGCCACTCAACACCCGAAAAAACACTTGCCCCTGCTTCAATCTGTGCAGCATATTGCAACATATGGAGAGTTTACGATGACTGTCCAGTTGCAGCCGCCAGCCAATATCAGCCAGTTTAGAAGTGACGACATGCCATCTGTCAAAAAGCTGCTGCACAACTATATGCTTTTGTGCCATAACTGATGAAACACACAAACACTGTATGCACATAAAACACGGGGAGCATGTGGGAATCATGCCCAGGGACTTAGAAAAGCACCTTGAACAAATCTAAAACCAGGGAGGAAAACAACAGCAACATACACGGAGTTTAACTTTGACTGAGTCTTATCAATGAGACAAATCAAGTCAATCAAACTGTTGTTTGCGATGAACATGTGTTGTTTATGAAATAACAGACAAGTTTGTTTGTTGAGCCAAATCCCCATGGAGACAATGTATTGTTTTTCTTCTTTTGGGATCAAGATTTGGAAAAGGAAAATTCTACTCATAGATTAGCTTCCCTGATTCTCTTCAATGTCAAGATGCAGTGATACAATAATGTAATATTTTTACTGAAATTAAAGAAAGCAGACAGAATCTCAAAATTCTAGATGGACTTGACAGCGTTTCAACAAGCTAATCATTCTAACACGAAAAGTTGATTTCTAACAGACCGAGCCAGTGATGAAACTTCTTCCGTCTCACCCCCGGACTGTGAACATCAACCATGGAACAGGATGATGTGGCCACAGCACTTTGGCCGGGCTGCAACACGTCCGTAAAAAAAAAAATTACATCCCATCTGTTCTGGCGTTTATAATTAGTGGTAAACGCTGAGGGGGGAAATTAATCTAATTTGACAAAACAGCAGTAACAAACAGAGTAAAATGGCCAGGCTTAGTGACAGGGGTATTATACAATGGAAAGATATATCCAGAGTCTATGATAATTATCACACGCATAGTGGAAAAAAGAGCAAAAACAGAGCAAAAACAGAGCAAAAACAGAGCAAAAACAGAGCAGGACACTGCTGTAAGGGAAGATACTGCTCAGTCAGTATCTCTCACTCACACACACACGCACACACACATGCACGCACACACACATGCACGCACACACACATGCACGCACACGCACACACACACTAACATGTCTACTCTGGCATTAGCCCTCATATTGGCATGGGTATAGGCACACAGGCGTAGTTATTCAAAATTTGGCAGCATATTCTGTACAGATGACGTGACAGAATTTCACCGCAGAAAAAACCTTGAATATTGACAATTCTCACGTTTGCCTTGTTTTCTTCTGGGATGATTAACCTTAACACCACATGTTTTGTGACTTAAAATGTGTATCTTTTATCTTATTTACAGCAGAAAAGGGTGTGACTCTCTAACTACACTTTATAAAATGTAGCCTATGTCCTGCATTAGTTACTGACAAGATCATCATTTTATATAAAGATATGAAGTGGGAAACATACTGTCAATCACTTGTGCTCACTTTATTAACAGTTCAGTGCTCAGATCTTCATCAGTCATAGAATGTTACTTGATGAAGGACTTAAGTAAAATTCAATGATGCCTGTCAGGAGACTTTATGCTGTGCAAGAACTGCAGTAATATAGATATATAGTTATACAATCTCCGTACACTCAGTACACCGTAGACACATTCAAATATGTTAACATATGCTTTCGCTCCCTGGTGCTGTAGAGGTGGAGCAGATGTGCGTTATGTTTAATGAGCCGTGTCTAAGGTGTAAATAAAACATTGTCTATCTCAGATGGTGGCTATGCTGCTGCACCTTCATGGCTTCATCTATTCCTTATATTCACCTTTCTTGCTCTTATAGCCTCTTATCACGGCGGAGAGGGGATACTCCTCTCTCTCATCATCAATCACCGCAGACCGTGCCCTGTCACCCTGCTGGCAGAGGTGCTGTGCTGTGTGCCATTGTTTTGTTCTGTTTAGTTAGTTGTATTAGACCGGCAATATTGTTGTTATTGAAGGGCTTTGTGGCTTGGCTTGGCACCGACAACAGCTCCACAGCGATCTAGATGGATGTGCAACCACGAGAGATTCAGGAAACCTTCAAAAAAAAGGCAGGAGGTTTACTGTACAGTCTGAAAACAGGAAGTGAGCGGCACAGTAGTGAATGATGTACTAATGTCATCACAAGTAGAAAGACCTCGCTTAATTTAACATCATCACAAGTCAGCAGCAGAATGACACAGACAGTGACTTACAGTATTAAAAATCATAAGAATGGAGCACACAATGTCTTATAAAAAGTTGAGATAGCTTGATAAGCAGATGACCATTAGCACAAGGATATAAGCTTAAATTTAGTAAAGCAGCAGCGGCGTAAATTACAGCAGTTTGAATAGGCCTACAGCTCATTATGACATGAAGAATAAAAAAGGAATTCCTTCCCATAAACATACTTTTTATGTGTGGAATTCTAATGTTAAGCTGTGTGCAAGTTTGTCCTTAAAGACAAATATAGCTCACAATATCAACCTGAAGTAAAATTAAAGTGAACAGCCAACACGAAACACTTAGAAGCAAGCAACAACCAAGGACAACATATGTCACACAAACCTTATTCAGACAATAACACTTGCAAAGGTCTTAATACACAAACGTGACATCACAATTAATACAGCCATGCAAATACTGTAGGATACAGGAGGCAGAAGCCAGCAGACCACAAAGGACAGGTTCACAGGAACCTTCACCTTTAACACATCCAGCAGCATCACCCAAGCACGCGCACACACACACGCACGCACGCACGCACGCACGCACGCACACACACACACACACACAGCATAGAGTTCGCAGAAAAAGCAAGTACTTAGCTTGTTGATGAGAAGCTGTGATCCTCAGCGTGATTTGGGGAAATGTCGGCCTTGTTTGCATGGTTGTCTCTACTCCTTAAAGCCCCCACTGGAGAAACATGTTCGCACTGTTTGACAGGCAGGTTATCTTAGGAGAAGCTGCAGGGTCACGGTAGAGTTTGCAATGGCGCAGTGCGTCAGCAGCAGAGGTGGCACGTGAGCAGGCCATCGACAGCCAGGTTAAACAGGCCGCTGCTGGAGGTGTAGTCACGTGACTGGAGGTGAAGTCACGTGACTGGAGGTGAAGTCACGTGACTGGAGGTGTCCACCTGAACCGTTATGCAACAAGGAGCCTATCGTATTTATGCATATTGTTATGTTCTTTTAATTTGAAATAGAAACGCATAGAAATCAATTTCAGAAAACTTCGCTTCATATTAACTGTATTTATTGATGAAGATATTATATATATAATATATATATTTCACAGATCTCTAGTTTACAACATATTTTATACCTGCTGCCTTTCAGGTATAGTCTTCTCCCATTGGTTGGCTGGGGCCAGCTCCTATTGGCCCCTTGTTGGCACTTAGGCCACGCCTCTCAGCGCTTCTCTGCTCCAATCAGATCTTCAGTCACCCTTTCAGGAAGTGGTGTACTCTTCCTCTTCAGTTTACACATGTTGTTCTTATTTCACAGTAGATTGGCCACTAAGTTACTTAATTCAATAACATCTTTATATCACATATTACATCTAAATAAGAACAATAAGACTCATTGTGACAGTTTATATATTCATAATACTTCTAAATAAGGAACAATAAGGCTCAT
>CALSCE010010657.1:22190860-22205833 GCA_943593645.1 Bovichtus variegatus | reverse complement strand
CTCTCTCTCTCTGTCCCTGGATGAGTCAGCATGTTGTTTACTGAAGTTATTGTTGGAGCAACAACAGGGCCTTGCCCTCTGGGTCCCAGTGTGCCTCATTAGCTGCTGCCATTGCAGCTCTTGTTCCCTTGTTAATCACCTCAGTCGATCACCTCTGTGCAATCAGTTAAATTTAGAGATTAAGTGGGCAAAGCTTAAAAAAGATGCGGCTCAGAGGTAGATTTAGGCACATGCCTGCAACCAAAGAGCGCGGGTTCAGTCACGAGTTCTTTCCAGATCAGTTATTAACAAAACCTGCCTACTCATTAGTACCAACGGGTCTTTTACTCTGTCTTTATCATAGCACTGAGTTTGGGTTTTTTACGTCTTTGGGGTTAGCCAACAATAATATCACCTGGAAATTATTTTTGAATACTTTGACTGACATTTCCTGAGTTAGAATAAATGACTTTTATTTAGTTTGTATTGTAAACGTAAAGTACAGGTACTTCATGAACGTACTGTATTGAATGAATAAGTTACTTTCCACCACTGTATCAATGCTGCTACGCTGCAATTCATTCAGTGTATAAGGACAACACTTAAACTTACTTTCTTCAATACAATAGAACTATTGATTGTTGAAAACAATTGGACCTGCAAAAAGGGCAAGAGCATGAAGAAGCCACTTAACTAATGACAGTAATGAGTTACATTCCACCTGGGGTTGCAGTCAAGCCACACTTAAGTGGTCTTTTGTCGAGAAACTCACAGAAGAACAAGTAACAGGAGGAGAATTTATCTCTAACATTGCACACAGAACTCCAACACACCTCCTTGTACTTGTTATTGTCTCACTTTGCCATTTCTGTTTTGAAATAAACGCCTCTTTACAGAAACGCATGTATTTTTTAAAGGCGTTCACCTCAGATGTTGTGTGAGTGTGTGTGTGTGTGTGTGTGTGTGTGTGTGTGTGTGAGCACATGGGTTCATAGATAGTGGCTTTAATGAGCATCATTCAGTCTCAATCTAATACGACCTTGTTGTTTTCCACCTTGTTCCGTTTGAAAATTGCATTATTATTCAATAAAAATCCAGTCTAATATATATGAATACACAAATAATGTTTTCAATAAGTAGGCCACTTGAGTGTAATGATAAAGGAAAACTGAAATGAGACTGAAAAAGAGCCATTTCAAAGTCGTTGAAATGTTGTCAGTCTAATGTGTCACCAATCGAGCCCATTACGTGTGACAAGCGAGGACCAAGACTGTCAAGAATATTGAAATTTGTTTTTGATTAGAGGTGTGTTTATATGAATTTGCTTTGCTCACCATCCCTTCTGCCATTTCATGTCAAAGCAACGCGACCTCTAATCATTTACGTTCAGATAGCTTTTTTTTCTTGTTCATTTTGTCCGCTCATTGGAAATGAGTAAACATTGCTGACACTTGGTTAAAGGTGAACCAAATGAATTCATAACTTCCAATTCATCCTGTCAACTTCCATATTAAGGCCAAAAGCTGTTTTGTAATCAGCATACTGTAAGAATACAGGAGATGCTAAAAGAAATGATATACCAACTCGTAAAATGATTTTCTCAAGCCCTTTAAACCTTGTTTGCTCTTAAGATTTCAGTTTTTTTTTTTTAAAGCGGATAGATTTGCTTTCCATCTCTTTATTGAATTGGTTCAAACCCTCTTTTATCTGCACAGGCCTGTTTGCGGCACTGCACTTCTGTTAATGCTCAACAGTTATCTCTTATGTACGACCACGTGCCGTCTCGTTCAAGGGCAGTCCGCTCACCTGCGTTTCATCCTTGAGCGTAGGTTCCCCCCGTCGAGCGGCGCTGACCTCAGTGCAAATGCAGATGAGCATGTGGCTGGTGCCAACTCCAGAGCAAGACCTTTGCTCCCTTTGGTTCAAACATGAGGGGTTATTTTAGCACCTACAGTTGTTTTTGTTTTTTATAGGAGGAAAATATGTTTATACGAGTTGTGCCTCTCATCTGTCTTCCATCAGCGCCCTGTCAGTCACTGAATGGATGCAGCGGTTCAGAAGTCACACTGACCTTGACAAAAAAGAGCTGTGCTCCAGTAACACTCCTGCATACAAATGTCCCTGTGTTGTTGCTCTGAGATGTGGATTAATATATTCCGGGTGTATTCTGAATTTTTGCCGGCTTTTCCATAGAGTCTGTTAAGTTGCAGCAGAAAATACTTGAATAATACAAACAGGATATGTCTGCAATCACATCTCCATGGCACATTGACCAGTGTAACCGGTGACTACTCAGTTTTTTTTGTCCAAAAGTTTGATGAATAAACAGAATTTTAACACTGGAGGAAATTTGAAGTTAAATCGAGTTAAATCGTTCTGTGTGCTGCTACACTGATTCAGCCGGTCTCACTAAGAGCCTCTCAGCAGTATCGGCGAAACTAACAACGGGCCTTCTGAAAAGCAGAGATTACGTTTATTTCCGCACCTTTTATGAGCAATTTCTTCCACAGCACGTCAGCCCAATTGTACTCAGCGGTGTGCAGGTCGTTTCCTAATTTTGCTGAGCACAATAACCTTTCACAGAACAAATGTGACGATGGTTAGTTTTAATGTCACATTGAAGACAGACAATGGAATCATCTGGGAATTACACAACAGATTAAGTGGAATAATTATCCCATGTATAATTATGAGTGACATGAGGCTGATTGGGAAGGTGGACTCCAGAGTTGACGTTGCACATAGTGGATCATTTAAAGGATGTCAAGGGGTTCTGTTTGATTACAGTAATGTGAAGAAAAGCCAGCGTGTGCACTCCTTTCCATGTTACCCAGTCACTGCAAGTAAAGCCATGCGGACATGTTGTTCACATTACCAATGTTTGTGAATTTAACACCGCCTTGCTTGTTAAAGGCCTACCATATCATCGGATGGTAGACATTGCAAATCATCTCAGAAGGTGACGTTTTCTTTGCTCCTCAGTACCAAAAAGCAGCAGTGTAAACAACTCTAATTTTAGGAAATCCTAGAACAGCTGAGCTTCTTTGCATATTCCTTCATGTTATTTCAATGTGCCTCAGGAAGTCAGCAATAAGCTTCCCACTGCCGCCATCTAGTTCAATACACTTTGGGTTTTATTTGACTGAATCTGCGACAGAGGAAAATGGTTTGAAAAGGAAGTTAAATATCTTCTTTCGTTTTGTCGAATAGCTTCCAAAGGTAAGCATAATCTCATGACTAGTTTCTGAGATCTAATTTTAGAATCCCTTTAACTCTGGCAGCGAGTAAGCCTGTAATATTATGTGACAATTTCTGAGGAACTGATCCATTTCCATTTTTTCAGTTCATTATCGTACACTGACTTGGAGTTCAGACATATTTTTCAACCTCACCCGTTTGTGCTTTTCAGCAGATAAATGTAAAGATGTGTGATTCAAATGGAGTTAAACAGTTAGGCAACATAGCAGCAGTTCAATTCTGTCTCCCTGGGTGGACCTGCTTCCTTCTTCTTGGTGCACCAGCTGAAGAATTGAATTTCCTCAGAGTAGCAAACAGGTGAGTGTGTGTGTGTGTGTGTGTGTGAGCCCAGCAGCAGGCTAATGAAGTGTCCAGGGTGTTTTTTGCAGTCCATGCTGATGATAAGCAAGTACAGAAAAAGGGGTGACTGCTTACACACAGCTATATACAAACATGTGAGAGGTGACATAAGTTTATGTTTTCCTTGCAGTTTCACCCATGAGGTTGTTGACTGACACTTCAGTGAGAGGAACAAGTATAAATTGCTCTTACGGCTGGGATATAGTGAAAGATAGAAAAGAGAGGTGAATAACTTAAGCCTGGACTGGTATAGAAAAGAAAGGAGAGTTGAACGAGGAGAAGACGAGTGGAAAATGTGGCTACTGAGGCGTAAAATTAGCAATTACATTGGGTGTCATCAGTAATGACTATTTCAGTCCAGATATAGGGGGTTAATGTCCGACAGTGAGACTGTAATTCAGCCGTTACACCTAGGATCAATCAGCCGGTCAGGGGAGGCTGTGAAGGAGCACAACCTGGATCAAAAATCGCACCTATGCACCGATAAGCCAAGATGGCCACCATCTGCTGGGAAAGCTTTCAGAAGCAATTTATTTTTTAAGACCCATATGCTGACCTTGGTTGTGAAAGAACAAATTTGTATGAAACCACATCGCAAGTTTTATCCCTCTGTGTGTATGTGTGAGTGCGTGTGTGTGTGTGTGTGTGTGTGTGTGTGTGTGCATGTCTGGTGTGTTTACATGTTGCTGAATCTTTTTCCTTCACAGGAACAGAGTCGGGGAATTTAATTGCAGGTCAGAGATGTTTAAGTCTAAGTCGGACATGACAGTTGGAGAAACAGATTTACTTTGTGACTACACATACGGAATCAAAATGTTTAATTTATCCTCCCACACAGTTTCTAACTTCACTCTGTATTTAGCTTTTTTATTCTGACATGACTGTGCAAACCTTTGGAAGGAATGATCATGCAAGTGACATCTTTCACTTTCACATTTACACAACCAGCTTCGTGTCTGGCAAATCTGTCCACCAAAATAGTCCGGCTCATTTGATTTGATTATTCGGCAGCTCTCATAAAAAATAACCATCTGTCCTTGGTTTCCAGAGGAAGCGCTTTTTAAAAATCCCTACGCTTTCATTCATCACCATGATGTCTCATCTATCACCGTGGCGACGGGAATACAAATGAGGTGGATGCGCACTCAGTGGCCCCCTGTAAATAATTTACTGTTTTGTTTTATTGGAAACAGGGACACAACATTATTTTCAGCTAGGACTCCCCTTGGCCAAGGTCTGCAGACACATTCATCCTGGATGCAACGTATAGAGAAAGTTAAATCTCATTTTTATGTGTCTTTATTATGCATTATTACTCTAACCAATAAGGAGGGCTCTCTCATGGCCTGGACACAAACTGGAGTGCTGTTAGTGAGATGACTTGATGCATCACAGCTCCTCAAAGCCATATGGTGAAAGCCTGCATAAATATTAAGATGTATTGTGTTGAGAAGCCAGATTATGACATGTTTGCTTCTCTCTTTTGCTATAATGATGAATTGCATGTTATCTTGTAGCACCGGGACACTGGCTGGATACTGGCTATGCATAAAAACACACATAGAGCAGACACATCTAGGCAAACACCCAGCTTCCGCCCTCTCCATCACCCTTCATCACCCTGTCCTATAAGTCACTCCATTTCTATTCAAGCTGAATTTAAAAACATTCCTTGGCAGAGCATGCATCCAGCAATTTAAAGTGCAACTCTGAACGTTAATCCTAGTGTACCAGTTCACTGACAGTGCTGATTATAAAAGCTTTAATTGCTAGCTTTAATTACCCAAGCATCGCCGCTGGAGTGACAGTTTTAGAACTCTCCACTTTCTGCACCTTTAAACTTGCCAGCCAGTCGTAATCCTGTTGGGAGGGTGACATAGTGGAATTGGCTGTAGCCAAGCTCCACAGTTACTTTTCAATAGTGCACAAACCATCTAATCAAACCTTATGAACTAAAGCACACCCCGATCTATGAGACTGGCATTACACCCTCTGTCGGTAGCTTATTTTCTCTTCAAAGCTGCACTTATCAGTATTTTTTGTTCGTTTTTAGCTCGGTTGGCCTGTCTGTTTGTCTGTTTGTCTGTCAGCAGGATTCCGGAAACACTACTGGCCTAAAACACGTCTATCTCACGTCAATGTGCTTGCCAAACAAGTTTGTGAATCCCAACACTATCCACTTAAACAAATGCAACACATAAAAGCGTCCAATGCTAACGGGGAGATTTCTCCACGGCACCAGTACCAGTGCCGTGCCTCCATTTCCGCTTCTTTCCTGAGCCCGTTGGACCAAGTGCTTCTGCTGTAGCTTCCTCTGTCTTGCCCAAAGCAGCCACTGTACCAGAACTATTCACCCGAGACAAATCAATCTGTCTATCTCTGACGTGTGCTGCACATCCGTCGCTTCAAGTCCTAGATCGCTTGTTCATTTACAGAGAAGACTTCGACTGGCCTCAAGCGTGTGAAGGAAGTGGACTGTTGTCAGCAACCTAAAGAGCAATTTAGGGAAAGATGACCAGAACAATGCTCAGCTGACAGGCAACACAAGAGAAGCAACAATCATACATACGCACAGTACTTTCAAATTGCAGTAGGTGTTAAGATAACAGCCGTTTTCAAAGAGGCCTTTATTTTCTTCATTTTCCATCATGTTTTCTGTAGAACTACACTCATTGTACAAGGAGTGCTACTGTGCAGTTCAATCCAAAAGGGCTTAAAAATTCAACAAGTTGAAAGCATGAAGCAGATTAAATGTACGCTTTTGTTGCAGTAATACTCACACTGCAGTTACACGTCACACGTTACAAGACGTGAATAAAAAGTTGCTATATCACCTATATAACAAAGTGTGTTAAAGCTGAGCTGGTGCAGAGATACTTGTGTGATACGTTTTACTTTGTGTTGCGGATGTTTTGAGGGTAACGTGATGTGTCAGATGGGTGTCGGCTTTGAAACTAATTCAACACATCGTTTGCAACCGAACCACAATTTAGTTCTTTCAGAATTTCTGTCCACCACTATCATCGCAGACACTCGCAATTTTCCAAATGTTTGTTGTCAAACACTCTTGACAGGTGAGAACTTTTCATCCTTGTGACGCTGGAGCACCTATGCGTCAGGGCAACTCCTTTTATAACCTTATGGCATTTAGTCTCACTGCTTAAAACATTGCATTTGTTGCCATCAATTGAGACACATAGTTCAATTTAATTGGGAGACACATTTGGCACACGACAATTCAAAGTGATGCGACGAATAAATGTTCCTCTGGGTCGTGATCGTCATAAGTTTTATAATTTGATATGGAGCATCATTAAATAAGTTATTATTTAATGATTTGTTGTAGTACCGTGCCATCAGTTAACATTCATTATTTCTGTACACGCTGATTAATTAAAGGTTCCATAGAGGTAAACACATTGTCACCTAAAGTTACATTTTTGTGAATGATTTGTGCAAAGTAGTCTGTGGCTCTTTCAAGTAATTAGTGCAACAACAAAAAAAAAATCAGCGTTTATTATAATCAGTCACAATAAAGCATTCATCAAAATCACCCCCAAGAGCTTTTTCAGATCTGACGAAGAATGTCAAAAACAGTGTGTGCTACAGACGGGATTCCTCCACCGACGGACCGGAACTACTTTACGTCTTTCTACAGAATCACACGATGAACTCGCATGAACCCTGTCTCTCTGTTTTAGAGAGTTTTACCACAGCACTATATTAAAGAGAACATTATATAGTGTCTAATAGTGCTCATAATCCTGAGCCACAGAAGCTACATTTAAGGGGTGGATGAGGATGATTATAATGTGGCTGTTTATAGGCGGCATTATTACTAACTGACATGTGGAGAACGATTAAAGCTTTTACTTGAAACCTCTTTATGACAATCTACAGCTATTGTTGTTAATGATGATGAGAAGTGTAATGGGAGAAAAGTGGAGTCATGCAAGGATGCAATACGTGCTTGACTTAATTTGAATGTGCTCAGTCCCTGAAACAGTGATAGGAAGTGATATCTTCTTGTAGGTGGCAACAGAGCACTCCGTCACCGTTCCAATATGAACGATAATTGTAGACGTTTTAAGAAGCGATGCTTGACACGAGTCGCGCCGGCTGCACGTGGAATCCGGGATCATCAAATCAGTGTTGTCGTTACATGTGGCCTTCGATAATTTGACGAAGTCGTGCAGTATTACGCGTATGAAAAAGCAGATCAAATCCTATTCGACAAATGGAGCACGGCAGGCACAATGTGACATTGGCATCACCACAGTTAAGACATCGTCTCACAGCTTAAGCCATGCTCTAAATATGAAGTCTTAACTAAATCTCTCAGCTTATCAGATAGCAGACACTTCAGGGAAAGTGCTGCGGCTATGAGTTTTCATCCCCACTGTCACTGATTTGTTAGGGCCACCTTCTCTGCTGACACTGATCCTGTTCCTGTTCCCTCCTCTCCTCATCTCCTCTCCTCTCCTCTCCTCCTTAGAGGTGTCCATCACCTCCCCTCCCTCCTCTATCGGCTTCTCCTCCTTCTCTTCTCTCCATCCATATTACCATGGTCTGCTGCTCCCCATCTCCTGTGGGGATTAGCAGGCTAAACACGGGGAGAGGATCAGTAGCATATGGAAGACGGTTCCTCCTCGGATCGTAAATTCGTCCATGATTGAGGGGAGTACACAGGCCCCTACTGGGCAAGCAGGAGGTCCAAGGCACCATACCAGGCAAAATGACCTCAAACCGACATTAAAGCAACCTTGAGTAGGACTTAGTGTGTCAGCGCTCTCGCTGGAACATGATGATAAGGCTCCAGATTAACAGTTGAGACTGGGGGGATAAAACCACATCTTTCGGCGATACAGGAGATTAAGGAAGAGGAGATGCAAGATGCACGAGTGTTTCATGATGCACACGCTCACATTCGTGGTTCAGATGAAGACGTTTGGTCAGTAGCAGCAGCGGCAGCAGCAGCAGCGGCAGCATCTATTTTCACGTGATTTACTCCGGGTTATGGTGTTTGCTATTTGTCACTGGCAGGCCATTTCGGCTAGGTGAAGAATGAGGGTAGAATTTAGAGAAAGAGAGATGGTTTAATCGGCCTAATGCAAAAGCACCATTAAAGCCTTCCCTCACCATGACACTTGAGGCCAGGAGTTAACTTTATATTTCTCTCATTAACAGCATTTCGAAGATCATCAAAGACGAAAGTCTTGCTCTTGTGTTGTAAAATGTAAGATATATTGGAGGATTTTGATATTATAGTTGTTATTCCGTGACTTAAATCAGCCTTTTATACTTGTGACCCCTTTTCATTCTGTGCTTTGTATCATTTGTGTGTAGCTCGATCAACTGATTTTCTCTTTTCAGACTGACTGACTTTTGACAAGGCAAGATGAGGTAAAACAACAAATTATTTCCTAAGGAAGAAAGCAAAGATTAGAGAAACATCTCCCCTTTATTTCCTACGCTGGTTATTATCTCACCCCCAGACTGTGAAGCATTGATGAAGATATGAAAGTTTATCAAGGCAGCACTGGATGTACCAGCCTATAGTGTGAAGTGAAGCCAGACACTGCTCTGCTCTTTTGCTCTTTTGCTCTTTTCTACTCTTTTCTGCTCTTTTCTCCTCTCGTATGCTAAATTGACCCCATTTCGTTGTCTCCTTTTCTTCTTCTGGGCCCAGTGGCTGTGAACCAGCTCACTATCAGTCCAGAAACTCGGATGGAGATGAACCCAGACTTATCAAACAAGCACTTTGTTAACAGAGAGAAAAATGGATGTTTCATGTTCTGTATGAGATTAATGCCAGCTGACTGTAAAAGAAAACACTGTGGCTTAATCAATAGTATAATTACGCTTACGGAAAATATTATGTCATGCGTGGCAATGATTGGACTGCTGTATTGTAATCAGTGAAAATGGGGCTCGGTGACTCCTCTGGCTAAGGTACAGTGAGTACAGTGAATAACTATAGAACAAGGACATCATCTAATAAAGCAGACATGATGTTTACATTAGGCTGTTGATTAAATGAAAACAGGCACACTTAACCATTCGTACATGAAATGTTTCATAGTTTCCAAGTTTATTCCTTGATGTTTCATTCATCTCCTATACAGAACGCACATCCGATATTACATATCTGTCTATTCTCCCTTTGTCCAGCTCTGGACTCGGCAGTCTCTCTTGTGTCTCCCCAGTCGATTAAACTGTCTCAGATGAAACCGGCTCTTAATAGAAATGATGCAATACGTATGAGGCGCAGCTGAGAGCTGTCAGCAGCACCTCTGCATGTGCTTTATGATGTGAGGACATTCTTTAGCAGCTACAGCAGTGGTTAGCAGGCACATGAGGCGGACGAAAGCGTTCACTTAACTCTGGAATCCTCATTTGATTTCAGTCCATGACAATTTTTCTGTATATAATGACTTAGGGGGATGAGAATGAAACTGAAAAAGTTCCAACTCAGCACCGCAGTCCTGGCATTGTGAGGGTTTTGTGCAGCGTCGAGAGTCGAGGTACTGCACATCAATAAACTACAGACCTCAATAAAGTGGTGCACTGAATGGGAGCAGAAAAATACAAGAAATCTTTGTTCAAATTTGAAGGAAAACATACGGGATTATGTCTTCAAAAGACACTTTGGCATTTTAAAAAAAGTGCTAAAAGAAAATCCCACATTAAGATCCAAGCACAGCTCCTCTCAAACTGTGAGCTCAATTTGTTTGACTCTGACACTGCTTAAAAGCAAGGCTACTAGGCAACAGTTACTGGTTCTCATTAAAGATTCTTCCTTTTCACATTATATTTAAGCTGAAAACATGCCCACTAGAGTTCTCAACACTCACATTCTAGCTGTGGCAGGACTGGCAAGTGGCAGCTCCTTCAAGAGTACTCAACAACAAAACATTTTTATGCCTTGTTTTCCTCTGCAAATACAAAAGTGTTCCTCTTCACCAGTCAACATGATTATTCAGCCCAAAGTTTCCCCGCTGAATGCAGACCGGTGGTCTTACTTTCCCACATGAAGCAGTGGGAAGTCTTGAGATGTGGGACAAAGGAGGCCTACAATTCTGCCTGGATTACCTCATGCCTTTGGTCCCTGAAGTGGCCAGTCCGTCTCTTTCTCCCTCCTCTTCAAAAACAAGCAAGGAGTTGTAGTAAGTAAGGAGGGAAAGGAGAGGACATCCGACAGAGAGGAAGAGCAGAGTCTTGAGTGGGCAAGAGCATAAAAGGTGCTGGTGAGGAAACAGATTGAATGTGTAAGCTAAAGACAGAGGGAGCAAGAAGGGAGGAAGAAGGAAGAGAAGGGGTCTAATGTTTAGTATTCATCTGTGTTTCTATGATTAGGCCAAGTAGGGCAATTAGTCCAGATGGAGAATAAAGATTGGGTCTTAGCACAGGACTACTGATTCACATAAGAATTTCCTCGGGGACGCAGTTCACCTGGCGTGAACCTCCCATCCAATACCTCGGGGCAGCTGACCTCGCGCAGCCCTTAGCATAGCAACTCAGACTTATGACGAGGTTCCCACCTACTACCAATACATATGGGCCCGTGGTCACTGACCCCGGCTGGTGTTTACCAGCGTGAGTCACCACAGGAAGTTCTGCAATCTCACTTCACAGCGGCGCAGGACATTACTTTCTTCTAAGCGGTGGGTGATACTGTTATTATGTCACTTACGCTGCATTAAACCGGCCTGTAATGGTGAATATATCTCATTACTGCTGATGGTTAACAGTTGCATGTTAAAACAGCACTTTACAGGGTTTTTTTTTTCTTTCTCTTTTTGTTTTTGATTTTTGCTCACGTGGGGACAGACCTTCTGAAGTTACCTCTTTAAATGTGCATGTGGCACGTTCACGTTAAGGACACGTTCATTATTTTTTATTAATTCATAAAACCCTGGACTTTAATAGCTCATGTGTGTTTCAGCAAGAGTTCTGGTCATGTTCAAAACATTCTGCACATTCATAACATGTCCCATTGTTGTGTCCTGTGAGGCGGCGAGAATACGGTTGTAATATTCTAAGGGAAAAGTTACGAGTAGAATTAAGTCGTAATTTATATGAAAATAAAGTCATAATAATACAAGAAGAAATCCACCTGTCCTGTAGTCTGCTGTGCATGACGTTATTGCTCTGCTGATGTAACACGTTGTGGCACCATCACATAATGTGGTGTTAAGAGGTCGTGGTCATTTCACGTGTTTCTGTGAGATCAGGTTGGCAGTTAAGCTATTTTCCCCTTAACCTTGTCTGACAGGCTCAGGAGAACAGAGACAAAGTTTAGAGAAGTTTCTGTGTGCAGCTGTTCATCAAAGGTGGAACAGAAAACACTTCTGATCAGGCATAAATCTCACGCATTATAATATTACGATTTTATTATTATTGTTTTCTAACAGTGGGTACTAATACTCTGTTGTAGTTGACGGTCGACTTCGGCCTTTGGGTTTATTTTAGTCTCCAGATGGTTCTTATTGTATCCAATTCGCTATATCAGAGCTATGGACACTTCAGTGGTCGCTGGCTCTTGCTGGGGACCGTCCCCGCTCAATTCTACGTCCGTGCCCAACAGTTCTTCACTCCAGCAGGTCACAAGTTAAGGCAAAACAAAATGTCTTGGGGTGATAAGTTCCTCTGAGCTTGGGTGAACATTTTCTGTGGGTTTGTTACTCCTAGTGACCCCCTCCATATTAGACATAATCATTTAAAAATATCTATTAAAATGTAGCTTTAAAGTGGACACAGAAGACTCTTTCAAATATTATGAAAACTTCCAATAGCACATTTCAAGTGAACCACTTTTATCATCGCAGCAGCACTGAATAGGAAGCGTATTTATTACCGTCCTCAAGGCCCAATTTGTCTGCAGCAAAAGTTTAAAAGATGGAAGATTTAAAAGAAAAAAACCTTGATCAGATTGATAGCTTGATCTAAAATTACACATTAAATAAAACGAATAAAAAAATCAATGTGTTGGAGCAAACATGTATCTTTCCCAGAGATGAGTTTGAATAAACCTCCAACATTAAGCTGCAGTTCCTGCTTCGCTCACTGTGCAGTGTTCAACAGGTGCATCGCTTTTAATCAAACAGACCAATTGTTGCTATTGCATCAACGTTTTCCCATATTCACCGTAAGGAACGTTATGCACTGATAATTAAGAGCCAAAAGCAACTCGTTTACTATTTGATCTATGCACAGATACAGTCACTTAAACAGCTTGTACCATTTTACTCCCAGGAAGAAAGAAAAAACTGCACAGCCTTGATTAACCGTTCCAGGAACGTGTTGATTCATGTCACAGCTGGTGCCTTCATATACACATTTTGCCTGGATTTACTTAGTCTTAACACAGTTTTTTTGTACTCCAGTTGATTACATAACAGCCAAAGAAAAGCTCTGATTGAATTAACATCTCACTCGAACAAGAATCTGAACTTCAGAGATTCCAAGTTTTGTTCAGAATAAGTGATGAAATCTATGCGGGGGAAACGCAAGCCGTAGCATCTATCACCTCAGTATCTCCGTATCAAGCTGTCTCAGGGCATCAAGTGTTTCAAATCATAAATGAATTGGAAAAACAGCTAATATCTCACCAGACTGAGCCTCATTGATTTTACCCTCAGAGCATGAAAAAAAGAGAAAATCACTTTGCAAGCTGCATGAAGCCGGAGTCTGTGGGTTTAGTAATTTAACCTTGAGGTGCTGAATATTTTCTTTCTGTCATTTGATGTGATTTTTGGTGCCTGAGCTGAGGACTGAAGACCATATATAAGCCTGTTTGGTGGTATCAAGCAGGTGATTTAGGGAAAGAAAAAAAAAAGGAAAGTCAGCCCTATAATGAAAATAGTGTAGTTTAAAAAGTAACTGTTGAATAAAACCTAAGGGAGAGGGAACATGCTGCTATAAAAGATGGACTGACATCCTCACTATTTTCAGATTGTTTTATAAAGAACAGTAAAAAGACTCCTCTGTGGAAAAATAAATTATTTTGCCAACACTAATGGGACAGAGACAATCCTGAACTTCACTTCTCCACAGACTCTTTGAACTGTTATCCATTATACTGGTGGAGCTGTATAAACCCCACCTCAATACCTCCCATTGTGTCTGAAGTATCTAGACAGAGCTGCACTATACTGTACTCTTTAAAAAGATGACAGGCTCGTCTGTAGGCTACTTCCTCTGACATTTTCTTTTCAGTTTCAACTTTGTTTTTTACACAAAACGATATATGAGATTATCCTATTAGAGTATTTTTAAATGTTGGTATTCCTGCTTTTATATGAGAACACACATCAGAGATCTTCTTCCACAGGTCCAGGACACTCTCATTTAGAGCATTGTCTGAAAACTATCCTGGATTATTATGTGAATAGTATGTCAGCGTCTATTCTGCACATATGTATTACTATATCTATGCATTCATCAACATCTACCACGAGTCAGAAAATGAATAACTGAACACATTTCTGCACGTATGGCCGATCTATTATTAAATATGTTCTTGGAGATTATGAAAAACAACTTGCCCTTGAAAAGTTATCAGTTGTGTGTGATCAATGCAGCTCAATGCATTTAATGAGATGAATATATTCATTAAGATTAATATTATTTATTAATCTGTTAACACATGAATGAATGCAGTCATACGTTCCTTCTATGCACAGCCCTATTTAAAAAACATAGAACATTCTGTGCATACAAAGCACATTTTGAAGTCATTGATCATCGTGTTAATATTTGGCATCACACGTCTCTTGTTGTTGCACAGCTTCACAAGTTCGCAGTCGATCTCGTTTCCTTCCGCCGTTTTGTTTCGTTATATTTTGTTGTATCCATATTTATTTCCACTGACAAAAGTCAGCCTCCACGGTACTCAGAAGCTCACTGAAGCTGGGTCCATCTTCGGTGACATCTGCCATCAGCGGTGCATGACTGTGGAGAAATCTGTTTAAATCTACATGGCACTGTACTGAATGGTTCCTATTGATCTACATTTGCCTGACACTTTGACTGACAGAGCCAATCAGCCTATCATGGCCCTGGAGACGGACAGACACTCATTTACAGGTGAGATGGGGTGGGATGAGTTTGATTGATTGACAGACTGTCACTGAGCCACTGAAGCATTACAAAAACCCTCTCTGCACAGCAGGAGTGCAATATTAGGTTGGTGTATGAGGGCGTGTGAGTGTGTTGATGCTTTTGTGTATGTATGGATGTGTTTGCAAGTGCGGGTGGTCAGGCTGATACAGATTACCCACTGCACCTTGAGTGTGGTGACAGCTAAAGCATCAGGCTGTCAGCTTGGCCCGGCCCACTTCTTCTAAGACTGGCAGAATTAAATAACCTATCAGCCAGAGACTCTGCCACAATCCT
>CALSCE010010657.1:22169885-22190460 GCA_943593645.1 Bovichtus variegatus | reverse complement strand
TTTTTTTTTTTTCTTCAAATGTCATATCTCAGAAATCATAATTAATAGAGAGGAAATGACTTTTATGTAAGAATGTCTGGTCAGCATATTTAGATATCCATCAAAGCAGAGAAGAAAGGTTTCCTGGATAGCTTGATTTTCCCCTTCAGCTATTAACTACCTGTTTCACAGCTTCAGTCTATATTTATTATACAGTATTTCTTTGGTTTGGCACAGTGGATTTTTTCTCTGGTGGGATGTCAAGGTTTTAAATTACCTTGTTATCCCTGGACATCTACTGCCCTCGTGTGGCCAAGATGTGTATATTTAAACAAAAATACCCTGAAGAGAGATGGACCCAGAGTCAAATCAAATCAAGTCAAGTTTATTTATATAGCCCAATATCACAAATTATACATTTGTCTCAGTGGGCTTTACAGCCTGTACAAAGTACGTCACCCTCTGTCCTTAGACCCTCACATCGCACAAGGAAAAACTCCCTTAAAAGATACCCCACAATTAGTGGGGGAAATATGGAAGAAACCTCAGGGAGAGCAACTGAGGAGGGATCCCTCTCCCAGGACGGACAGACGTGCAATAGGTGACGTGTGTACAGAAGAAACAGCATAGTTAAAAATACAACATGGACAATCTATGCGACAGAAAACATGATACGATGGTATATAAAAAAGATGGATCCAGGGGGATGTCAAGGCTTCGTGGTGTCAGGCAGGACCAGGGCAACAGATGCAGCCACGATTCGCGGTCCAAAAGTAATCTTTAATAATGGCAACCTGCCAGATAAGGGACACAGAAACTCCGGGGATGATGCCCCGGATGGTGAGTTAGTAACATGCATTTAAGGGACATGAATGCATATCAAAAATGGAGAGGGAGAGGAGGAAAACGAGAAAGATAGGGAAGAGGAGAGGAGTGAGTCCCCCGACAGTCTAAGCCTATAGCAGCGTAACTAGGGGCTAGTCCAGGGCAAACCTGAGCCAGCCCTAACTATAAGCTTTATCAAAGAGGAAAGTCTTTAACCTGCTCTTAAATGTGGAGACGGTGTCTGCCTCCCGAACACACACTGGGAGCTGGTTCCACAGTAGAGGAGCTTGATAGCTGAAGGCTCTGGCTCCCATTGTACTTTTAGAAACCCTAGGAACCACAAGTAACCCTGCACTCTGGGAGCGCAATGCTCTAGTTGGTTTATAAAGTACTACGAGATCTTTAAGATAAACTGGAGCCTGACCATTAATCGCTTTGTAGGTCAGGAGAAGGATTTTGAATTCTATTCTGTATTTTACCGGGAGCCAGTGCAAAGCAGCTAATACAGGAGTAATATGGTCTTGTTTCCTAGTTCTTGTCAATACTCGTGCCGCAGCATTTTGAATCAACTGAAGAGTTTTAAGGGATTTTTTGGGACAACCAGATAATAAGGAGTTGCAGTAATCCAGCCTTGAAGTAACAAATGCATGGACTAGTTTTTCGGCATCTTTTTGAGACAGGATGTGCCTTATTTTTGCAATGTTACGCAGATGAAAAAAGGCAGATCTTGAAATTTGTTTTATGTGGGCGTTAAAAGACATATCCTGATCAAAGATAACGCCGAGATTTCTTACAGTGGTGCTGGAGGCCAAGTTAATGCCATCCAGAGTTACTATGTCATTAGACAATACGTTTCGGAGCCGTTTGGGGCCAAGTACAATAACTTCTGTTTTGTCGGTGTTCAACATCAAAAAGTTGCAGGACATCCAATTTTTTATGTCTTTAAGACATGCTTGAAGTTTAGATAATTGATTGGTTTCATCTGGCTTGATTGATAGATATAATTGGGTATCATCCGCATAACAATGAAAGTTTATGGAGTGGTTCCTTATAATATTGCCTAAAGGAAGCATATATAAGGTAAATAGAATAGGTCCAAGTACAGAACCTTGCGGGACACCATGACTGACTTTGGTTTGCATGGAGGATTTATCGTTAACACGTACAAATTGAGATCGCTCAGATAAATAGGATTTAAACCAGCTCAGTGCAGTTCCTGCTATGCCAATGAAATGTTCCAGTCTCTGCAGCAGAATGCCATGGTCAACAGTGTCAAAAGCAGCACTGAGGTCTAACAAGACAAGAACAGAGACAAGTCCTTTGTCTGATGCCAGTAGAAGGTCATTGGTAACTTTCACCAGTGCCGTCTCTGTGCTATGATGAACTCTAAATCCAGATTGAAAAACCTCAAATAAAGTATTGTTCTGTAGAAAATCACATAACTGTTTTGCGACTGCTTTCTCAAGAATTTTAGAGAGAAAAGGAAGGTTAGATATCGGTCTATAGTTAGCTAAAACCTCTGGATCAAGACTGGGCTTTTTAAGAAGAGGTTTTATTACAGCTACTTTAAATGATTCTGGTACATAGCCAGATAATAGAGACAGGTTGATCATGTTTAAGAACGAGGAGTTAATTAAGGGTAAAACTTCTTTAAGCAGCTTAGTTGGAATCGGGTCTAAGAGACACGTTGATGCTTTAGACAACGAAATTGTTGAATTTAGTTGGTTAAGATCGATCGGAGAAAAGCAGTCTAGATATATTTCAGGTGTTACAGTTGTTTTTAAGGTTCCTGTTTTATAAGCTAAATCATTACCAATTGAGGAGAGGAGATTTATTTGATTAATTTGGTCTCTAATATTTAGAATTTTATCGTTAAAGAAGCTCATGAAGTCGTCGCTACTGAGCGATATAGGAATAGAAGGCTCAGTAGAGCTGTGGCTCTCTGTCAGCCTGGCTACAGTGCTGAAAAGAAACCTGGGATTGTTCTTATTTTCTTCTATTAATGAAGAGTAGTAAGCTGCTCTGGCTTTGCGGAGAGCCTTCTTATATGTTTTAAGATTATCTAGCCAGACTAAACGAGATTCTTCCAATTTGGTAGATCGCCATTTCCTCTCAAGTTTTCTTGACTTTAGTTTTAGTTTGCGGGTTTGAGGGTTAAGCCACGGAGCTTGCTTTCTCTGTTTAATTGTCTTCTTTTTTAGAGGAGCGATATAGTTGAGTGTCATTCGCAGTGAGGCTGCAGCACTATCAACAAAATTATTAATTTGGAAGGGACTAAAGTTAACACAGGAGTCCTCCATTACATTGATAGTGAGACATGGTAATGAACCAAGTATCGCTGGAATCTCTTCCTTAAATTTAGCTACAGCACTATCAGATAAACATCGAGCGTACGATATTTTGCTTAGTGGCTTGCAGTCCAGTAGCAGGACTTCAAAAGTTATTAAGAAATGGTCTGATAAGAGAGGATTTTGTGGACAAATTAATAAATGTTCAATTTCAACACCATATGCCAGAACAAGGTCCAGAGTGTGGTTTAAACAATGAGTTGGTTCATGTACATTCTGACTGAACCCAATTGAATCTAATAATGAGATAAATGCAATATTAAGGCTGTTATTATCAACGTCCACATGAATATTAAAGTCACCTACAATAATTACTTTATCTGTTTTAAGGACTAAACTTGATAAAAATTCTGAGAATTCAGATAGAAAATCAGAATATGGACCAGGAGGGCGGTACACTATAACAAATAAGATTGGCTTTATTGTTTTCCATGTTGGATTTAAAAGTGTAAGAACAAGGCTTTCAAAAGAGCTATAGTTTAGTTTAGGTTTAGGATTGATTAATAGGCTTGAGTCGAATATGGCTGCAACTCCACCACCTCGGCCTGTACCTCGAGGCACGTGAGTATTTATATGACTAGGTGGAGTGGATTCATTTAGACTGACATATTCTTCATGTCTCAGCCAGGTTTCAGTGAGACAAAATAAATCAATCTGATTATCTGATATTAAATCATTTACTAATCCAGCTTTAGATGACAAAGACCTGATGTTTAAGAGTCCACATTTAATTTTTCTATTTAGTTGCACTTTTGCAGTGGTGGTGTTAATTTTTATTAGGTTTTTATGTACAACTCCTCTTCTGTTTGCTATTGATTTTATTGATTTCAGTGGTCGTGGGGCAGACACAGTCACTATGGGGATTTGAGTGGGTGACTGCCCGGATGGAAGCACAGAGAAGTGTGTAAGACTGCAACTCTGACTCCTGGCCTCAACTCCGGATTGTCATGGATTAGGTCCACTAATAAATGCACTAAGATTACTAGATATGAGATCCGCTCCTTCCAAAGTAGGATGAATGCCGTCACTCCTAATCAGACCAGGAGTTCCCCAGAAAGTCCGCCAATTGTCTACGAAGCCCACCTCATTAAGTCAGTAAGTCCATAGTGTAAAAGACTTAAATGTTTTTATTCAAAATAACTGGACACTGGATATCCGAGAGTAGAGAGGTGGTTGCATTTGTATTTAATGTAAGTACCATGTGTGTGTGACACCTATGAATAAATAATTATATATCAAGAATGGATCACATGACTACTTGTATTTGAGAGGGGTCACAGGTAGAGAGACCCCCCCCACAACCTTTCCTTCCTCTCAGCTCTATGAAGCTTTATAGACTCATAAAGTCTCAGTGAAAAATGCTCTAGAAACACACACTAGCTGCCCAGCGAGCAGCAGACAGACATATACAACTAGCTGGTGAACGCAGTGGAGCATTTAGCAGCTAAAGAACCAGATATTTCCCTCAGGAGATGGGGAGATGAAAAAACAACAACAACAACAACAACAAAAAAAACCCAGGGGTGAATATTGCTTCGTATCGGCATGATATGTGAATGAGCAAATGTTTTTGTTTTTTGTTTATTACATCGACTTGTAACAGGTTGTTTCTACTGACCCAAAAAACAGTTATTGCAGTCCTAAAAACAAATTTAAAAAAAGTATTATTCAAGCATTTAGAAGGATAAAGTTGTATTTGAGTCTTACGAATAATAAAAAAAATGTTGCTGTTATATTTAAGACAAAAAATCTAACAAATATCACAATAACTTTGGACCAATCTAAACTTTAAGGTCTGAAAACTCATTTTGTTTTACACAATGACTCCCGATGACGAATGCAACACATGTACTTGCCTTGTTAAGGCATCTCCAGCATAAATAAATCAACTGAACTGGCATCACTGTGTGGAGACTTGCACCAGGGCAGCACAGAGCAGATCATGCTGATGAATAGTGTCTGTGCAGCAACATGCTGTTTGTTTGCAGCGTCTCTCACTGGGTGGTCTCGTTCAGGGACGAGGTTTCGTGGGAGAGGAAGCATGTGGTATTACAGTATTCCTCTCCGCGGACTTGACAGGATGGCTTGGTGTGTTATTGATGTGCTGTAGACATGTTTCTGTGAGGGCAGTCACGCTCCGGTGGAACCTGTTCCTGTAACGCACCTGTTGCTGACAATGTCCTCTCTATCCAGAAAACAGCAGGGATTACAGCGGAATAAAAGATGGTAGTTTTCAGTCTATTTATTTACCTTTAAACCTCCCTTTCCTTCCTCTCTTCCTCTTCTATCATCTCTGCTATGTTTCTTTTTCGCATTGGGAAATGCTGAGCAGAATCCAGCAGTCAACCTGGGACATAATTGAATAGTTGTGAAAAGAAGAGAGCGGGCCAACAATTCGGATAATACTACACCACATAGGCCATTAGCCAACGTGTCCACTGACACATTCTGCCAGCACATACATTCTCACTCTCATGTTATTCCTCATGTCCATGCATCTGGACTTGTGTGTTTGGATTATTTTGGAGCCCAAGCTGTTTTATCAAGTGCACGGTTCCCCCGAATGAGCTTCCCACCTTGGGTTTGGCAAACAGCGTTTCCCGTGAACTCCCCATGATAATAACCTCAGCACCAGGAGATGATTTTTAACATAATAAATGGACAGACGGAGAGACAGACGGAGAGACAGACGGAGGGAGGAAAGTATGTGAGGAAACTGCTCAGCCTCCTTCAATTTAAAGCTGGGTCTCTTGCGAACGTGAAAACATATTTCAATTTGATCTCTTTCAACAATCCATTGTTGAAAACAATTAATGAAAGTAGTGCCAATTTAAAACCAGTAGGTGGCAGTGTACCACTTAGCCAATATTGCTAGAGTGACGTGCAACCATTTATATGTAAATGTTAACACTTGCCACGGAGATTACATGGTGAATTAAGCTTGAGTCTACATTCTACATTGTTCTAACATTTCAAAAATGTATGCATTGTGATTTCAGTGTTTGAATGGAGGCGATGACTTCTATCTCTGGGTAATTCTATTTTATGAAGTTAATTAACATAGTAAAAAGAGAGCTTTGCATGCTCTCTTTGCATACTGTATTATTATCAATTAGCACATGTGAATACAAGTGCTCTACACACATTTTCACAGCTATCCTTGGACCAATAGGCTAATAATTCCTCCTAATGCTTTTTGCCAAATATTCCCTTACAATTACAATCTTTGCTCCATTCCCAGAATGTGGAGGGAGGATTAGAGGAGGAAACCAAGGATTCAAACAGATGATGTCTGGCCATTTCACAATGTGTTGCTTGGGGATGTGCAGTGCTCTTACCTCTCAAGAAACCATATCCCGTCACTTTACTTTCTAGTAAAAAAAACACCCCACGAGAGAGGCTGTACTGTAGGTTAAAGGAACTTGTGCTATTTTTAGCCACGCTAGCGCCATGTACAGTCTATGGTGCTCATGCTCAATGTTCACTGCTTTGATCTAGACTGAATCTGTGACTGAATATCTCAACAACTATTAGATGGATTTACGTGAAATTTTGTCCAGACATACATGGTCCCCAGAGGATGAACTCCCCCAAATCCCCCACAGTGTCATCTAGTGCCACCATGAAGTCCACATGTGTGGTTTTGAGTGACAGATAGCTATGACATTTGGTACAGACATTCATTTTCCTCCACAGAATGAATTGTAATCATTTTGGTGATCCCTTTACTTTTCCTCTAGCTCCATCATCAGGTCAAAAATTAAATTAGTCAAATATGCACCCACCGCAAAAGCACATCTAGTAGTGTTTTCACCTTGTGAGTCTCTGTGTGTGTCATCATTAGAACTCATCAGTCCTTGCTTGTTCTTTCTGTGCCGTTGGGTCCGTGTGAGCAGCTTCCTATGTCCTGAGCAACAGCACCACCGTAGCAGGCAGTTTGAGCAGCATCCTACAATAAAGTCAGGGATTCATGAGCACTAATAAGAGTTGTTCTAAAATGTTTGTTACTTCATTTCTTCCATCATGGCAAAATGTGGTTCTGGAGACACCTGCTGTAGCGGGAACTACTTCAGAAGCAGTTTTGAATACTTTGCCAGTTGTTTATATGTCTGTGTACAGATGTTGT
Source organism: Bovichtus variegatus (assembly GCA_943593645.1). Classification (NCBI taxonomy): domain Eukaryota; kingdom Metazoa; phylum Chordata; class Actinopteri; order Perciformes; family Bovichtidae; genus Bovichtus; species Bovichtus variegatus. Next base: position 22,183,182 of record CALSCE010010657.1, on the reverse strand, counting down.
ATGTGCAAGGTTCAGTTTTGGAACTTCACAGGTCTGTAGTTGAGATTAAAATGAAGGCCGAGTTCGAAGATTTGTGTGGTCTGAGCAAGGGCGGATCATTGTCCCCCCCAACACACACACACAAACACTTTACGCCGCAGTGATGTTTCTTTAGTTTAGTTAATTACCAAATACCTGGAAGGAATCACATAATCTTTACTAAATAACCTACATCCTGGTGCAGACTACTCCTGGAGGTCTATATCTTATTTACCTTCCTTTTTCAAACCAAAAAACTTGAAAAATGTTTTAATTAAGATATGTTCCCTTACATTGCCATTAGAGTGAAACATGTAACATCATGTTTTGTCTGGAGTATCCCTTTTAATTTTGTAATACTATGATATAATACCGTCACCACAAAACTTTTTAAAATAAAATGTGAAATTTTAGGTCATAACACACACCTCTAAGCACAGCCTCATAGAGCCACTGGCATGTCTGTAGTTTTCTTTTTACTCTACTTACTTTAGAGAAAGACGTGGGCAGTTTAGCTGAAACTAAAAGTATTTAGAATTAGAATGATTGAAATGTTAAGACTCGATTAGGACTTGAGTTGTTCTCTTTGAGCAGACTAAACTAAAGAAACAGATTACAAATACACTTTACAACACAATGGAACATGTTAATTATTCATTAATTACCCGTAAGAGCTGAGTCTATCATCATCCAGGCATCCTCCCTCACTATGACAGTGTGTGTTTGATCTTCAGCTGAAATGATTCAGCATCACTTGCTTGTGTGTGGGCAGCAGTGTCCTACAAATGTATTTCAGGGGAATTTACCACAAAGCTTTCAATTTACTAGAAAGTGTCTCGTACTCCAGCACTTTAAAGGGGAATCAATGACAAGAAGTGTAGGTATTAGATTTATCAGTCCATGAATTCCTCTGTTTGACAAGTACATTGCCTACATAATGCAGACATGAAACCTGTGAATTTCTTCCAGGCTGAATAAGAGCTTATCAGCAAAGCCTCCGTTTCCTGATAAAATCTGAACTGCTTTCCAATAATGCAAAGGGGAGGAGGGAAATATCAGCCGATGCAGAGGAAGATGCTTTCCTGATCTACAATTGGCTGCTTGAAAGTCGGCAGACTGCCATAGATCAACACTTAATGTTTAGGAGGCTGGAGGATTCTGGGAAAGCGTGTGACAACAGCAGCCAGCAAAACAGCTTAAATAATCACTCCTAGTTTTGCAATGGATATTACTAGAACTGCTGGCCGGACCCCATCACAACAAGATGCATAATCATTCTTCCAGGAAGAGAGCGGAGCAAAACGACTTCTGACTGATTAATTATTGCATTATTACAGTATATATTTCCTGAGACTGTTATTGAGCTGTTCGTCTTCCTCCGAGAAATGTATCCAGCTGATCAACTTCCAAATATAGAATTGAAAATATGTGATGTTGTTGCAGCTGAATGTTTTGGGTGTGTGCATCTTATGGGCATTGGTGAGCAGCTCCACTGGCCAGCAGAGGGCGGCAGAGACTTGGTTATCAGATGAACTGGTTGAGCCAAAGCGGTGTCTTCTAGAACATGACTGTGTGTTTGAAAACTAATATCATTATTATTTCTTCCATCATGTTATGCCTGCCAATATTCCCCCCAAGCACTGAAGTGCAGCGGGCTTTGTTAGAGTCTTCGAGAAGTTTGCAGTGGTTTTCAAGCCTCCTGGTTTAATGGGCTGATTATGGATCAGACTCTAATAGGTTTCCAATCTCTGCTTCTCCCATCAAGTGTCCTCTCCTGCCCTGGCTAATAACAACTGCATGTTTCACATAGATGATTATCTGAAACTAATAGCCTACAGATGAATCACGGCAGAGTGAAAACATGATCTATTACAGCGTGTTCAAGGCCCTGCACTCATGTTACATGACTGATAGCATGTTGTGCAATCTCTCGCATTTAATACTGTGCATCGCTTGACAGCAACACTCTGCTTTTTTTTTATGGAGCTCTCTGCAGCACACATGACGAGTTCAGGGGCGAAAGTGAGACCAGAGAGTTGTCTTGTCACATGCTGTCACCTGACTGAAGGACAGCGAGAGAACACAGGGTGCTGTTTCAGTGTGTGATCTGCAGATGTATTCTTTAGAGCTGTATCCCCGAGGAGTCATGTGCTGTTGGTATGCAGTGGAACTATGGCATGTCTCGCTGTGACATCCCAGGCCTGCTGACGACTTGGCTGCTGAAGAGTCTCACCTATGTTTGGAACTGTTGGCAAAAGTTGCGTCAGAAAACCGAGTGAGGATGCAAAATATAATCGAACCCCAATTAGGCCAAATTTTGGGGTTTCTGAGCTACATGAATTATGCCTCCCTTCAGTGCAACATTTAACTCCAAGTAGAGATGGGGGGGGGGGTCTTATTATACAATAGCTCCATGTAACCTAGTATGTAATTAAGTATCACCTCTCCTGTCTGAAGGGCAACCTCAGCGTCCTGAAAAGTCTCCACTAGCACGGCTCCCTTTTCCCCTGTTTTACAACTCTAATGCATCTCCGCCCTGTGACACGACAGTGCTCTTCTTTCTTTTTAAACCCAGGGCTGTCCACAGCCTGCAGGCAAAGATTATCTGACACTTGTTTTTTCTCCCTTTTCATAATACGTCAGTTGTCTGCCGAGTTCTGTAATTTTATTGTTGATTTTGCACAGTTGAGAACAGCCCTCACCAGGAGACTAAAATCCAATCTAACCTTAAAAAAGGTCATTGTGAAACAGTGCTTACAACAGCTCAGTTATCATCAGGGCTTTAGCAGAGCCAGCAGTGACTCTATAAACTGACTAATAGGTCATTGAAGCCTATATCAGGGGCTCATGCATAAGTGTGAAACACCAAAGATACCTTTCTATATATCCGAGTAACACCGAGGGACAGAGTGACGTGAGAGCTTCTGGATTCTTCCCATTTCATCTGCTGTATGTAACACAGTCAGGTACAAAACACCTGTTTACAGTATGCAGTACAGTACAGTGCATGCAAATCAGGAATGTGATAGCGAGACATGCTGTAACACTGCAGAAAGTTCAGCCTTACAGTAACGACACACAGCTGTGTCAGACGTCAGTGCACCAAGGTAGTCGGTGCAGTGTTGTGCTGTGTGTCAGAAGTAAAGCTCAGAACATTTCCCGTCACTGCGTTTCAATGCAGTGGGGCAGAACACAGCAAAAAAAAAAGTTACCTGCAAGGAACAGTTATAGATTGGGGGGGGGGGGGTTTCTGAGGGAATGAATAAATATTTAGATTTTGAATTTCAATCATTACACAATCCCCAGTGACCTTTTCGTGCTCGTCTTTACAGTAAAGCCTCACTTTTTCTTTCTTTTCACTTGCATGCCTTTTGACTTTTGTCTTTTAATTGAGACAAAGTCCCTTTATGTCCCACGAGGATAAGAGCTGCGTACCCTTTCACTGTGTTCAAAAAACCCCATGTCATGTACCAAGTACTTTCACTTCCCCCACACAGAGAGTGGGATGTGTTTACTGACTCAGAGCTGAGGTGGGCTTTCATTCCTGTTAGCAGTTTACGTGCAGGCTTTTTAATCAGCAGTGAGAGACGATAGCCCCCATACACAGAGACAAACATGCTAAGCCCACATTCATGCATGTTTTCCATGCAGGCCAAAGAAGTCCCAGTCGGGGTTTAGGGAGTGTGAGAGAGACAGGACAGAGGTGAGCAGAGGTGGAGGGAGGAGAGGAGTAAATAAATGGAACAAAGAAAACGGTGCAGGACATTGTGACCCAGAGTGAAGAGAATGGTGCACAATGCCTGGTGCCCCATGCCAAGTCTGTCAAAAGATCGGAGGGACAGGGACGCAAGACACACACACACACACACACACACACATACACACGGCTATAAATGTTCCCCTGCACACACACACACACAGGCTGCAACTACGTACATGCAAACAGACTTGTATAACTGTGCGAACACACACACTCACAGAGTTAATGATGTTCTCCAAAGAGAGCAGGAAAAGAGATCAATAGCTATTAGAGCACACTGCGAGGTTGTATTTCTCTCTCTTCCCTCTAATGCGTGCTGGCCATGATTTGTTTCAGTAAAAGTGCACAGCCATTTCTTTTCATCTGGTCACTTTCTCTTACAGTAACAACTAAATATTACCAGCAGCACATTTCCTATTCCTCTGTGTCCAAGAAGCTATATTTGCTTCATATTGCTAAGTGATGACAAGAAAGACCGAAAGACTATATTTAGCCATTTTAACAGCAATCACCCTAAACATTAATATTACCATAAACGTGACAACTATATGGCCATATTGCAATGGTTAAGGTGAGTGCAGCAGGAAAAGAGATTGCGTGTCCCTGTACGTCCACGTGACTTGCTTTTATTACTGATCTAAACATTTTTTTTAAAAACCTTAGTAGAACAGGCTGTCCTGGAGAAGACATGTTCAAAAAAGAGACTTTATTAAGAAGCCATGCTGTTTCAACGGAGGACAGGACAAATTGGATTTGGGTCAGAGAACATTGTGATATTGCCTTCTCTTAAGATGGGCAGTTTCTCTATTTATCCAGACTTTTATTTAGGATGTAGAGCAGAGGCCTGTTTAAAGGGTTTGCCAGATGACGCACAGCTGATCGCATTGTAATTGTGAGCCGTGCTCAAACTTTATGCGGGCATGCCTCCGGGACAGTACATAATACTAAGATGTTCTCTGGATTTGATTTATTGAAGTTATGATTTACAGATAGAATCACCATGAATGTCCCAATATTTGCTGAATGTTATCTACACAAAATCTGGTGAAATGCAAGATTTTGTGACCGGTGCTGCAACACATTGAAATACGAGCAATGAAAATGCCTAAAGGGAGATTTAGGTAACAGGTTCTACGTACAGCAATCCCTGCTCTGTTTGCTTTCTCTCTCTATGGAGACATACCCAACCTGTTTTCAAAAACCTGGGCATGAACTTCACACACTCTTTCCAGCTCGCCCCACATATACGGCAAAACCTCCCATCAAATAGTGAGAGTCTGCTCACTATATTACAAGTCGCAGCAAACCATGACATATACGGAGCAAAGGTGGTTTGTGTGTTCAGTCAGAGAGTTTAATGCTCTTCACATGGTGGTGTGGGTTTATCTGCTGTGCGCAGGTTTTCTCCCACATTCGGAGGAAAAGCTCATCAAGTTTGTTTTAGGTATGGAGTAATCTCCACTCTGATAACGTAACAAAACGAAATAAAACACAGTATTGCTAAAACTGCCAAAATGCATTCTGAAAATCCCTAAATCACTCTAGAGACTATTGTTCAACAGTGCAAGGCATAAAAAAAATAGAGGAGGCGCACGTGGGTGGGGAGAATAGCAGAAAGAGACATCTCTAGATATTGCTCAGCCAACAAAAATAAAGAGCTGAAAATACGGTTTTATTTATAACTTCTTCAAAATGCAAATCTATACGATTGTCATTGGTTGCATTCCCTGTTGGAGCTGTAGACAAAACGCCCCCACCTCACTCTTCCCCCCATTAAAAAGCCACACGCTGGACTGTCAATGAGAGGTGGAAGGTCAATCAGTAGCAGGCTGAGGGGTCATTGGGTCAGAGGTAGGTCTCTGTATTGTAATTGTGCCGTCCCCCGGGCTGTGTAAGAGGGACTAAACAGCTGTCCTGCCCCATAAAGATACATTAACCCTGCCCTGGCTAAGTGCAAACTGGACCTCTTCTCTGTGAACGGCTCTGTAATGGCTGGAGCGGGAGGGGGCTGATGGTCAGATGAAACATGGAAACGGATCAGACAGCTGTGCTAATAATGTAGCATTAGGTTTACAGAGACAAGTGGAGGACAGTAACTAAGTACATTAGCCAGCACTGTACTTAGGTACTTGTACTTTGAGTATTTTCATTTCCTCCTACTTTATACTGTACTTCCACTTCCAAATATTGCACTTTTTACCCCACTACCTTTAGTTACTTTTAGATTCAGATTAATAATAAAATAAAATAAATCAACAATTAATTTATCACATATTATTATAAGTTAAGATAAAACTTTATTGATCCCTCGGTGAAATTCACAAGCGATACCCGGCAGTATATATAGTTTTAAATAAAAGGCTCCTCCTTTAACCAGCTGCAACATTAAAGTGCTGCACACATTAATGCATCTAGAATAATAATTCAATATGACATATATTATTCTGAAATAGACGGAATGAATACTTTTTGATGCTAATACTTTTATACTTTTAAGAACAACTTTGAATACAGGACTTTTTCTTGTAACAGAGGATTTCTACATTGTAGTATTTCTACTTTTACCCAAGCAAAAGATTTGAGTCCTTCCTCCACCACTGACAGAAACATGTTCTGTAACATGCACATACTACTTGGTCTTATGAGGCATCATAAACAACAGTCGTGTGCATCATATGTCCGTTAAGGGGTGGTGCTCCGTGCATGTATGTGGTGCAGCTGTTGTATCTCCCCAAAGGCAAGAGGAGGAGAAAAGGGACGGAGGAGAGGGGTCTCTGCCCTGTACTGTCTGCATCGTGCTGCTGCTGCTGCTCCTCTCCTTCCCTGCCCACTGCTCAGGTTTCACAGCCCACACGCCTGAATCACACATGAAACACACGAGTGTGCGCACTTGCACGCACGAACACGCACTTTTTCATACCCCCGGGACATGATTCACGGTTACCCCCTCATTTCCCCGGGGAGCAGTGACTCAGGGTGAGAGGAGAAAAAGGAAGAAAAGGACAGAACATAACACGGGGGGGGGAGAACAGAGAGCAATGGAGTGGTGTAACAATGAGCAGTTTGGCCTTCAGTGCTTTGAGGAGGCAGCAGGCGCTCTGTTTCAACAGAACTTCAGCTGAGCATGAGCTTCATGATGCACACTGCCGGTCTTAGTCACCACGGCAACTGTTCTATGGAGCTCCATATACAGGGACATTATCTGCAGGGGACATTCATCACTGTCTCCCTCCCTTCATGTGCCTTATATTGTTACCATACTCTTAAAAACACCGGTGGAGAAATTGCATTTACTGTTTGTGGCTTCCATGAATGAACGAAATAAATAAAGTAGTTCCTGAAACGTGAATAGTTGGAAATCATCCTGCCGATGTTTATTTTCTTACAAATGCTCGCCACTTTAGATATATGTCTAATATATTTCAAACGAAATGACATTTTCTCTGGAGGCGTCTAACTCAACCTCTTAACCCTCCCCAAGCTGCTTTATGCATTTCAATGTTTTATGCTTTGAATAATCGATACAAATCAAAAGCAGCAATTAAACGTGCAGTCTCAAATTTATTTTCAGGCTGGTCATTTTTAAAAGCCTTACAAATCAACAGTATTCACTAAAGTACCCATGCATCGAGGTACAAAAGCATTCAACAGCCATGTGATTAAAAAACACAGTAAAACAGCAATGATTTCATAATATCGTTGCTGTTTCAGGCTGACATTAGGAAAGGTGATGCATCAGTTGTGGAGTAAAGGGTGCGAAATGTCATCGTTAATCAATCAGGATCTTAAGATAGTAGAAAGTTGCAAACTTTAAAAAGCTAAAGGGACTTTCTCTCATGCATTTACATGACTACAGGTGCCACATGGTGGTTAGGTTAGCAACAGCGAAACAAAAGCGGCGGCAGACAATCGCAATATCTACTTGGTGATCAGCTTTGTGCAAACATGCAGGTCACACAAGCAAAAAAAGTGTAGCCCACAAATGCAACCATGTTTCTATATTACCCCTGAAAGATAAGTGAATGGTATTAGAACTACTGTATAAGGAAAAATACCCAACTTCCCTCATTCAAACCCAAACTGAACAAGCAACATTTCTCTGGTTTAAGCGATGAGATTTGTGTCTGTATTCATAACTGAACACTTAAGCACATTACCAGAGAAAAGGGGCTGACCTTTCAGACTGTTCTGATCTAAGGTTGGTCTATTCTTCTGCGTTACCTTCATGGTACAGCAATTACTACGGGCCGGTCCACTTATGAGAAAAGCTACTACAGTTTCTGGTCAAATGGTCCTAATTGGTGCAGCCATAAGCTGTCAGTGTGACCTTTTTAGACAGAGAAAGAGGGTGAGTCAGAGTGTGTGAAGTGCAGCATCTTAAAACATGCCCAGACCACATGGTGCGGCGTTGAGAGAGAGGGAGAGAACCTCACAGCAGTTCAGGCGTATGACTCACTGGCTCTTTCTCTCTGGGAGGCTTTCAACCCTAGGTAGGTGTGTGTATGTGGGACTGCCAGCGTGCGTGGTAGCATGTGGCGAGCCTTGTACTGGGAGGATGTGCACCACTTAATGTCTCTTATTTTGATATACAGCAACATTAAAATACAATTGTTTATCTCAAATGAAATGCGTAATTTCAAAGTTTTTTTTTAATGACTATTAACAATTTTGTCGGTGGAAGTTTCCAACTTTCCAATTTTGAATGACATGTAGGACAGAATTCAGTCTTACAGAAATAAAAACAACCTCAGCTGCGGTGCCCGTGATGTCTTGCTGTGAAGAGAGTGCCGAGCAAAGTGGAGTTTCCTTCAGTGGAGGAATCCCCCCTCGCAGCAACCTGGTTTCACACACACACACACACACACACACATGCGGAACTACTTACAGTGCAGCGGTTTAAACTCACTGATGCGTGCAGTAATATTGTATTCATTAAGCTTGCATGTATTGTAATAATATGTCTATTCAATTACTTCCTTCCACTTTATTTGTTCTCTTTCTTTACTTTCCTACAATCTGATATTACTGATATTACCATTGCAGTTGTAATGACTCACTTTCTGATCCTGACATTTAAATGATAGAATTGTGGGTTTAACTACTACCAGTAACTACCAAACCGGGTCTCAAACCAGTATTACCTAGAGCTCAGTGACATATTGGTGTCTATGTAGTGGCAGACGCAAAAAGAAGTAGGTCACCATTGGCTTGACCCCTCTAATGGAGTATGATGATCTCTGACCTCTGACAGTCATGGGCCCTATTGTCTCAGACCGAGAATCAGCTCTCACTTAGTCACATCAACTCTGAAGAAAAAGTGAAAACTGGCCCCGGATCAGCATCTGTGACCATGGAAGGCTCTTGCCCCTGCAGTCAGCGTGGCTGCCAGGGAGGAGGAAGTGAGTGTGATGATTATCTGACTGACAGGAAACCCCTTTGTCTCCGGGGTTATCTGGCAGCCTGCAGAGGAGATGACGTAAGCACCAGGAGACAGAAAGGCCATTTCACTGGCACTGTGAACAACTGTTGCTAGTTTCCTCTATATGCACCCACGACCAACTAAAGTCTCATCCAAAGTGAGATTCACCTCCAAGCTTGCACTTGCTTGAATATTAATGACCTTTTTTTATTGTGATTTGGTACGCACAACCTTTCTGATGAGAAGATCAAAGGCCTACCTCCATGGAACTGATAAGAGCAACACGTTCGCTGACCAAACATGATGGTTGGCATTACTTCAAAGCATACTGCTGAGGTTTAATTTCAATCCTGCAGGTCAAACTGAAATTCCATTAAGCTAAAACAGCATGCATCATGAGGCTAGATGCTGGGTCCGTGTGTCAGAAATCTTCCGTCATCCCTGCAGGATTCTTTCTGTTTTTTCCCCTCCCACTCATTCGCCTCTCTTCGGTCCCTCTTGTTCCTAATTGTCCTTGTTGGTCTTGTTGTTTTGTGTAACACTTGTTTCCAGACGTAAAATTTCACAGGAATGATCAGTAATGGGACCCCACAGTGTACACAGAAGCCAGCACGGTGGTCCATCACATGCTCCAGTTCACCGTATTCTCTGTTGACCTCTATTGCTGTTCATGTGAGCTGAGTTTAGTCAGCCAACAATAGTGTAGGAGCTAATATGAACATAGACAGAAGACCTTTATTCTGCATCTGTCTTACATAAGACAAGATCTTATTAGTAATAATAACAAAACAACGTACACAAGCTGCTTTAGGTTTTCATGCCATGTCTGCATGAGCTTACAGGACACCACGAAACCAGATCCAGAGGGAAGCGTATGCATATTCAACTACTACAAAAAAGTACAAAACATAACACATAACATTCACAATTTTCCAGCAAAGCACACGCACTGTAAATGTAATTTAATATTCCATCTTGCCTTCTTTTCCAGACACAGCTTTTGAGACAAAGTTAGCCAACTTAAACACATCAAAACTTAACAACTGCTTCAGTTTTTGCTCATCTGCACAACAAATCATTTCAGGGTTTCATCCAAACATCTCGGGAAAGACTGACACTCTTAGATGTTAGTAGTGTGTACAATACACTGCGACACAGAGGGAAAGGGTCATTGTTTACACGTCTGCTAACGTGGCTCGCGGGACACATGAGGGGCTGCTTGTTTCACGTGGTGTGGCTGTGTGCAGGTGTTTCTGAGAAGGGACCTATGTGGGTTTGTTTGTGATTTGCAAAGCAACAGGGGCATCTCTTGTGTGCGTGTGTGTGTGTGGGAGGAGACGGAGAGAGGTTCCACTGGGTCTGTGTGTCTGGCAGGTTGGGAGTCTTCTCAAGGTCTGAAGATCTGACGCAAGACTGCAGGTGGCCCCGAAGCCGACCACAGACATCAGCACCCACACAAGCTCAGCGCTAGACAACACAACCTCTTTTAAGCAGCAGGGTGGGCTCATGTTCAGAGAGGTTGTCCCTCAACTGGAAGACTGCTTCAACCTCCCGTGCGAGCTGCTGTGCTGCTGACCCTCAGCTCTACCCTGGTGAGACGTGCAAAGAGAGTCTCGCTACTAAAGATCAATAAAGTGTCGCATTAGATTTAATCCTTTTCTTGCAATTTCACCGTCTTGTAATCTCTTTGTCACACGATGTTGAGTAAAAACTCCCTCTGTGGATGTGTCTGTCCGTCACACACGGCTGCAGCCTCAGCTGCTCCTCTAAGCTGATGAGATGGAGTTTTAAGACCGCACGAGGGGATCTGCTGAATTTGAAGGGATGCTTCTTCTTTTTACCCATAATGCTGTGGCAGGTGGAGAGACTCGCTAATCCCATTAAGAGAAGGTCTTCATCTAATCATCCAAGACAGAAGGTGATAGTGGGATAAAAAGAAACAAGGAACTGGCAACTGACCTTTGTAGGGAGGAGCATGCTGAGCTTCCTTTCAGCCCAAGTGACAACACACGTCGATCTTTAGAAATGAGATGATAGCATCAATCTTTCTGTCTTCCTCTTATATTCATCCTGGATCCTTTGCAGCTCTAGCATATGCATGAATTATATAACATTTAAAAATGTACACAACATAAATAACCCAGTGAAGACTTCAGCTGTAAACAGCACTGGGTTGTGTAAGGTCTCCCTCAGTCTATTAAAAAGGTCACTCTGAGTTCCCATGTCCTTAAAACAAAGCTGTAGCTGAGGGCCCTTTATCACTGCAGCTCAGATCTGCTTTCTTCAGTCAGTCTGCCTCCAGAGCAGCAAACAGCATTTTCCCTGTCAGTGTTTTTCATGTTGTTTGTCTGTGTGGGTGCAGGAATTCAAGATGAAACAATCTTCCTTGTGTTTTGGACTTTGCATGTTTAAAAGTGCAGCTGAGCTCTGCATGTCTGCCATGTGGTTACATGTCTGAACGTCCGTGTTTTGTTTTTTTCCCCAACACTCAATTTAGAACAAAGCAGCCTAATTCTATGCTTTACAGCAGGTCTTACTGTACTAAAGTTTTTTTTTGTTTTTTTTAACATGTTTACTGGTGCATTTAAAGTGTTTGCATCTGTGTGTGCTCATGCTGGTCTGTGTTTTTGACTTTGTCTGGTTTTGATTTCAGGGACTGGGCGATGTACAGGTGTCTGGCCCAGAGAAACTCACTGCTGGAACTGACAATTCATTCTTCACACACACCCGCAAACAGACTGCTCACAGTATAACCGCACACACACACACACACACACCCTCAGACAGATGGTTCCCACACACACCCACTAATGAATTTTTCATTTACATGCACATTGGACACATGTAGACGACAGACGTTACGCTCGTGTTGTTACTACAGACTGAGGTTTCATAGTATCACAAATTGAAAGGGTTTTTTTATCCGAAATCATAATGTTTCTATGTCAGTCAATGCTTCCATAATGACTATGTTTTATATTCTCACCAACTTCAAGTGTCTTTCTCTTTGAATCAAACTGATCTCCACCCTGCGAGGACTCCTATACTGTGAGTCAAAGACAGACACACACTCAAAGGACCATCTGTGAATGACACCGGCATCCTGTCAAACTGCAAAACCAAAAACTTTAAATGGGAAGAGATGCAGACAGACAGTCATACAGTTAAATAGGTGACTGTAATAACTGTCACATCCAAAGCCTTTCATTTGGCACACTACTACCGCCCAAGCTTGCATTTACCCAAACTGTTAACAACAGAGTTACAGAACCTGCAGTCATAACTTGCAGTTTCTATTAGCGTCTACAAATTACAAGATTGTCGGTCCAGGTACGTAGTTTTACACGGTTAGCAGACCGGAATAAAAATGAAATGTCTGATTGTTTGACAGTAGCTGACCGATGCTTGACACAACATCCCAATCATGTCTCGCAGCATGACTTCTGCTACATAACCGTAATCACATGAGATTATTCCAAGACCAACACAGAGTCGATTACGCGCTTAGGCTGTGCTTGATTTGGAAACACTGATAGCCAGAGATGGAAACCACGAGATGTAGTTGGCTGAAAATAGAAGGAATAGACACTTTAAAAAGGAACTGGGGCTCCAAAAATAACCCCGTCCAGGTCGGCCAGAATAAAACTCCCAGGAAAAGTATACAGGGAACAACAGAGAGACAACTTAGGGGATATTTTCTGCCCTGTCATCCACTTAAAGTAGCACTTATTCCTTCTCTGGCTGTCCTACACCCATGCTCTCTTGGCTGTCCTCAGCAGCACAGACAGATAATCCACAGTATTCAGGTGAGAGGTAGCTCACGGAGTATCTGGTCGTCTTGGTTAGTCCTGAGCATAAACAGAATCTAATCTTGACCTGTTGCTGCAAAAAGAACCGAGGAATGCAGTTGCAGCTAATAATGGTGAAACGGTGTGCATGTGCCTTGAGTGTGCACGTGTGTGTGTGGGTGAGAATGTGTGCTTAGAGACTTTAAATAGTACATCACAGGCATTAAAGTGACATACCAACACGTCGCATTTCTCAAAAGGATTTTTAATACATTTACGTGAGAGTGTTTGCTCTATGTGGAAGTGCAAATC
>CALSCE010010657.1:22158283-22159885 GCA_943593645.1 Bovichtus variegatus | reverse complement strand
AGAGAGAGAGAGAGAGAGAGAGAGAGAGAGAGACACAGACAGAGAGACAGAGAGAGAGACAGAGAGAGAGACAGAGACAGAGAGAGACAGAGAGAGACAGAGAGACAGACAGAGAGAGAGAGAGAGAGAGAGAGAGAGAGACACAGAGAGAGAGGGGGGGGGCACTGAGGGAATCCCCATGGGGCCTTCTCTTTAGCTGCACACTAAATGCTTACAGCAACAGCTGCAGACACACGTGTGTGATGTTGGTAAAACCTGCTGCTGAACATCAAACCACCATAAAGTCCATCAGATCTGGCTTCACTAAGGTTTAGTAAACTCCCGTGTGCTTCAATGGAACTTGTGGTGGCTGTTTATCATTTGCACGTTTGAAGATTGAAACTGAAAAGCTTTTGAAGACTCGTTGAATGAGACACTTGAGCTGTGACAGCGATTACTGAAGTATTGTACTACGGTAAAAGTTTAACGTACTTGTACTTTACTTGAGTATTTCATTTTAATTACGTTACACTGTACTTCTTCTCCACTACATGTATTTGGCAGCTAAATTAACTAGTTACTTTTCAAATTGAATATGTACATATTTACATATTTACATACAAAACATGCGACTAAAATTAGCACCACCTCCACCAACTAAAAAAGTATAATGATACACACACATTGATCTGTATCAGTAATAATAATCTATTAATGTATTAATAATTTAACACTCTGGGACCATTTTTCATACTTAACACATTTTTCTACTCATAATTCTGTACTTTTACTTCAGTAAAATGAGAAATACAGGGCTTGTACTTGTAAATGAGTATTTCTACAACATGGTATTGGTACTTTTTACCTGAATTTCTACATATATTATTGCACTGCCCTCGGACTCGCTTGCCTGCAGGTTTGCGGTTGGTCGGCATTGTTATCTTTAAACTGCTGGATGTGTTAATCTTCATACAATCATTATCTCCTCCTCTTTGGTGCAGCAAGAGATTACAATTTAAAAAAACAATGAGGCAGTTCAGCCGGTATTATAAGCCAACCTCGTTTCCCAACTCGGGCGATTTAGAAAGACAAAAGAAAATCCGGAGGATAAAACAATATCTCTCTTAATGCAAAGACATTGGTTCCACTATGTGATTCCTTCCTCAGGCTGGTTTTCCTGAATGTTCTAGGTGTTGGTGAAAAAAGAGAACTATCTGCAAAGAAAGAAAATAAAGAAAGAAAAACAATCCTATTGTTCTGTCAGTGGATGTTTACCGTGACATGATCTGTTGCTTCCATATGGTTATCTATAAACGGTGGCTCAAAGAGCAAGTATGTAATCCCTCAGTGTCAGATTAGTAAATGCCTAAATTCCTTCTGCTAAATATTACAACCATATTCCTGGTTAAAGGATGCAGAGGTTGAGACAGATGAGAAAATAAATGGAGTGGATGAGGACGAGAAGATGAGAAAAGAGGAAAAAGTAAATTAGAAGTTGTGGCACAGAAATGGCCCCAACAGATGAGGAGGGTTAGATGTGTTCAGGAGCCTTTTATTGACACTTAATGATGCATGAGTATGAGTGGGTAGCGGAGGTACTGCAAAAGAAGGACAAGCTGCATT
>CALSCE010010657.1:22120783-22155783 GCA_943593645.1 Bovichtus variegatus | reverse complement strand
GTCCTCCTCCTTTCTCTTCTTCTTCTTCTTCTTCTTTTTTCTTCTTCTTCTTCTTCTTCTTCTACGTCCTCCTCCTTTCTCTTCTTCTTCTTCTTCTTCTTCTACGTCCTCCTCCTTTCTCTTCTTCTTCTTCTTCTTCTTCTTCTTTTTTCTTCTTCTTCTTCTTCTTCTTCTTCTTCTTCTTCTTCTTCTTCTTCTTCTTCTTCTTCTTCCTCCCCCACCTCTGTTTTACTCTTTTAAACCTCCACAGTAAACAAAATGCCTGTTTTTTGAATGTGTATTTCAAAACATCTGTATTCCTTGATGTTTATGTTGACAGAGTACAATGTCTACATTTAAAGTCCAACAGTCTGTTGCTTATTTTAGTCGCAGATTACATCGCTTTAGGATATTGTTTTTTATTGTTATTGTTTTATTCTCCTCTTCCTGTTTACATACTTGATAGTGCAAATGTGTGGATTTTGCAGATGGCAGTGTAAACAAGTAAGAAAAGAAATATAATAAATCTACTATGTGTAGAATTACCATACAACTGAAGCTAATTCTTTTGATGGCATGAATTTTTATTGTAGAAAAATGTGGTACGTGTGCTGTCAGCGCCTGGGGCAGGTACAGTCAGACATGTACACATACTACATATAGAGGCTTTGATGACGGTATATTTAAAATAACATGAGCTGACTTGAGTCCAATAATTAAGCTTAGCTAAGCAAAAATGACCATATTACATACCTTCAAACTCCACACAGTGGCTGAAATGAATCCATGACCTTTATCACAAGTAGGAAAAATGACAGAACTTTCCTGCAGATAGCTCCCTGTATAGCCACATCGTCAGAAATAAGCTGAGTATTTCAGGCACTGATGAGTCGCTGGAATCTTCACATGTGCCTGTTACATGTTCCGGTTTGTCCCCTTCAGACTTCTGTGTTTACAAAGCCCATTTCATTCACAAATCTGTGCTGTTGCCAGCCTCTTAATGAAATGCACTTTAATCTTTCCACATCTTTCAGTCAACTCATTTCTTCTATGACTGGAGAAACACGAAGAGAACAACACAATTGTGTAATAAAGGTAAATCTTGTGGCGCTTTTCCCACTCCCAATCAATGTTAGCAGCTGTTTAGGAATCAGGATTTTACTGGCAGAAGATGTCTACCTACAATGTATAAGGCTTTTAACACACATGATTTTCTGTGATATGTTTATTTGGTTTAACCCACTGTTGCAGGTGTGGACAACTGTGAGCAAAAAACAAAAAACAAGTACAGCCTGAACGTGGTCAGGTCATTGCTTGGAGACAGATTGTTTTGCCCCACATTCTGTCTACAGGCCTTTCGGCAAAGAAACATTAACACGAACAGACGATTAAACCAAGCAGCCAACAAAGACACAGAGCATTTGTCTAAAAAGTGAAGCACACCTAATATGGAAAACATGGATCTCTTGCAGACTGAATGGCACAAAGGTAAAGGTTTTGCTTGCCCTGGAAACAAAAAGTATTTCAAATTACATCCTACAAACAGAGACTTCCATATAAAAACTCAAAAGTTGTATAAACTGCCCAAACAGTAGGAATTATTCTGATCTGAAGAGAGATTAAGTGAGGTAGCTAAAGCATCCTGTTACATACTATAGTATACATTAGTAAAGACAAAGTAATCTATTTGTCCTAATAGCCCATGATCAGTAGACATTATTGTCTGTCTTGTGAGGCTATGTCATTAGGGGACAATTGAACAGTCATATAGACCTTGATGTATAAATGAAAAGTATAACTGTCAACTTTTTCAAAGAAAAGAACGCAGCTTGTATGAGGAGAGCCGCTGCAAAAAGTCAAGAAAATGGTTCATTGTGAATAAATGTAACACTTCAGGCACACCAGATCAAAGCCACTAATTACACTTACTGTATGTAGATATAGTGTGACAGGGTCATGGCGTGGCCATCCTTAAGATAAGAAAAGCCAGCTCAAGCCGTGAACAGCTGATGCAGATATGCATCAGGAGGGGATTTCCTGCACATGTTGCAGGCAAGAGTCAGCAGCAGCACGGGGACTTTTGCTCATCATTTACACAGTTTAACTTAATGTCAGATGACTTCATTACCCTGTGTAAAAGCTTCCTGATGTAGTAGACAATTTCAAATCTGTGAATTTCACGTTGAGCCTATGGGTGGATACTGTTTCGGATGATGACAATATCAAAAGCATAGAGACATTAGGCCCAAAGACAAACAAACAAGAAGTGTTTGCATGTAAACTGTACTTCTCCATGTTTACTTTCTTCAGTTGATGTGAGAATGTGCACATCGGGGAAGTTGATACACGTGACAGTGGAGCCCTGTCGCCCAGTGCAGATGCCTTGTGACAGGTCAGATTTCCTCTCTGTGCCTTCATATGGGAGAGCATGCACAGACAGAGGCTGCAGCACCCCGCTAAACAGACAGCCTGATGTGCCCCTGTGCTCCCTTAAACTTACACAACCCTGGATCACACAGTCAAATGCTACACTGTGAACAGGCAACAAGAAAACATGTGCTCCACATTAACGTTGTGGTCATCGGACCTGTGCGCCCGGTGCCTTCTTCTCCCAGCGGTTGGTTAATTGCATTCACCTGCCACTCCTGGTGTAAATCACCACATCAATAGAGAGCTGGAATGTAAGGTAACCCAGGTCTAATTCACACACAAAGCAGTGTTTGAATGTGACAAAGTGGGAGGAGGCTCCTTGTAATGTTACGTTAAGGATTAACGTGCGCTTGACTTACATGTTATGGAAGCATTTGGTCCACTTAAGATACGATGTCCTGGAAGGTGCACATCCATGCACAGAAATACTTCTCTCCCAGGCTCACATTAAACGCAGCCCCAAACCACATACAATGACCTAGCAAACTCTAGTTATATATTGCTGTGTAATCTCACTAGCATCTCACTATAGATTTGATTTGGAGTTGATGTCACGCACATGAAAATAGCTATGGGAATATACCAATATCAAACCTTAATGATTTAGAAGTTTGGGTGGCGACCTGATGAGTGGAAAAGTTGCATGGGTTATAGGTGACAATGCCCAATAAGCATCGAGTCACTGGTTTGTTTCCCCGCTCTCCGGACCATTTGTAGCATCTTATTTCCCTTGATCTCTATTTCCTGTCCTGATATTACTGCACGGGAGAACCAGAACCTGAACTGAGCAGGGCAGACTGTCAGACCCTGCTGCAGTAAAATTAGAGATTGTCTAAAGGGAGACTGGCAGCTGCAGATCCTTACGACACAAAGCGGTGGAAACACTATGCCTTTTGTCCACAGGAGCCGCCAAAATCAACACAAAATGAAAGCTCCTTATGGTAGTTTTAAAGTGAAATGAAGTGAAAATTCAAAGTGCCATTATCCTGCTAGTGCCACTTGAGACTGACAAAGAGGGGTTCCCACCCGGACGACACATTCCTGTATGATGAACAGTGCGAGGATAAAGTCTTATACATCTTGAGCATCTTCAGATAGTCATGTTCATTTGATACAGCCCTTTGTAAACGCTATTCCAGATACAAGCATTCAACCCGCAGATAAATCCCAGAGAATAATATGCAATTCATAGGTAGAAACATGACCTCATCTTCCTTTGGCAGTATATGTAATCTCCCTGAACAGTAAACAGGAGATACGGAGCACACAGACAGGTCTTTCTTCAGAGATAGGTAGTACAGCACAGCATATGAGTCAGCTACTATCTCACAACCAGCACCGTGTTCTTAGACAAGAGCCTGTTCTTCATGCGTCTTACAACATGCTTGTTGTGAAAGAAAACTCACAGCCTGTACAGACACTCAGTCTGTCTGTCTTGTGGAGGAAAGAAGATTACGCTGCGTGTGTTTCTATTGTGTTGCCATCAGATGAGAATGACTGCGACACAGTGAAGAGCTCATATGCTTGGTATGTTGTCGTCACCATGAGAGCCACAGACCTGGAGCGTTTCATAAACCATACCTGAGTCTAATGTGAAACACAAGGAAAAACATATATGAAGTGCAAGTTATAAAAATACACGTAACATGTAGAAAACATTGCAAATATGTTGTGTTTTTTTTTTTTTTTGTTTGTTCTTTTTCAACCAGCCATGATACCAGAACATGTTTACATTAGCGTATCATAAAACATTTTGAGTGACATTTTTTTTTTTTTTTTTTATGTTACTGAGTGCATGGGGGTTAAATAATACTCCTCCTGTTCCTGACAGTCAAACTGCCCTTTACTCTCTAGGAGGGCTGTGGAGGGGGTTAACAATCCCTGCTTTTTGCTGCACATCTATCACCAACTGTACAAAAACCACCAGAAACCAGATCCTTTTTCAGGCAGCTGTCGCGTGCAGCTGGTAACTCGAGACTGGGCTCTCCAAGAAGCTTTTAATTCTGCACATGTGGCACTACCTGTCCAGTGTGGATTTGAAGATTTTATGCACGTGGGGCAGCTGCTGTGGCCTGTAAGACTTGATAAGATGTGGGGGGGGGGCTGTAAAAGTGGTCCCCTCTTAGATCTTAAACTTATATCTCTATTCATATACTGTATCCAACCATTCACTTATCCCTCCATTTGTGGTGATTAGCCCCATGTGTCTGGACATGTCAGGACAAAAGAGAATGAGTAAAGTGGAAATCTGTCACCCAAAGTGTGCCTGTGTTTATGAAACTTTACCACTGCCTGCTGCCACACAGTAGGTCCTCCAGAGACACTGCACAGAGGGCTTAGTGAGCTGATGGATGTGGGGGAGGAGGACAGGGAGGGTGGATGGCTCGACACAACACTAGAGAGAACTAATAAACTGGTACTGGTAGGAGAATATATTGTTCAGTGTGACTACTTGATTATTTATCCTAAAACGTACTGTATGTGCAGCCTGAATGTGATAGGAAAGATGGGACTTTGTGAGGCGCTAGCCTCGCCGCAGGGATGTTCTGGCAGTAATGATTCAGAGGTGTATTCAAATGTTTCCTGGAGAGAGCTTCTCTTCTCGTGCAGTCAGGAGACTCTTCTGAATGCTTGCAAACTCAAAGTGCGGAAAGCAAGAAAGTTAAAATGCTTTTTCTGTGGATTAGTTGGACCTTTGTCAACAAAACAAAGAAGTAGATATAAAAACAAAAAGCCTACAAGGTTTTCACCTGACAGAAACATATTGTTGATTTTGTTCTTCTACCACTGGAGGAGGGAGACATAGAGTAGTACTCGGAAAGCAAGAGACACTGAGTGTTACCGAGAAAGTAATCGTATCCTCTTTGGAGCAGTGCTGGGCTGGGAGTCCGCCTCTGTTTACAGGAATGAGGACAGTGCTGCGCTGGAGACTTTTTCTCAGTAACATTAACGTTGCATTCATCTCCTCGTAACTCTTACCACCTCTACTTCCTCAATTTCATTATCCTGTGTGGGAGTGCACACACAATAGGCTACTTAGCCTGTTAAAGAGCATATAAAGTTTATATGTGGAGGTAGGATTAGATGCAGAGAGAATTTATGGAACTACTGTGCAGTTTTACCTTCTGTCCTCTATTTCTCAGCGTATTACTCACTCCGCAGCTGGTTGTAGACTTCACTCTATGTACTCAGCTGCACTCAACTTCCCCTGTGCTCCTTTTCCTCAGCCCAGTTTACAGTCAGGTCTGGCAGCCACTTCAATCAAGCATGCCTGCCCACGTGCAAGTGAGGATGTAAACGCAGGAGAAAAAGGAAGTGTGTGTGGCGACTTGGGATGTTTGATGTAGTTCTCTTTAGCAGGCTCTTTGCTGGTCATTGAACTTTGGTTACACTGTGTAACCAAAGTTCAGATGATGCCGCACTGTCGGTCCTTTCAATTCAACAAACTGCCCATATTCAACTTATCTTGCCCAATCTGATTCTCCCTCGTTGGCCCATTCCCTCTTTTTATTTACCAGACTTAAAAATGTCCAAATTTACAGAAGCGAGAATAAAAACAAATCTGGTGATAAATTTCCTAAGTCAGATCTAAATTAGTTTCACTTATGGACAGATGAAAAAATCTCTTGTATATTCAGGATTTTTTTTTTTTTGCCTCTGTGGAACAGGTGAAAACACTTTTTTGCCAGGTGAAAAAAAAAGAGTTGTTTTTTTCCATGTAACTTTTTCATCTGTGAAACAAGTGAAAACTGTGAGATCCCAAGTTCTCAAAGAAACACCAGCATAACTCCAAAGACATCTATTCACAACAAACAATTTAGCCAAGTCATTTGTTTTTCTAGACAGTGTCTCAGAACAACTCTCACTTTACTTTGACCAAATAATCTTAACTCAAGTGCCACTTACTAGCTTTTTACAGAGTTTCGTCCAACGACTCATCTTCAGCAGGAGTTTAATCAGTTGTCATGGAGACAGCTCCGTTGTCATCAGGCAATGTAATTATGCAACTTAAGCATTGCTGAAAAATGCACTGCCAAAAAAACACATTCGCAGCTGATTTTTAGCCTTGCCTTACAATTTTAGAAAACCATCCGACTGTGTTTCTCTGCTGTGAATCATTATTTTGTGCTCTCTTCTCAGAACTGGCCACTGGAGGAGAACAGGATGTAGGTACGTTCAGCTCTGCTGAGAAAGGGGAAGTCTGGCTCACATTAGATGGTGTTTGAGTTCAACACTGATGATCACATCAAAGTGACTTTGCATTAGCCAGAGCACTAAGTTGTCTGGATTTAATGTGTTTGTATATTGTTTTAGGTTAAACCTGAAGCAACACAGAAAAAAATATATATCGTGGAATAATAACATGCAATTTCATAAACTCTCTGCCACTCAAAGGAGGCCCATAATGTGTGAAGGTGTTCCAGCAGCAGTGCTTTAAGATTATTTTGCTTTGTGCTGGGGAAGAGTATTTAAGCAGGTTATGCGTATCTGCCCTTCTGAAGTGATTAATCCTCCAGTAAATGTATCATTTGATAAAGGATTACTCTCTATCTCTTTGTTGTATTTCACTCAGAGAAGATATTCCAAAGCTCAAATGCATCAACTAATCTATATCCAAAAGTGAATCAATGACAGAGCTGAGTTCAGACAAAAGCACTGTATGCTGCCGGCGTGGATGTAGATGACACCAGATCACTAAAGTTATTTTAACTCACTCATCTCTTTAACAAAGGCCAAAACTCCCTGACACATGATCAAAGGACTTGTTCACCTTAAGATCCTTTTTTCTCTCTGTCTTTCAGATTTCAAAGCCTGCAAACATCTTACACTCTGCCGTCTGCCGAGCAAAAAAAAAAAAGGGGTAAAAAAAGCGCTTGCTTTGCCGTGTGATTGCTCCCAGAAGCAGACAGTATGGGGAAAGCTGGCAGCAAACATGAATGCATGAACTAATAACTAATAATACCTTAGCAGCTTGTCTGCTTTCTTCCTGTCTGTCTTCCTGTCTGTCTGTCTTTTCTCTTTCTCTCGCTCCTGCTGGGACTGCATTCTGTGAAGGTGACAGTGTGGTGAGTCAGCCTGGACTTTCCAGTCTCTCCTCTGATCTCTCTGGAACTCACCTCGCAGTGCCTTTTCCTGGCATCAGCTGCAAACACACATACACGCTCTTCAACATTCAACCCTTTCTCTGAAGACCAAATTTCACTCAGGTATTTAACACCTCACCTTCTCTCTTCTCTTCAACACTCAACTTCTTCCCTGAAGCAGGGGCTGTAAACCCATTGAAAGGCCACTGGAATCCCCCCTGGGTTGAGGATTAGGGCGTCTGCCCGGACAGCCTCATGTCACAGAGTAGTGCGAGGCTGATCTTTCACCTTTTCTCTCCTCTGTCTCAGTTTCCGCCATGGGGCTCAGGGTCTAGCTTGGACCAGTTGAGTGTACTATTACTTGGGTGTGAGAGTGTGCCAAGGCGGAATCCAGTTTCACACCCCAACCTGAACACTATCTGAGAAATACTGAGTGTTTCTTAGATATGGCCGAGTAAACAAAACAATCCATACCCGACCTGCAAGAAGCCAGCCCGTGAGGTTAGGAAGGTGATGTTGAATCCTCTGATGCAGGAACTTGCCCATCACATGTGCATTCGGACTGTGCTGCACATGTGCGAGAAACAAGTGCACAAGCATATTAAATTTCTGAATTTCTAATTTTTCTGAATTCCTGCAAGAATCGAGATTCTTCTCTTCTAAGATTCTGAATCGATTCACAACTTCCAGAAATCAATTTTTAAAAGCAAATGCACACACACACACACACACACACACACACACACACACACAGACACACACACACACACAGACACACACATGCACCTGTCTTTGTTGCAGAAATCTTACTGTAAAGAGTTTTATTACATGACTCAATTGTTGCCTCAAGCCACTGTAAACTTGCTTGCGTGTCAAGGTTGTGTTTGTGCATCTTTGTGTGCATGTGTGTGTCCTCTATGATGTCTGTCTGCGCCTAATTGTGTGACGCCTGAGAGCTTAAGAAAACAGCTGAAAACATTAAGAATACTTCTTAATATATAAAGTTCAATACAACTTGATGCTATCTAATGAAAGGAAGGGAAGTTTTGTTGCAGATCTTCCAGGATTAGTGGTATTTTTTCAAAGGTGCACACAAACATACAACATAAGGACAACTACCCCAGGGAATCTTTATGTGTGTGTTTTAGTATGTTTTAATAATGAAATGATCCATGTATTTCTTCAAAGTGCCAAAGCAAGCGCTCTCATTAGCTCATGCGCACCTTTGTTGACATTCATAACCTCATAGCATTTTGGAAAGTACTTTTCCACCCATTATGTCATGAATTACGTCCTCTGAAGTGAGACAGTTGGACCTTACTGATTAGATCAGCCAGTCAGCAAACAGCCATGTACACAAATAGTTGATGGTGGATTGATGGCTACACAGACAGAATGGTAAACAGGAAAGACTGGTTCCCCCTTCAACTGCGACACCTCAGTGTGTTGCTGTTAACAAACTTGTCTAATTAAATCAGGGCTTTAGCAGATGCAGACAGGTCGGCCCGACGCTGGGTTGGCAGTAAAGCAGGGGGTCCGACAAGTAGATGCAGGTACGAAGTTAGATAGCGAGGTAGACAGATTGTTATCAGCCGTGCAGCGACGTGTGTTGTTGTGAGTGCAAACAGTCGAGATAGGGGAGCAAAATGACAATAATACTCCTCACAGTATCTTCTGTTTACGCATGCGCAGGACTCCACATCCATATGTGCATGTTTGCATACACAACAGCAGAAGCATGCCTATTATTTGTTTGTGAACAGGTGTGTGTGTGTGTGTGCGTGCGCGCGTGCGTGTGTGTCTATTGCTGTATTTTTCCTACCCAATCTGTCATCTGAGTCAGATACAAATCTGACAAATTATAGTAGAAACAGAGAGTGGAGTGTGTCAGGAAAACCAAACCAGGTGCCCGAGTGCCTCTGTGTCAAAGGCCATCACGAGCAGCTGAAATGGTTTCTCTCTGCTTGTTAATAATTATTCGGTGGTAAATTGTGGCATCGATGGTTTCTGCAGTGGGATGCTTTTCATCAGTACGCTTATGGAAATGTACTGAGAGCATAAGGGTTTGTCAAGGATTTATGTCTGTGTATGTATCAAAGGAGCGAATCGTTGTATGTCACCTTAATGGTTCGTCCATTTTTGGCTCGTCACTCCTTAAAATAAAGGAGTACAGTGCAAACTTGCAGCTGCCAACTGAGGTGTGCTTATGCAGAGTGGTGTTGGGTCACGTCGCTTAGGAATTCAATATGAAAAGATTTATTGATGCGGTGTTTTCCAAAAAAAACAATGACCGCAGGTCTACAAATTACATGTGAGCAGATTCAAAGCTTAGATTCAGCTTCAGTCCGGGAAGGGAAGCAACATTTTCTTAAATTTCTCAGCAGAGCCACTACGTATAATAATAATAATACGAGTTTCTCTAGTTTTAAATGCTGTACGATATCTCTTAACCATAAAATGTAAAAGTAATTATTTGTGGCTTTGACTTAATACGTGAAAGTGCTTGACAAGTTCCAAACACATTTACATTGTTGTATTACAAGTAAACCATAATGTGGGTAAACATCAAAATCTACTATATATGACTATAATGCAATTTATATTTATATTATTTTATATATTAGATTTGTTTTCATTATTTTCTGCCACCTTTTGATTGAATGTCATGAACCCACTAATGTAAATACAGCAGCATTGCCATGTTAGTGAGATTGCATAGAGGTATGATTCCAAGTTTCTATTTTAACACGATCAATCATGCAGCCGCAGCAAACATTCATACATACTGTAACTTTTCATCCAAGTCCAGGTGACTGAAGCTGAAATATGAAAAAAGGTTGTATCAAATAGTGTACTTCCTTGCTTTTAAATTTAGCTAAGAGCATAAAAGTACAAATAAACACATTAATACATGCTGGGTCCTGTTTGCTTTATAATTACGTGCTGAATGGTTTCCGATCATATCTGCCAAATACGCGTAAGTTTCCCTGACAGCTGAAGGTGGAATTAACCTCAATTTATTGATGTGTTTTCTAAGATTAACTGCAATGGATGCAGCTGTTCCAAATCTTGTTCTATTCCAGATCCAAACTTTTTAAAACTTAAGTGCATGGTAAACTGTGATGTGAAGACTCAGCACCAGCAGGCTTATGACCTGGACTTCAACCAGCAGTTTGAGAAAATGTGACCACTGCGTATTTTTGTTATGCAAAGTATTGTACAATATGTTACATTACATCAGAATAATACACATAATATTATGTCTTTATTTTGAGTCAAAATTAGATTTGGGGTTTGGCACGTTAAGCTCCACTCCCTGTAAATACAGGCTTACATATGATCCCAGTATTCTTCTTTCTTTTCTGCTTGAAGTTTCCTTCCAGCTGATTGGCTCACTGCTCGCAGGCAGACTCTAGATCTGCTCAGACGCCCCAGACAGTTGCTGCTGTTAATATAACTTTGAACACATTCTCTGGCAACCCTTGAATGCGGCATTCACAGGCGGTCATCATCCTGATCTCACTACCCATGCGGGATCAAATACCCTCATGTAACACGTTTTCAAAATTCAAAAAAAGAAGCACTGTTCTCTATTTGCTTTTCCTGACAAAGTTATGTTTTGAGACAAACGACTTGTTCGTTACGGCTAATAACAACGAACAAAGAGCAGACAAAGGCTCCGTAATTGAATCAACCGTCGTTCTAATTTCTGGGGCATCCCTCACCCTAATTAAGCATTCAGTTGTCATTGGAGACAATGACAACCTCAATAGAGCTGTCACTCTGGATCAGACTGATGTGTTGCCTTGGCAACAAGGGTCAGTGAGTTTGCAGTGTGTGGAGGATGTAAGATGGGAGGAGGAGGAGGAGGGAGAGGAGGAGGGAGAGGAGGAGGGAGAGGAGGGGGACAGAAGTGTGGAGGGTGTAAAGAGAATCTAGATCCAATAATCAGCTTGGAGTCAGTCTTTCATTAGCATCTGATGAAAGCAGTTAAACAAAGCATGGAGGCTGACTTTGCACAATTATCTATGAAGGTCAGGATGTCGCAAAAGGCTATTTACAATGTGTCATACACTATCTCTCAGATTAGAATCCACCTCATTTATCCCTTTTCCATCATTTATCTCCATTACCTGGATTTTGCAAACATATGACTCAATGCTCTTGAAGGCTTTTAACCTTTAGTTCTGTGTACCTTTCATGATGTGTCAAGATAAAGGCAGCATAACACCACTATAATATTTTTTATTAACACATTTGCATGAGTCTCCCAAGCCCTCGTTGCAGTGTAAATATCATGCTGTTGTGGAGCTCTGAATGACGCCTCTGTGTAAAAACAAAACTGTGGCTCTGCCCTGGGGATGCCATTGTGTCTTAATAAATCAACATGGATGAAAACAAGGCTATAAACAGCTCTTTAGGTGGTGAGGTCTGTCTTCCTCCCTCCCTCCTATCAGTCTAGCCAGAATGCTCTTTTTGTTTGAAGAAACATTAGGGTGAAGTGTGCCACTCTTTATGTCTTGGCAATAATCCAACCCCATCTATTCAAAGCTCTTTTTTCCCCTTCTGCAGACACACTGCAGAAAAGTGCCCCTCTATTCTTCATCACAGCCTAGTATTTTTGAAAGGACCTGGCTCAGATATCCAATAGGCAGGAGTAACAGCTGTCGTTAAGCCACCATGGCTGGCCCCCAATCAGCACCCATTGGGGACCCAAAACTCTCCGTCCCGCTGTCTCCGTCCCGCTGTCTCCGTCCCGCTGTCTCCGTCCCGCTGTCTAGTCTTTGGACTGTCTGTCGACGGCTACTTTTCACTGTCCGTCTTCCTCTTCATCTCTTTGTCTCCCCTTCTTTCTTCCTAATTATGTTGCAGCCTAATTTTTCATTTAGGAAAAATGTTCTTCCTTTTGTTTTTTATTTAGGGGGGAGTTATAAGAAACAGAAAAAGAAAGGGAGAGGCGAAACAGAAAATGACACACGGGGTGGGACAAAGAAGGGGAGAGGTCCTCTCTTCTCCATTCATTGAGCGCAAGGCCCCAGACTGGGCCACACACACACACACACACACACACACACCACCCCAGCCACCCTCTAATCTGCACACTGTTCCACCCTGAGGGCCTGAGGTTGGGGCAGCTGCTACTGATGGAGCCAGAGAGCCAGCTGTCCTCACACACACACACACACACACACACTCACACCCCTCCACTCATTCATTTGGGACAATGGAGCCAGGATAGGGGTGTGTGTGTGTGTATGTCTCATGATTTTGGAGTGTGCCATGGTCATGGGGAGGGGGGAGGGGGGCCCTCACAGTCAGTAAAGTGTTTTTTATGTTCGCTTTGTGTCTCAGCAACAGTTGGCAGCACGTGTGTCAATGACACGCCTCTTTGCTTTATTGTCCATGAAGTAGGAGAGTTTAGGGTGACCTGGGGCAAACACAGTGACACACTTACAGAAACATAAAGAGATGCATACACACAAACAAACAAAGGAGCATGTGTAGATAGACAGTTACGAGGTACAGTAAACACAACCCGTCAAAAGCATAAGAAAACAGAGACATGCTGCTTGCTCTGCCGATTTCTGTGATTTCATCATCTTGCAACATCTGCAACAGACCTGTGAATGTTTTCAGTTTTCCAGTGAGAAAACATGGGAGGATTTCTTCTGCAACACATCAATCACGTGTGCGTTTGGATTGTTAAATCTTTATGAAATGGAGTATTAATAGCTTTAAAGTTAGGATTACAAAGTTAGGGCATTAAGATCTTTCATGTTTGACTTTAACAGGAAAGGTTCTCAGCGGTGCTTCAACAACAACACATTAATGCATTCAATCTCCATGTTCTGATTGGTTTATCTCTATCTCTAACTGCCTCAGTTTCTGGCTCCTGCTGCCATTGGTTATACCGCTCTTTTTATCCCTGATTGGCTCAGCTGGCGATTGCATTCAGCCTCAGCCACATGATTGGTGGAGCATCAGCCCAGACATTGCTGTGATTTGCCCTTGGTTGCGCGCTCACCAGTCAGTGTGTTTTCTAAATACTGCAGCTGCTTTGGAGACAGCGTGAAAGCGAGTGTGTGTTTGTATGGAGGCTGATTTGCTCGAGTGGTTTCATGAGGTGGGTGAGGTGTGTATTTAGCAACTAAGAGGCCATATGGCTGATGACACATATACACACGCTTGTTCTCGTCCATGCACACCTGACGGCTGCCTCACACCTGCTGCGCTGTCTATGGCTGAGTAAGATCCAGATCAAAGGAAGCAAGCCCTCGGGGACTCATGTGTGCCTGCATTTATACGTGTTTGCGTGTTTAAAGAGACATTCACTGCTTCTGAATCTATGCCAACAAAGAGGATTTGTATTTGAATGAGAGATGACTCTTGTCTTGCTTTGCTAAGATAGAGAGCTGGGAGAGCTGAAAGGACGTAGTGTGGCACGAATGCCCTGTGCTGCAGACTGCACACACACTAGATACAGACCTATATAGTACACTTACCTTGATAGAAGGAGGAGGAGGACGGCAACATGGGAGGAGGTGGCAGGGGGGAGTGAAATTGCAAACTCCACTGTAAGTTGTGTGGGGGTATTGTTCATTTGAAGTGTGCTGGAGATAGTGTAAAGAAAGAAAGAAAGAAAGAAAGAAAGAAATTTTGATCTTGATTTTAGAATCACCATCTTAAATCAGGCGGTGGATTTTTAGCATTATGAACGTATTAATAAGGCTGGAGATACCCCTTTATTTGCTGTAGGAATTAAAGTTCCCTTACGCACATATACACACCCACCAACCTACACGTAGACGCACACACGCAGTCGAAGGGGGAGGCTCAAAGGCTGGGCTCTTTCGGTTCGCCCACAAAGGCAACAAAGTCACTCTTTGTCACTTTCCAAGTCAGACGTCAGTGAGTTTTCCTTGCTCCGAGGCTGTGAATAAAGCTTGCCCACACGGAGCCCCCGTGTGTATCTGCATACCAGTGACCACCCACACACACGCGGCACACAGTACATGATACTGTAAAATAAATTATTATTTAATAAAGACAAACAGCAGATGCAAAACTTCCTCCTCCTTTCATACAGTACATGCAGGCTCGCATGCAACGGGCAGACTCTCTAATAAACTACATCTACATAAACAGCCACACACATTTATGCAAATTGAAAAAAAACCTACAGATTCTCTTTGACTCACAAACCAAATGAGAGATGTTGTCTTCGGACTGTGTCCACGTCTGTGCGCACATATGCATGCCTGTGTTTGTTTGCAACAGAAACAGATTGGCTTAGAGTCAGTGCACAGTCGTTGCTGGGTAGAGTTGAGGAGTCTGCAGAGGATATTGTGCTGGGCTAGCCCCTTTTTTGTTTCCTAATACTGTCTGTCTGACACTCTGCTGTTAGACCGGGACAAAGGAGACACTTTAGATTCATATTGGACTCAAGAAACAAGAGGTTTGTCTGACTAATTAAAGGTGCCTGTTTATATTATAATGTTTTTCTTAGACTGTATTTGCTTTTCTCCAACAAATGCAGGACAACAAACCTGGACCTGGGTTCAATCTCTGTCAGCCACCACTCACATTTCTGAAGTGGCTTTAAGCAAGACACCGTGTCTCCTGCTCCTCGGGGGCTGTTCTCAATGTCATTCCACTTCCCAGTAGAGGTGGAAAGAAACGTCCCTCTATCAGTCCAGTATTACTTTTGCCTGTCCATACTGCAGCTATGGATGAACGGTCGCTCAATTACTACATCCCCGTTTTCTAGTGATTAAACAATTGGGATTGCGCTCACATGCTTTGCAGATTGAAAAAAGGAAAAAAAAACAGTTTAGATTAGATTTTTTGATTACCCCTCTCCTGCCCTGAGGGCACGTTCAGCTGAAGAGCTGCTCGTGGGTTTAAGACCGAAGCAACAAAAGGACAGACAGAGATAACAAAGACTCCCCTGTTTTAAGGAAATAAACAATAAAACATACACTCAAATACTATTATGAAGCCACTGTTTACTTGCTGCAGCTGTATCCTGTGTGGTAGGTAACACGTGACTCCTACTGTATCTGTTTCACTCACACACAGGCACACACACACAGCAAGAAAACACAGACCACATTTACAGTCCTTTCAATCTTTGCACCTCTGCAAATACAAGAAAATGTTTGCAGATCACTGATACTGCTAAACAATTGCAAAGGTCCACTTATAACTTGATTTTGTTTGTGTTGTGGCGTACGCGTACCACATTTTTAATTGGGTAGATAGCAGAGCTTCTGTTTTCTGTGTGTTCAAAGTGATAAAGTGAGTGTTAACTGGAAGACAACGAGACCCTGACGGTAAATGAACCTAAAACAGGTGACAGCACCAGTAATCAATCTCTGTCACAACAATAACAGCCGTAGAAGGAAAACATCCGCGTGACCACATGTACACTCGGGCATGTGCAAACACAAAAACACAAACTCAGGATACTACAGTGGGACAGTTGCTCATGCACAAACACACACACACACATGCCTGAGGTTAAGAAATGAAAATAATGAAAAAGCTTCTGTCACAACAACAAAAATGAGAGCAATCTGAAGGAGCGCGTTCAGCATTTTATCACAAGCAAACCAGGCACACACACAACACACAGGCAGATGCACACACATACACTGCTCATAACCCTACATTGGGAGATTAAACCGTGGCTTTTTAATTGGTTTAGCGGCGTGTGTTGGTTTGATCCTGGTATTATTGCCCAATGTGTTTTCTTCCTTGAGTGAGCTGATTAAAAAATCCCCCCCTGTTAACACGCTGCCTGATAGATACCACTCTTTGATTAATTCATACACACAAACACACATGTCATAATCCCTGCCCTCCCATTGGCTACTGTGGGAGCCCTGTTTCCAAAGCAACACTGGCATGCGGAGCGTGTGGCACCGCCCCTTTCAGGAAGGAATCGCATGTAAACAAACCCGGCATGTGCAGCACTGTGTGCTCTGTCTGGCTCGTGGTAAACAGAGTGTGGCTCTGCAGGCAGACTGACGCTGACCTGTAGGATTACATCGTGTTCTGCTGTCTTTAAGGACTTTGTGTATGTGTAGTCCTGAAAGATCCCCACACTGTAGTAGACACACTGTGATTGACAATGCCTGACGAAAATCTCTGTTTAGATCATTGTGTGGATCTTTTGTCGGATTCTTGCCCTAGTTTGATTTATTGATCAAGGAGTGTTTCTGTATGTGCGTACCCTACAACGTGTTAATTTGCAGTCCTGGACATGTTTGCGTGTCACTTTATGAATTGGATTTATCAAACCTGAGCTAGAATTTACAGGTAGAGAAAACACACTATGGCTATGAAAACGTGTGTTTTTGTGTGTTTTTGTGAACTGCATGTGTACACGTATGTTAGGTGCTGCAAGTCAACAACAGTCCAACATCAGTGTGGGAAAGCAGGTACAGGTGCATCACGTCAACAGTAGTGTCAGTGACTTGCGTCAACTCTTTCCCCTACCCATGTCATTTTACGGGATGTCCAGCCTTTTGTGCGTGTTTACTTCTGCAGCCATAGATAGTGCAATATGGCCTTTCCTCTGCAGGCAAGCACCTAAAGGTTACCAAAGTTCAGGAGGATTAGCACTGGGTGGTACATAACAGCGACACTGTACTATGGTATGGCGCCAGTGGCTGGACCATTAAGTCCTCCTCTGTGAGTGAAAACAGAATAGGGGAGAATAACAAGGTTATTAAAGAACATAACAGCAGATAAACACATCCATAACAGTGATCAAAATACCCACACACTGAGACACCTATCCTATTGAGCAAGAACTCCCAACAACCAATCAGATTTCTGTTACCAACAGCAACTACCCCTGTTTATGCCTGCCTGTAGCTAATCCTGCCCTCTGATTGGCTGGTACCCGAGCCTTGGAGCACAACCCCCTGCCCCCCTCTCCCGCTCTCCCTCTGCCTGCCCCTCCATCCCTACAGATTAAGTAACACCGGCCAAAACAAAAAGAGCTTATTTTTGTTTTTCATCAATGACAGCGCACCCACACAAACACTGGGCTTGTTTAGATTGAAATATCCGTATCTATTATCTGTATCTGCTTCATAATGGCACAGGGAGGGACAGAGAAAGGGGAGTCTGGGAGGAGGCGGGATACGTTGAACCACTGTTGCCATGCACCCATGTGTTACTAGGTTAAGTATGGTATGTTGCTACGAAAAAAAAAAACTCAAGTGCAAGGGAGAGGGGCAATTGCATCACTCCCTTGAAAAGTCCTTGAAAAACATGTCTCTCTTCTTTTGTACCCCGTGCAAAATTATAAT
Source organism: Bovichtus variegatus (assembly GCA_943593645.1). NCBI lineage: Eukaryota > Metazoa > Chordata > Actinopteri > Perciformes > Bovichtidae > Bovichtus > Bovichtus variegatus. The sequence continues at coordinate 22,137,968 of CALSCE010010657.1, read as the reverse complement.
TGCACTTTCAAATCATCCTCTGGGAGGAATTTCAAATTGAAATTCTGCACGTGGTGCTAGGATGTGCAAACTTACTTAATGTTCTCTCATGCATGAAAGAGACTCGAGCTCTTCTCAGTACTTGTGCTCATGACTCTAGCCCATTGTTTTGAGGCATGATCTGTGTTTATCAGCTGCACCGAGTCCCGTTGTTCCTCTTTGCTGCTGGCAGTTAAGGCAAAAAGTGAGCATGCAGCCAGCTGCTGTTTGTTTTGATCTGTCAGTGAGACTGTTGTTAGAGTGGAGGCATCATTAGATAAGATATGTTGCCAAGAACATGGTCTGTCCAGGTCTGACGTTATGCAACTCCTCAGTGGTTCAAGGAGCATGTTTTTTTTAAAGAAAGAAACACGTGAGCCCCACACGCGTAGCTAATCGGGGGAAACTGAAAACATGTTGTGGTCAATGGAAACTTCAACCTTATCACCAAGGTTATCAACTATAGCCTTTGTTGTCGTGCGGACATATGTAAGGTGTGTGTTTGAGAGTATTTGAGAGCAGTTCGAAGAGCACACACACTGTTTCAAAGAGAGTCAACTTGTTTGTGCGTAAGCAGGTGGCTGTCATGCTGCATCATCACTCCCCTAATATCCCTGAACTGTAATGGAGTGACGAGCAAACAAGGCCTCCGTCAGGGATCCTCCTCTGCCCTTTCCTTTACTTCTCTATCCGCTCTGTCTCTTCTCTTCTTCATCTCCTGACATCTTTCCCCCCTACTTTCTCTCTCTTTCTTTTTCTCCCCATGTCAAGGCAGACCGTGTCCCTGGCTGCTCAGCCTCTCTCCAGGTTTCTAATTAGCATGTGCCCTGAAAGCAGAGAGGCAGTCTGGCATTCAGTCTGTTTACTCTCTCTCTCTCTCTCTCTCTCTCTCTCTCTCACCCTCTCTCTGTAAAACAAATGTCATGCTGCCTTGACACCTTTTTTTCTGCCTGTATTCAAACACTATGAACTTCCTTAAAGTAAGAACATACAGCTTGTTACTCATTATTACTTACTTACTTTCTAGTTATTCTTCTAATCTCTTTTACGTTCCTTTTTTTCATGCTTGCCCAGACGCCTGATGTGACAGTTAATACGTGCACAGTGGACAATGTGTTCCTGCTTGTCCTCTTCTTTATGTGTCTGCACCAACATTGCTCTTGAACTAAACAATCCCCACGAGTAAGTGTGTCGCTATTTCAGATACTACTTTGTTTAGCCTGACATCGTCGTGCACATCAGCGTGATGGAATTTGGAATTTACACCATGCATGTAATGTGTCTATCTCTTTCTTTTTGCACTCTTTCTATCTATCCTTGAATCAACCCGGTCATCCAGTTTGCCCTCTCTGTCTGCATGCCAGGCCAGAGCTTAGATCGTTTCATCAGATGAGCAAATAGCTTGCAATTTTATTTGTATGTCTGTCCCTCAGCAGTACTCATCTCCCCTTCCTCCAGGCTGCACTTCTATGGCCATGCCTTCCGGCCTGCTGCTCTATACTTGAGGATTGTGGGCAGTGAGAGGGGATTCCTGGCATGGCTTTGAGTACATGTGCTTCTGGAAGGATAAACTCAGCTATGTTAGTAATGCATCAACCCCACGGAGGTTACAGGCTGCTCCCCATATTTGGCAAATCACTTAGCATTGCCAAACCTCAGCCAGACTGGCAGCCACAGTAAACCAGAAAGTATGAATAGAATGCAGAGGCAGAAAGGAGATGAGGGGGGAAATCATGAGTGAGAAATACAGGCTTACATTCATCAAATACCATAGTTTGTAGTGAATGATAACAACGGTGGAGGTTTTATTTTAAGTAATTTGACACATTTGGCGCATTTTCTATTTTCATTTTCTACTTCTTCTGTTCTGTATTTTGCCAGAGCAAACCAGGTGAGACTCTGACACTCTCTAAGCTATTTCAAATGTCCTGAAATAGCCTATGCCTTTTACACTTATCTCATTGCAGCTTATGTAAAGAGGCAAGTCCAAAGCCCCCGCCTCGTTTGATCAATGCATTTGGCATCAGATCACTCCTTGTGGACTTGGGTCACATTCTTGATTCGCTCAAGAGGGTTACTTGTTCACTGATTTCCGAGTGTTTCTTGTTTTCACCGATTGTTGTGATGGCGTACACTTGTGAAATACCATGAGACGGGAGCAAATAACAATCCTGGCACTTGGACCATGTGATCTAAGTTTAGCTGCTGAGGTTTATGTCAGGTTGCTGCTATCATGGCTCATATGATATTTTTCTATAAACCCAGTGACCGCTTTATGGCAACAAAAAAAAAGGCAATGAGGGCACGCGCGTAATCTTCCTTATGCTAATAATATAGACATTGCACTCAGGAATCACACATTTCATCCAGTCAATCCATTCAGTTGCTATAGTGGCAAAAAAAACACCATGATGCAATCCCAGGGCAATTTTTGCAGACGTACCAATTTGAAAACAAACACCCAAAAGATTATATCCTGCACAAATACTGGAGGGATTATTTTCCAAATTTAAAACTCTGCCCATCTGATATATTTAGGAAGATTGTCTCATTGGTTTTAACCAGAGAACCACGAGTAGTATTTCACATTAACTGCAGTTAAGTGTGTGCCATGACCTAAACTGAAATGACCTGCTGTGTGTGTGTCACTCTACCCCCCAAGGGGACACAGTGGATCTCTAAGTGTAGGTCAGGTGTTTGTGTGTGTGTGTGTGTGTGTGTGTGCTCCTGCGTGTGAGTGTTTGTAACCTGGTCACCCTCCCCTTGGCTCACACACAGCTGTTTAACTTTGATTATAGGCTCTTCTGAACTAAGAGCTTTGGATCATGTGATCTCATTCTTCTCAGGGTGGTGTGGTCATCCCAGGTGCCCAGGTGTGTGTGCGTACATGTGTATGTTTCAGATTGAACAGCTACCTCAGCCTAACCGCAACCACAAACTCAAAAACCACCCGCGTCAGGTCATACCGAGAGACTGATAGTGACAACAGTGTGTGCACATGTTGTTGAACTGGAATCACCTCGGCCACCGCAGCGATGAGAAACTCCCTGCGCTGTAAATGTAAGATCTTCACAAAGTTGCACATTGTGCTGGCTCACCACGCAGCCTCTGAAGCGTGACCTCACTGTAAGTTGAGCAACAGTAAGAGCAGAAACAGCCAGGGTGCAGCTCTTTTCTCCAGTGAGTGACACATATAGATTAAAGACACCCAACACCAGCCATCTATCTATCTATCTATCTCTCTCCTCTGCTGGGCCGTGAGCTCATGGTACCGATCTGGCCCTGCAAGAGCGAGAGAGCGAGAGAGGCTCAGAGCTGGGTGGGGTGAGAGGGGATGCTGCCTGCCAGCTCATCATGTAATCTCATCTTGCTGTGGTTACTGTAAGTGAGATGGAGAAGGGAATGGGAAGAAGGGACCACAGTTCCCCATGAAAGTAATGGCTCTGAGAAGGGCGCAGTATCACTCCACCAAAGTCCCTCTGAAGCGTTTAGCATTTGCAGTTGAACCACAAGTCTGGGAATCATAGCCAAATATGGAAACACATACTGTAACACATCACCAGGGTTAAAATATTTAAACAGCGAACATTATGTGCTATTATGACACCACAGGACACATTTAGCAGCGTAAAGATATATCTAATATATTACAATAACGTTGCGCATTTTATTTCCTCTCAATATGTTCTGCGTGGATATCCAATAGAAGGGGTTTTATACCACTCTCATATAATTCTGTTCTTTTTGAAGCTGGAGCCAGCACCTGGGGTGTTCAGGAAGTCAGCCCGCCCGAACAATAAATAGTCCCGCACATAATCCATTGTATAGAAGTCTATGAGAAAATGACTCGACTTGTCACTTGATTTATGACCTCAGTAAACAGCTTCGTGAGGAGTTTATGGTCTTAATCACTAGTTTTAAGTCTTTTTCAATACAGCATGATGTTCATTTTGTAAATGATGGTCCCATTTAGAGTAAAATAGACAATAAAGCTATGCTAGTATGCTATAGGCGTGGCTACATTGTGATGGAAAGTCGCAACCACAGTGTTGTGTGGTTTGGCTGCTCTCTATGTTTGCGTCTCAACTTAAACTTAAACCCTTTCACACTCTGTTTTCAGTTCATGAAAGTAAATTGTAACAAATTGCTTGACTAAAACTTTTCTTTTCAGGATTTTGGTTGTATTTAATACAACCAATGGGTGATGTCATGATGACTACAAGAATCTCTTCTATACAGTCTATGATGTTGACAGATACGAGTGTGGTATTGAAAACAACAACAGAGTGAATAAGAATTCCAAATTGACAAATACCCTTTATTCATCTAAGTAAACGTTGTGTCTGTAGTAGTAACTCCATCATGGATAAACATAATATTTTGTACGGGGTTATGGCCCCGTCTGAGAGAGGAATACTTGTTATCGACACTTCTTTTTAGAAAGAAAAAGAAAACAATCTGAATAGCACTTAGGCGTAAACTGCTGCTTGATGTTTACCATCTCTGTGTGCCACAGTTGAAAGCACTAATGTTTCTAAGTCAGAGTACACATCTGTCTGCTCCCTCCCTTTCAGTCTTCCATAGCTGTGGATCTCTACTGGCTCAGATCTTCCGCAGACAGTCGGGATGGCTCGACAGTCTGGACTGTTGCTCCAGGGTTTGGCACTACAGCCAACACAGGGAGAAGATGTTTGTTAACTCTATATAAATAGCAGCAGCGACAGGAGAGGCGAGAAACCCTTTACAGTAGCCCGAGTTTTTCGTTGTTCTCTGCTGGCTCACACAAATGTCACCGAAAGGAAGATAGCGTTAAAAACAGGCACGTTGTTGTTTTTGAGTCTTGCATAGGGCTTGCATGAGTTGCTGGCTGCTACAGAAATTAGGGTTTAGATAGCAGATGATGTCGGCCTGAGTGATGCAGACATGGATAAATGAGGTACAGAAAGCACAAAGAAGAATCTTATCTATCGCAAAGACCATCAATGTAACTTGTATCCAAAGTAGGTCAAGGATTTAGTCAACAATACATTTAGTCCTTAATTGTAACTGCCATTCATTTAGCCTACGCTACTTTGTTTACTCGGAGCACACAATGAAATACTCAGTATTTATATTCTTGGGGTAATGTGTTTATGTGGGGCATTAAATATAGCTTTTTCACAAAAACAGGTCAAGATTTATCATGATGGCTACTGCTATTGTTGCAGCCTTTTTTTCATGGCATGGTAAGAAAAGGCTGCCTGAAGAACACTGACCTGCATAGTCAAAAATCCCTGAATATTTTGGGTACTTTTGGAAAAAAATGCTAGATAAAAAAAGTACTTTTCATTCTTTTTTTGTTTACATTCTGAACATTTTACATGTGTCCCAATCTACCCTGTCAGGTCTGGACTTTTATAGGTGATTTTCACAATATATTATGTTCAAATTATGTTTAAGTCAGACACAAGCTTCATGTTTAATCATAGCAGTGTCAAGAGTCTAGCAACCACAGACAGTCATCACAAGCCACGTTGCTCTTTATGTCAGTCTCACACTGTGATGCCCAATCTATGTACAGTTTTGACAGTGAATGTAAGAAAATGACTATTTTGTTTTATAGTTAGTTACCCGAGTCTCCCATATGCTTACCAGTGCAATTATTAATGCACAAGGAAAGTCCCTTTACTGCTTCTCTCCAACCTGTTTTTTGTAATTGTGTGTGTGTAAAGCTTCCTCTGTTCTTAGAACGCTGAGCAATTACCTGAGAACAGTCCTAGAAGATAAAGACGGCCTCCTTTGCTTGAGCATGCGCGTGTGTGAGCCTGTATGTGTGAGTGTGCACATACAGGTGTCTGTTCATAGTTGTGTGCACCGGTGTGTTCATGTGTGCACACATGTAGGATATGACCAGCGGTTGGCTGGAGATCGAGGGGCTGCCAAGAAAAAGTGAGACGAGTTCCTCTGAAGTCTACTATCTCTTTGATGTGGGCCGCCGTTTACTGTCAGCCTCAGCTTAGAGCCAACCGCAGCACTCACGCACTTCTCCTAACCTGCCACTGATGATCTCGCCGACCCTCATTCTGCTACAGCTGAGCTCCAATTCCAGTTCATTTTCTATCGTGCCATTTGCACGTGGTTGTGTGTACGCGTGTCTACAGAAATACAAAAAGCCCTAGTTTCCCCATGTGTGTTGCCTAATGGTTTGCATGAATTTTGTAAGGCATTTCAGGAACCGCATGACAACCAAGTGTATGCAATATTGTAGAGTTCAGGACATAACAGTGCATCTCTCATATGTAAAGTTTAAGTTTCAGCGCTCTACAGAAGAGAAACATTGGGTTATTTACATCACACAGTCCTCCATTTCCACTTGGATGCACAAAACTACAACTAAGCACACACACTGACACACAGACCTATCTAGCCTCAGCTGTCTGCGCACAGAAAAAGAACAAAAGATAGCTCTCTCCTGAAGGCCCCCCAGCCTCTGCCTGGATTCTGGCTGCAGCGATTGTGCAAGCTGTTGTATAAGGCAGCTGGTCTACGAGCAGTATAAGGTCAGTGCCTGGAAAGGGCACATGTCACAAGCATTATTATGTTGTAACTTCTCTACTCTCTCTCTCTCTCTCTCTCTCACAGCCACATGACTTTCCGTCAGCCACCCGCATTTTTACTCTTTCCTTCTACTAGGTAATTGATGTCATGCAACACTTCCTGATAAGTCTATATCTGTGTGGTCTGCTGTAACTTCACGCACTCTGCTGTATCTTAACTAAGCTTAGGTTTGGTGAGTGCCAAAGACTAATGCAAAAGAGAAATAACATTTCTGACAAGAGGATGAGTTTGATTTCAAATGTTTATTCACAAAACATTAAAAATGAGAACAATTCAAACAATATTGCATATTTCTTTGCATATTTGAAAGTAAAAATAGTAGTCCGCGAGAAAGTGTCATACAGTTCAGACACAGCTCAAATCAGGATTTGCAACCAAAGTCTGCTTATTCCAAGAACTTCCTGATAGCTGCACTGAAAAAAGAAAAGTAAAGTCCATTTAGACATTTTCAGACACCCTCTTCCAAACCTGGACCAGCATCTTCCTTGTTCCTCTCTGATACGATTCAGTCCAGCATTTGCACTTTCCATTTCCATTTCTTGTAAAGTCTCTGTGACCTCCACTGCTCAGTTCCCCATTGTTTTTTTGTTTTTTTTAATCTAGGGCAGCAACTGGGTCGCCACATATCATTTATTCATGCACTATGCAGTACACTCCAAATCCTCCTCTGTGTCCATCAGGCTTTCTGTCCACTCCACAGTCACCTGAGCCAGTCCACACTTGACCTCTGAACTTGAACCCTTCCTCAGGGTAATCCAGAACCAACGTGCTGACCCAGGATGCACAGGAAGGTTGTGCATTTGCAGCGGGGTTATAGCCACAGCCTCTTAATCCAGACATGTGAGGCAGAAAGGCTTGACACCCCCAACTGAGGCTCAGCTCCTTGACTTTCTTTTAATCATCTTCATCATCATCATGTGAAGCATTTTGGTGGAATGTCACTTCAGCGCTCTGGGAGCGTGATGGTGGGCACCCAGTCGTACACACTGCGGCTCTCCTCACAGAACAGGCTCAGCTTGTCCAGAGCGGGGTCTTTCCATGGGTTTGCACTGGGGCTCTGTAATAATAATAAAAAAAGAACGAGATATTTAGAGTCAGAACAACTGAGACAGACATAGGAGGCATGCAGACATGCAGTAACGTGGCTGCGTGTGCAGAATATTCAGACAGCGGTGATGCATGCATGATTCACTGGCTGCTAGTTACTGGCTGAGTGGGTGCTCCCGGGAACATACCGTGACAAGAATGCAGTGCGCGTCCTTGGGCTCGCCGGTGTCGTCTGCGCTCACGAGGTCGGCCAGGCGCTCGATGTCATTGACGCGCACCACGTTGATGTCGTTGTCGAAGCAGAAAGCCTGGATGAGGGTGAAGTGGATCTGGAGAGCAATGTCACACTCGTACTCCTCATCGGTGGCGAGGACGCAGAATGCCACGCTGTCTGGGTCACTGTGGTAAAGACAAGAAAGCTGGTCAGAAAACGTTCTTTCATGCGTATGCTCAAATGAACAAAAAGACAATCGTATAGTTAAACATGCCACGAATTGCAATACTTACACATTCATGACTTTAGCAGATTCATAAACTCCAACTGTCAGGTAGTCCTGCTTCTTAGCAGCGACCAGCAGCTCTTCCAGGGCTGCGCCTGCACTTTGCACCCTTTACAAAGAAAAACACACATCATCAGGACACTGGGCACATTTTAGTAAACAGGTGTGAAGCATTTCACCTAGCAGCTTGAATAATAGCGCGTCCATGTGTAAAATATTTACCTATCTGCGTTTTCCATTGTGTGCTCTTGTCCGCGGATCTCTTCCAGAGTCATAGTTATAATCCAAAATCGTGCGGGGTTTTGCAGGGAACAGAACAGTCTGTGTAGCTCTCTGTGTAGTCTCTTGCGTTATTCTGAGCTCGGAACAGGCTGTGGGTGGATTTATAGCAGATCAGCGTAGTTTCTCGGCAAGGGGCGGTCTTTTCCGCTCATGCATCATACCATTGGCCCAGAGCAGCCGGGAGGAAAGCAAAAGTCCACGGGCAGTTACACTGAGCTTGTTGACAACCCCACGTGGGGCAGGATTACAACCTTTCAAGAAATGCCCCCCCCCCACCGCCAGCGATTCCTGCTTGCCTTGTCAACATCCAACATCATCACGATGGACGAAAACTTAAAGTCCTGTTCAGGGTGGACTTTCAGGGTCACTGCCATCTGAACATCACACAGCAGGTGATATCATGGCATGTGTAAGACCAACAATTACAATGCACCCACATACATCATGTGACATTAAGAAACAACTGTTTTTATTTTTTAATAACGTGATTGTTTACATTATGAAGATTACAGGGAGATGAGGTCATTGTTTGTTTACCCTCCTATTTACCACTTCACTGAACACCAGGAACCCTGCCTTGTGTTCCTTGGTTATACAAGTGTTGCACCAAAGTGATGCCTATGGCGGTTATAAAACCAGCGGGCATAGCAGAGCAAAGTCAGACTATCCTACAGGTGATTGATGTAATTGCATAAGCAGACAAGTCAAAGGAAAGTCGTGGGGTAAAGTGGAGTCGGTGGTGAAATGGAACCATCCAATGATAAACTCTAAACAATCTATTAAGGACTGTACTTTCCCAGCTTGGGGAAGCACTGCTTGTTATATATAGCCCATCCGAACTTTCCCTGATGTCTAGGCTCAATAACAGCTTGTTGATGCTGCACCTGCACGCGGCTGCATCCTATCAACCAGTTACAGAACAGTGATGACCCAAATAGGCCGAAGTGTCTTCATGGCGACGTGTTTTCTTTTTTTTTTTTTTTTGGAGGAGTGACCAAAACAGCTTGTGGCCGGCACACGCCACTTTTAATACACTTTGTGCGCCCATTGAAAAGGAAGCTTTAATTGCCAGTCTGACTTGACGCGTGTCCTTTCTCCGCGGAGAGAAAAGGAGACTTTGTGTCACAACAATACTCACGTCCTCCACCTGCCCCCGGTCCTTTATGAGGCTGGAGGGGGAGGGGGTCTGTGTGTGTTTGTGCGTGCGTCTTGCGTGCGCCCCACACTCTTTTATTACCCGGCTCTATTCAGTGTCCTGCGGCAGATGCCCGACAGATGCCATAGTAAAGCGCCACGTGCCGCTGCCGGTAGTCTTTTCAGGCCAGTTTATCTTATCAGTTGGACTGCATGTGTTTACATTCAACATCACTCGCTTTTTACACAGATGCCAAAGGCTGTGCATGTTTACACACCGCGTGGCTGTCTTCACTCGTAAACGATGTCTACCCTTGTATAAAGCGCACGTGAAGAGTACAGTAATTCAGAGACATTAATACCACACACCGGGGGTATAGAAGCTCTGTGAAGGTTGTGTTCTTCTTAAATGATGAGTCAATGATAACCCACTCTGAAGTGTCTTTGAACACAAATGGTAATGACTACATGATGACTGGATGACCTTCAACCTAATCAACACCATCTATGGAGCAGCTGACCGGCACAGAGCAGCGCGCTCGGTGCCAGACATCTGGACTGACAGCGCCACCTGCTGGGCATGCGGGTTGACCTTTCCCTTACTACACCAGCAGTCCCAACATGTGCAATGACCTCATGACATGACTCATGATTCCAAACCTCACACTTGTGAGTCAGCAAACAGTCCCCCTGTATGTTGTTATTCCCAGACAGCTGAGATTATGTCTAAAGTCAGACACATATTGTTTGCCAGCCATGGAGCATGTGAACAGGGGAATACAAAAATAGAGAAGAATGTTTGAGTGAGAAAAGCAACACGAGTTTGAATTCAGAAAATTTAAATTATAGGCTAAATGACTTTAAAAAAAAAATGAACCTCTGTTGTTATCCACACAGGTACAGGTACATTTACCTGTCCGTGGTATGGTAGTCAGATAAGCAACATTACATAAATCCCACTGGAATTTTGGGGCTTTTGCTGAACTGAATGCAGTCAGCAGTTTGGTGGAAGATGGGGGAAATCCCAGGCTGGCTGTGAAAATCCCACTGGAGGGTAAATTAGAAAACAGTCTCCCAACAAAACCTATCCCCGAAAACTATAACGGTCAAAAGCAGTTCCAGACTGTGGTTGTACTGGTAGCTGCTGAGCAGTTATCTTTATGTGAAAATATTATTGTATATTATATATATTATTGTCAACGTAGGTATCGTATGCTCAACAGCCTCCTCAAGTCGAACAGTTAATGTTTACAGGTACTTTTCTATTCCTTCGTCAATAACACTTACCAAGAACAATTCTGAGTCATTCTGGTATATAAAAAGTTTATTATTATTATTATTATTATTATAGATATCCAGACATGTCTTATACATAAAGAGTTCAAATGTACAGAAGAGCTACAGTCACTTAAGTGTATTTACATTTCATTCTTGGACTAATGTCAAATGTCAGTGCATTTGTTCAACATGATCAACATTTAAAATCTCATTGACTGTCATTTATAACAAAGAGCAGTTCCAATACCATTCAGATTCCATGTATTACTGATAGGAACATAAGTACACAAAAAAAATGACAAAAATGCCTCACTGACAAAAACAGGTCATTACATTTTTGAGTATATTTTTACTGCAACACGGTTTACTGCGCTAATATATCAAACCCCTTAATCTGTGTACACAGGTGCTAAGGTATTTTAGACATGTTTAGAAAGGTAAGAACTGTCCCATGAAGTTGAAAAAGAGGAGATCAAGGGGTAGACTTGGGTTGGCTAACAATGGCAAAGTCAAAGGTTCAGTGTCTTGTTCTATATTTTGCAAACATTATTTCTTGCTTTACTGTACAACATTAAAACAAAGCATTCCAAAATTAAAATGACCATGGATACCCTTGTTACAAGGGAAATACTAACAAACTTTACAAATCTTCTAAATGGCCAAATGTCCTGCAATGGCTTAAGCATTACGGTGGTCAAACAACCACTTTGATCAAGCTTTATGAGAATTAAGCAGCCTATACTCTACTACGCAATGGATGTTCCTCGCTAGTTTGCTTTTCAAACTGTTGGACTACTTATTTTCACAATGTACTATGGGAGAGTGATTCATGAGCGGCAACATTTAGATATGCTGGAGGTAATCAGAGCGACTAGAGTCAAACAAAGCTCCCTCTAGAATTTGGTGATAAATAATAATGCCATCAAGTAATACTTCTCTTGAAGTAATCTATTGCCACTTCATTATAAAGATTCCTGCGGAGGTGCCAACCAATTTTGGTCATCAGCACCACATTGTGCGAGGAAATGAGAGTCCTCGCTGCTTCTTAAGTTGCCTGTAGCCTGCAGCAACACAAGCATGAAGGTAATCGCTGAAAAGTCCTACTTTAGGTAGTTTACACTGCTGAAAAAATTAAATCTCTCTCCAGTTCTTTTTAGCAGTGGAAAAAAAGAAATCAGAACAAAGTGTAAAAAAAAAAAAAAAGTAACAGTAGTACATCAGAAGGCTTTTAGAGGGGAAAAGTAGGGACAGACAGACTGATCCTATATCATGTGAATTACTGGTATGTTCCCTTCATCCTTTTGAAAATTAAGCTTCCCTCATTAGGAATATGGCTCCCTCTGCTGGTTATATTGATCTACATCTCCCTACTACATCTCATCTGAGCGGTGCTGCTGTAGTATGACAGACGGGGGGTTCTGCTCTATCCAGTTATCCTTGGAACCTGTGACTTCATACGCAGCAGCGGGATCAATGGATCCTTCCTGTAAGGCCCCTACTCCGCCAGCCGGCCCCGGCTTCATCTCTGTAGCCTGAGCGGGGCTGGGGAAGTCTGCCGAGGAGTTGCTGTTAAATCCCGTTTCAGAGTCTGGCTGCTCCACCCTCTGGTAGTCGGGGGTGTGATTCTTCTGACCGCCTGCGAAGATGGCTTTAACGTTCTCCACCTCTGCTTGGGGCACTAAGAAAAGCTCCTTGTCTTCAGGCTCAAGGAAGGGCGCGGCGTCGGAGCTTTCTGGTGGCATTGAGCGCAAGGTTCGGGAGATGACTGCGAAAATGAATGGAAAAAGTGGTTACCAAAGCTGAGCCAACAAAGAAATTGAGGAAACCTCAGTCACAGAATAAATAAAATACATTTTTAAAAAGCACTACACTGGCAAAAGTTTAGGGAAGATATTTATTTATTGGCTGTCAAAACGACATTGGCAAGAAAGGTTGAAATATGACATAAGAAAATACTTTTATATTTTGAGGTAACTTACTGGAGGAGGGCGTGTAGAGTTCCTTCTGTTCTGTTTTTCCGCCAAATGGATTGACTGACGGGAAGATGATGAGACAGAAAGAGAGCAGGAACACCTGGTGGGCAAACCCAAGGAAGGAGTGAGAAAGGAAAATACTGCAGCATGACAAAGAACTTGACAATTTATGCGGGAACAATAATCAGAAGAGTAAAGAAGTCAACAAATTTACCATAACACAAGTGCTGGTCGTGCTAGCCTTCATAGTCGACATCTTCACCATCGCCTGGAGCTTCCTCAGTTGCTCTATCAAGGAGCTGTGAGGACCAAGAGGACAGATTTATTGTAACAGCCGTCAGCAGATTTGAAAATACTTTCTAGATATGTGTTATTACATGTTTATGCAGAAGCAATATCTCAGAGTTCTTACATGTTCTGTTTATGAAGCATTTGGACTTTCTTCTGTAGCTCCAGGTTGTGTGCGGTACAGATGGCAACCCTGTGGTAGATATTGATTCAATAATTAGTATATTTATCCAAACGCACATATTCGACCAACCATAAATAAAGACACAAGATAAATCACTGGCAGCATAACTAGTATTTAGGGGGAACTGGGGAGGCAAAACTGTTGCCACGTTCTTCTTTAAGTTGTCCCTGCAGTGTGTTCTTGAGCTACCACTCCTCGTGCATGAATAACTGTGTTAATAGAAAACATTTATTCATCTGATTAACTGAGTCCATTAACTGTAGGGCTGCAAAAATGAGAAATGCAGAACATGACCTGGGTCCAACATTTCTGCATCCTTTGTTAAAGAATTTATAAGAGACAATTAATTTCTCATTGATAGTCATTCAGGACTCAAGTCCCACCTGTTTTCCAGTCCATCCACGTACACCTTCTTCTTCTTGCGGCTCTCCTGAGCAGACTGCTTGTTGCGGATCTTCCTCCTGACCCTCTTCAAGGTCCTCTCCTCTGCCTGTTGCACACAGAGAAGGCTTTCACAACAATGTTGACAGATTATGACATATATGTATGTATATAACAGCCTAGGGCAGACGTGCCAAACAGAAAATCTATTTAAATCTATCAGCTCAAGTAAATAAACATTTTTCGGCATTAATTACCTTTGTAAGAGGCATGTGTGTGGGAATAGTTACTCCCTCTTTCCCCAACAGCCGCTTCTCCTCCTCAGTGAGCACAATCTCTTTAAACTGGAACTAAAGGGAGAAAAGACAAAGATTTGAATCACATGTACAAGATGCAAAGGTGGAGGACTCAAGTCACATGACTCAAGTCGTTAAATTGAGGACTTGAGCCTTGCTTGACTAGCATTGATAAAAGACTCGACTTGGCTTTTACTCGGTATTACCTAGACGAAAAGGAATTATGAAATATTTGTATTTTTCTAGATATTGAGAAGAGTTATGTTTTGTTTTTTAAAATATGATTGGGTGATTTCTAGTGCAATGTGCGCAAACCTGGCAACCTACTAGAGCAAATGTAAAATAGAAAATGGTAACACAAAGTTTACAAATATTAGAATTAAATGCATGCAACATAGACACATCAGTAATATGTGTATGTAACAAATGGTTTTATAAAATGTGAACTTATTTATCATTAACATGGTGCGTTCAACATGCAAAGAATCAGCTCGGATATCATGTCAAGCATAAATGAGGCATAACAAACTGAAACTTTCAGTCTTCTTTACGCAAAGTTTTCAGTTTGAAAAAAAAAAAAAAAAAAGCAACATAGAAATTAGGAAAAGTGGGGAAAACTGACCTGGTCCATTTCGTTATCTTGAGTTGAATCCTGTGTTGAGTCCTCTATGGACAAAGTGCAGGGCAGCTCGTCTGTGATGTCCTCCATCAATGCCTCACTCTCCAAGTCGTCTGACACAAGAGAAATACATTTTAAATAAACGTAAAGTGCCGCCATTTGTTGATTATGTATGCAGCATCCCTTGAACAGAATGTGCACAAAATCCACGTGTTTTGTAGGTATTTATGAAGTGGATAGGTTACGAATATAGAAATGATCAGAATCAGGGAGTTCTTGGACTACACGTACCCAGATCAATAAAGACATCTGTATCTGGCTTCTCTGCCCTTACACTCTGCAGGGCATCCATGTCCCTGTCACCACTCTGCAGCAGAGAGTAGCTGTGATCAGCCTGGACTGATAACACCTCCAGGCTCTCAATCTGCAGCTCTTCAGGGGCCAGGGCAGGATCAGAGTGCACTGGGCTGGGCTGGGAGTAGCTGGGACTTGGCACAATGTCACTATCGCTGCCCTGAGGACTCGAGGATCCCAGAAGGTTGTTGTTTCCAACCACAGTGCTGCTGTCGTCGGAAATGCCGCTGTCGCTGCCCGAGGGAGAATGAGAGGGACAGATAGCCCCTATGTTGTCCTCTCCCTCTAACAAGCTGGACAGAAAGTCTTCGGTGTCCATTCCGGTCAGTATCTGGGGGGAAAAAAACAGTGTTAGCTTTAAACCCAAGACTACTTAAGAGAGTTTGAAAGTAGTAGCATTTGGAGTTATCCAAAAATAAACAATATGGGTAAATAATGTCTTGGATAGCAATCTAACCAACTTCATCCTAAGTCTATATTTCTTTTCTGTGAATGGAGTCTTACATCTTGCTCTGACAGCCAGGATTCAATGAACCCATTCCCATCAGGAAAGAGAGGCTCAGTAGATCCATTTTCTCCATTGTGGAACAGCAGACCGAACAGATCTGCTCCATCCATGTCTGGAAGCTCCTCAGTGACTGACATCTGTAACAACACAGCAGAACATAAGACTACGGCATTAGTAAATGTAATATTTGTTAACAACGGCATGTAAGTTCATATAATATTAGTATGATTATACAAGTATGATGTCAGACTAGGATGTTGTGTTTTGT
Organism: Bovichtus variegatus; assembly: GCA_943593645.1. Taxonomy (NCBI): domain Eukaryota; kingdom Metazoa; phylum Chordata; class Actinopteri; order Perciformes; family Bovichtidae; genus Bovichtus; species Bovichtus variegatus. Next base: position 22,122,241 of record CALSCE010010657.1, on the reverse strand, counting down.
AATTATATGATATAGCCTAGCTTAAATGTAATGTATTGTTCTCACAGGCTGCAGAACAGTTAACTAGTGCTAAATAATCAATAAGTCAATTAAAAAAAAACATTTACATTGCAAAAATAACTGCTTGTTGATGCTTTTCAGTGTCAAAGTATTGAGTCAAATGTCGTTACTGTAGAATGACCTATTATCAAAATCACACCGCTATAGCATTTGTGATCGTATTACAATGATAGATATGTCACAGGAAAAAAGAAATGTAGAGTAAAGAGAGTAATAGTCCACTAAGGGTTCTGCTCTGCAGTGTGCCACACAGCTGATCTCCATGTGGAGACTGCAGGTGCATGTGGATACTGTTTTGACAGTAAGGAGTTCAGCAACAATATTTAGGATGGGGATCTAAAGTATGACAGATTATGCTTTCACGTCACTGAGTTAACAACACGTATACTAAAGTGCCATGTTAACAGGTTCATATTGCATCATTGCCACGCACCCATCATGACATCATCTTATATTGAGCCCCGCCCCCGCATGTCTTTGTCACGAGATCTCTGAATACAATATCAAGTGTCAAAACAGATAAGATGTAATAGCCTTTAGTTAATTCCAGGAAAGGACTTTTTATATGCTGCATTGCTTGCCAAGGTAACGTTAAAAATAAAAAGATATGAACGCAGTCCAGATGCAGGGTGTCTTTGTTGTCTTACAAAATAAGAGCATTGTCTTGCAGCATATCCATCACAAACGAAATGACCTAACGTTAGTAACGTAACAGTAAACACATACGAGCAATATTATTAATGAGCTTTCGCTTTTCACGAGCTGAAAAAAATGACTGCATTATATTTCTAGGCCAACATCGAGCTTAATAATCCTGTCATGATCTTTATCACCAGGAGGGCGTGGTCCTTCGTGACATTAAACACACTGAAAAACATGAAACACAGTTAGTGTCAACATTAATTCTCTTACCGTTGGATGACAGGAGACCAAATACCATTCGAGTGAATGTGTCCGAGTGTCTTTTGGTTTCTCCACTCAGCGTTTCTTCGCTGCAACAGTCCACCGTCACAGCTTCTTCCTGAAACTACCTTCCAACGAGGCAGAAATTGCGTCATCACGTAAAGGCGGATATGATTACGTGAGCGTCTTGGGTGATTCTGGGAAGTGTAGTACAGTACCCTACACGTACAATGCTCATGAATGTCTTACTTTCTGCATACACCATGGCATACATAGACTGGAGTATTTGGCATACACATAAGTGGCAGCAGTAAAATACACAAACTGTATAAAATACAGCTAATTAAATTACAGAAGCTTATCCTTAATTTTTATAATTGTAATTAAACTGTAAAATACAACAACAAAGCAAATTTATTAAAAAAATAATGAAAAGAGAATGAATGAGAATAAAAAAAATAAAAAGGGGTGGCTTAGTGAAGTGGCGTTGTCATG
>CALSCE010010657.1:22092481-22120773 GCA_943593645.1 Bovichtus variegatus | reverse complement strand
TCATTATTTTTTCATTATTTTTTCATTATTTTTATTTTTTCATTATTTTTTCATTATTTTTCTTTTCTTTTCATGACTAAAATGCAAATGACATGTCATTTGTCTATATTTTTTGGTATTTCTTAAAAAAAAAACAATGACAGTTTCTAAGCATGACAATTCCACCACCCCTTTTTATTTTGTCATTATTTTGTCATTATTTTTTGAATATTGCATTACAAAAAAAAGAAACAATAATGAAAAAATGATATATATATATATATATATATATATAATTTTTTATATATATATATATATATAAAATAAAATAAACAATAACTCACTAAAGTGTCTTGGGTGCGGTTATGCAGCTTGCCCCAATAAAAAAATTATTTCTCAGAAAATACCATTGTATGCACCTTTGGTGTTGACATTATAAAACATACACAAAAACATCATAAGCATCACAAAATATTAAATAAAGAAGATTTATGCATTTCAATTTAATTGTAATTTTAATTCAAAACATAAACATGAAAATGGCATCAGATAATTAAAAAAATTAATTCCTGAAACTCATACCAAAACTGTCTGAGTCAGAACTGAGAATTGGTTTTGCCACATGAACAATTTTAGTGGTTGGTATTTGTAGTTCAATTGCGTTTATTGGCTCTTTCAGGCCACAGGAAAAATAGAGTGAGGTCATTCAAGTCAATCAGTCTTACAGCAGGAACATCTCATAGAGAAGAAAGTAAGATGTGAAATCTCTATTCATGTCATCACAAACATTAAGGAGTAATGAAACCAGTCTGGCTGATTTCATAACATTATAGAGAACTAAGGCATCGAAGAAAAGTGCAAATAAACATTAAAGACACCATATATCATGTGCTGACTGCATGTTTCACCACTTTATCGCCTCAGCATAATGTTATAGATATCCAACTATTTTCCTTAAGATTTATGCTACATTAATTGATAGAGGTTATTGGTGTTCTAGCACAACTGAGCATAGAATGGGTGTGGGCTATAAATATATGGCCTGTGTGACTCAAATACAAAGTTGTGGTATTGCTTCATTTTAGGGTGCTTGTAATAAGCATTATTAGGTAACAAGGCCGTTATAAGTCCTTATAAGATGCTTATTAATATTGTGTCATTACAACCATATAGCTGTTATTAATAGTATCATAAACACGTTTATTGTTAGATTATAAGACAGTTACAAGCACTTATAAGAAACTGTTTATAGACTGCTTAAGAACATTAATAAAAGCTTTTTTTTAATTATTGTTTGTAATAGCACTACAAACAAATTTATCGAGTTTAACTAACTTACCTATTAAGTCGTTGTTAAATCTTTACTCAGCTTTTGTGTTGCGTTATTAATAATAATACATACTTTATTATGCACTCATTAACATTTAACTTTGCTTTTTGCAGGTACTGGATCTAAAGCAAAAAAAAAACAATGCCTTGGTGGGGTTAATAATACCTGATATATGCACTTATTAACAGTTTACTTTATTTCTTTAAACGGGCTGTGGGTTGTATTCAAACCCAAATCACTAAGGACTCAGCCTTTGTGCATGGGTCACCAGTAACTGTTAATAAGTGCATAATACAGATATTATTAACCATAACAAGGCATTGTTTTCGCTTTAGATCCGGTAGCTGAAAAAAGCATTGTTAACTGTTCATTTGTGCATAGTTAGCTGCTAATGAATCCATAACAAAGGATGTACTACTCTCATGAAGCAACAAAAAAAGCTCAGTAAAAGTTTAACAATGACATCACAGGTAAGTCGATAAACGTGTTTGCAATGCTATTATCAACAATTATAAGAAAGAAATATCAAAGTTTTTATTAACCTTCTCAAGCAGTCAAACTGCTAACATGTTTCTTTTAGGTGCTTATAAATGTCTTATAATTGAACTATAAACTATATAGTCTTAACACATATTAACAAGCATCTTATAAAGGACTTCTTATCTATTAATTAACACTTAATACAAGGACCTTAATATAAAGCGTTACCAAAGTTGTTTATGCTATCATCATTATGTTTACCTAAATAAATGTATTTCATAACATTTCCAAATCTCATGAGTATTACAGGTCCCTGTCAAAAAGGAGACAATGATGATTCACCAGCAGCAACATTCTCACAGAGACTAATTATACTTACTAGAAGAAATATACTAAAAGGAAGAAATCCCACATTTCAGGAGCTGGTTGGGGTTGTACATCATGATTTAAAGTTAAACTGCTGGACTGAAAAGCATGTTTTTTAATTTCTATTACAATCCATGCAGCCTCATCCCAGAAGTCAATTCATTTTCAGAGCGAAGCAGAGCATTTTGTCACAGAATCACACAGAGCTTAGATGTGTGCCTTAAACTACGGTACACTTTTAGCCGTTCCTTTTTACTTGTTGTTTTTGGTCCCACTACCTGTGTGACTGCAGGCATGCTCTCCACAGCCCGTTTCTTGTGAGCACGGTGTAGTAGGATCCTATAGACCCCTGTGATGGAGCTCCTGCAGTCTTTCCCCTGGTTGTTGAGAATGTGCTCCGAGCTGATTCCTAATGTCTCCAGTGCTGCTTTTACCTCCATCTCTTCCTCTCTGAGTTCAGATGGATCACTCTCTGCTAGGTAGGATGGGTCTAGTTTAAAGGGCTCCATGGCACGTGGGAAGTCCACAGGGAGCAGCCACTCACAGTCCATCATCTGCTCCACGGTACAGCGGTCAGATGGTATAGGTTGGAGGATTCCTCTGATCAGCCGCTGGCATGCCTCTGGCACCCACGAGGGCAGGATGTAGGCCCCCTCCAGGATGCAGCGCTTCAGTTTGGCCACAGTGTCGGCCCTGAACGGCATGGTACATGTTACCATGAAGAACAGCATCACCCCCAAGGCCCAGATGTCTACAAAGACGCCAACATAGTGCTCATCCCGAAAGAGCTCAGGCGCAGCGTAAGGCGGAGAGCCGCAGAATGTGTTGAGTGTCTCACTGCGGCGGCTCAGCGTGCTAAAGCCAAAGTCCCCCACTTTGACACAAGAGCTGCTGGTGTAGAAGACATTTTCAGCCTTCAGGTCACGATGAATGATGTTGTTTTCATGCTGTGGGAGAACAAGGAGAAGATGCATTAAACCAGTAGTGTGTAAGCAGTCTGCGCTAACAAAAATCCTCATATGAGATTAGTTTTATCACTAGATTACATCAAATTTGAATGACCCCCCAAAGGTTAAAACAGGTCATTACATAACATATAGCAGACAGTACATGTTGTCCCTTAATGGTCAATATGGTAGTTATTTGACCATCAAGATTGAAAATAGGTTACTTTCAGATTTAGGTTTTGTTTTTGAATATCTTACTTAAACATGCTCAATATAAACGTACATGTACTGACCATGTGTTTAACAGCAGAGAGGATCTGAGCGAAGACGATCTTGCCGTCAGTGTCAGAAAGTTTCCCCTCTGTAGTAATCTTTGTGTAGAGCTCCCCTCCCCCTGCGTACTCCATCACCAGGTGTAACCGTGACAACGTCTCCACCACCTAAAGAAGAAAAAGGATGACCAGAATGTCGAGTGAATTAATTAGAAGTATATCGGATGTTTGTATATGAATCAATATTGGAGTCAAACCTCATAGAGCCGTATGATGTTGGGATGGTGCAGTTTCTCCATGCTAGAGATCTCTCTGGACAGCAGCCTCTGGGTCTTCTGATCCAGCTTGGTTTTATCTAGGATCTTTATGGCCACTTTGTCTGGTGATGCCATGGGAGAAAAATTATAAAAAATACACAATTTATTTATATAGCACTATTCAAAAACAGCAGTTCCAAAATGCTTTACAGTTAAATATTTAAAAAAAAAAACTCACAATGTGTAAATATATACAATAAATGAAAAGGAAACAGATACTAAACAATATAAAAACAAAAAAAGCATTAAAACTCAAATAAAACGATAAGGAAATGAAAGCAACATACCTACATATATAAGTGGGTTTTTAAAGGTTTTAAAATGTGGCACTGACTCAGCTGACTTCACAGTAAGAGGGAGGCAATTACAAAGTGTTGGAGCTAAAATGGTAAAAGCATGGTCACCCTTTGTTTGAAGCCTGGACCGTGGGATATTTAAGAACAATTGGTCAGTACATCGGAGTCATCTTGGTGCAGAGTATTGGCTTATAAATTCAGACATATAAGAGCATTCCACGCCAGGGAGGTCTTTAAATGTGATCAGGAGGATCTTAAACTGAATTCTTTAGCGTACAGAATAGATGAGCTCTCTTCCTCTAGTGTTTGTCAAAAGTCTGGCTGCCGCATTCTTAACCAAATAAAGTTCAAGCAACTGCAGACTTGCTTAAACAAGAAAGTATGGCGTTACAGCTGGGAAGAGATAAAAGCATGGATTATTTGTTTTACGATGGGCAAAGCCAACCTTATTTTGGTAATATTCCTGAGTTGCAAAAAACAGGACTGAACCTGTGTGATGGTTAAAAATACAGATTTTGATCAAACACAACACCAAGATTTCTAGAAAAATGGTTTTATGTTCTCTGCTAAATGCCTGAGGTATGGACTAATGCTGTTTGAAACTTGGTTACCGCCAAGATTTCAGTTTTGTCCAGCTGTAAAAACTTCTTCGAAAATCTTTGATAGCAGTAAGGCAACAGTGTAGAGCAGTGGTCTCCAAACTAAGGCCCGCGGGCCGGATACGGCCCGCCTCCACATTTGGCCCGGCCCCCTGAACAATACCAGAGACACATTATGATTTTTTTTTCAGTCTGGCCACGCGAATCCTAGACTAGCCCCTGTCAAATAGAACGGAATAATGGCGAAAAGGTTAGGTAAGAGAAAAATTGATTCAGAATGCAGGGTATTTAACCTGCAGTGGTCAAACGATTATTTTTTTGTTCAATGCAAAGAAAAGGCTGTTTGTCTCATCTGTCAAGAGGCGGTGGAGGTATTCAAAGAATACAATCTGCGCCGACACTATGAATCCCGTCACAAAGACAAGTTTGATAACTTGCAAGGCCAAATGCGAGCAGACAAACTCTCAAAGCTAAAAAGTGGACTGTTAGCTCAGCAGAATACATTTGTACGCCAAGCTCAGCTGAACCAGGCATCCGTTCGGGCCAGCTTTCGGGTTGCTCAACTGATAGCAAGCAGCGGTAAACCTTTCACTGATGGAGAGTTTGTCAAGAAATGCTTGAATGCTGTCGCGGAAGAGGTGTGTCCCGAGAAGAAAGATGTCTTTAATGCCGTGAGTCTGTCGGCGAGTACAATCACCAGACACATTGAAGAAATCGGGGGTAATGTATATGCCCAGCTGCAGCAGAAGAGGAAAGAATTTGACTTTTTTTTCATTAGCACTGGATGAGAGCATGGACGTGCAAGACACAGCGCAGCTGCTCATTTTTATTCGTGGAGTTAGCGCAAACTTTGAGATGTGCGAGGAGCTGGCAGCCCTCCAAAGTCTCAAAGGGACTACAACGGGGGAGGATATTTTCGGCAAAGTATGCCAAACCATGGAAGAGTTGGACCTAGACTGGTCAAAGCTTGCCAGCATCACGACTGACGGGGCTCCTAGTATGGTGGGCGCGTCTCGGGGTCTAATAGGACGTAAATGTTTACGTTTAGGCACCCCTGCGATCGTCACACTTTTTCTGTTACAAACTGACCCCGGCCCCCATCAGAGAAGGGAAAAGTTATGTGGCCCTCACAGGAAAAAGTTTGGGGACCCCTGGTGTAGAGTATCCAGATTGTTAAACTGATCAGCTTTGAATGATACATGCAACTGTGTGTCTTCTGCATACAATTGGTAGGCAATAATCTTAAACTGTATAATAATATGACCAAGGGGCGCATATACAAACTGAACAAGACGGGACCAAGGATTGAACCTTGTGGAACCCCACACAACATATGAGCTGATGATGAGAGAAAGATCGCTATGTAAGCTATGAGGAAAGTCATCTGAGGGCAGTACCATCCATGCCGGCCCAGTGCTTTTCTCTATCCAGCAAGAACATATGGTAAACAGACAGGTCTAACAATCCTAAAATGGAGCGATGGCCAGGGTCTGCATTCATAAGAATATCATTTGTGACATTCAGAAGAGCAGTTTCAGTCCTATGCAGCTGGGAAAAAACAGATTGAAAAAGGTTGAGAATGGTTTTGGCTCCCACTATTTCCATTAGCTGTTAAGCAATTTTTGGAGACAAAGGGTAAATTAGAGACCGGTCTGAGTGTTGGATCAAGGCCAGATTTCTTTAAAAAAGGGGCTGAATACAGGCTTGTTTGATTAAGGTCAATGAAAAAATTAATTCTACGAGTCAGCGGTACAGATAATTTAAAAGCATGCAGAGGAATACTTTAAAGAGGCATTTCATTTCAACTGAAGCTTGATAGAGAAAATTAAATAAAGACTTAAACATTGATTTTTGTTAAATCAGGATATAAGTGCTCCCATTGTATCTATCATCATTAAAATAATCGTACTTTTCTTTAACGTTATATGTTACACGTGTTAAATAAACCTTATGTACATAGGATAGAAAATGTGGACATTATCTCTAGATAATTTGATGGAGGATTAGTTGCCCTCAGAAACCAATTTCCTTGATAATGTTCTCCCATGGAGTCATTTCTCCCTTGCTTTTGCAATGAAGGAAAATGGCTATTTTTCTGTAATACTGCTGTGACTTCAGGTCTGAGCACATAGTATGGAGGGTCAAGTCAGAGTGAATACTAAATATGACAGCAACACTAAGGGCTGAGTTAGCTTGTCCTGATGTGGTGAGAGGAAAAGTTAGTGCACATTTCAAGACGTATACAATTTACAGCCTATAAAAAGATCAAAATACTTTACATATATCAAATTCAAACAACTGATATCTTACTGTATTCTGTTAAATTATTCATAAAGAGAAGTTAAATAGACCTCAGGTAACTGAATACAGAAAAGGTCTTAAGTGGCAAAATGGTGTTGAGATATCTAATTGTGCATCAGTATGCATTATTCAGACTGTATTAGGCTCACTTTCAGCTGTGACATAGCTTTCAATAGGAGCATTCAAAATGCATTGCAGCTCATATTATTTTTTGAAGGACTAAATGATACCACTTCCATCTACACACACACACATAGCATGGCATAGACAGGCATACAGTAAAGTACATATAACCCTAAAAACATAGAGATCACACACACACACACAGTTACACTCATTTTCCTCCCTCTTTCGCCTTTGATGAGGCATGCAGCAATTTTAGCCGTCGCTAAGGAAACTGGAGATCTCTAATCAATCCATCCGTTCAAGGGCAGCAGACAGTCTGTCTCTTCGTGGCTGAATCAGCCCCCTGGCCAGGCACACATCACCTTGTTAGTAAATTGCTACATAAGGACACACTTGTTAGCGTTGCAGCCTACTGATGGAAACAGCTCATCAGCCAAATCACTTAAATCTAATAAAAAGCCAGAGCAAATGGGAGCTTACCTAAGAGTCTTAACTCAAAAGATGGATGCGTTCCAAACTTAATCCATGGCTATTCAGTCAGACTGTCTACCTTCTATCACTATAGAATATTCTAACATTAGTCAGTACAATTGCCCCTCTTCTTCTACACAAGCGCAGATGTTTTAATAGTTGCATTTCACTTTCTTACCTTTGGTGAGGGCATGGATTCCTAGCTTGACATGGGAGAAATTTCCACAGCCGATCTCTCCTCGAATTTTGTAGAAGCCGATTCTTCTTCCCACTGTTAGCTCACGGACCACTCTGTGGTCAGATGACATAACGGAAGATGTAACACGAAATAATCTTTATGATTTACAGTGGCGCCACCATAGTAAGTCAGAAACAGTCACCACCTGGTATAGTAAGTCAAAAAAGCAAATAGAAATACAACAAATTGTAATAAAAAAAATAATAAACTTACGGCCACAAATGACTTATAAGAAGATAATTACTGCTTTCATCACCTTTCATCCTGGCACATATCCAGGTTCAGCCTTTCCAGTGGTGTGAGGCGGCGGATAGTGGCTCCCTCATCATCTGTGTTGATGTCCGAGCTGTCCTGGTGGCTCCAGCGAGTGCACCTTTGGCCGCCAGCGCATCCAACTGAACCTCCGACAGAGTCTCCATTTGACTGCCCGGTCTCCGCCCCAGAAACTGAGATGCTCCCAGCGGTGCCTGCTGCCCCCCGCCCCCTACAGCCTGCTGTCCCAGCCCCAGCTTCAGCCCCTTCTGGGCTGCTCTCGGAGGGGCAGACAGCAGTCATCCTGCAAGGGACGCCAGGGTGGCGATGGTTTAGCTCATGGCTGGGGGTGGTGGAGGACTGGATGCCCAATAAGAAAAAAAAACATTTTATTTTTGTGGCCCGTTGCACGATGATTGATGCTCCTACATTATGCCAGCGCCTTTAAACATCTACCCCTTTAAACTGAAACTATGCATGATGGACCTGCTTTAGTAATATATTTGGTGCTGCTTCTATTTAACTGCAAGTCAAGATCATACATTTTCTTAAAAGCCAACTACAAATATGTTCTATTTTTGTTGTCTAATCATATGAGATTATTATAATTATTATTTGATTAATAGAAGTTATACTATCATAGATCCAATGTAAATGCTGATCTGGAGCAAATTCAAAATGGGACAAAAACGCTGACCTACCTTCAGATGTGTGAGCCATTTAGAAGGTAAATTCTTTCAGTGTCTTTGCCCAAATCTCATAGCTATCTAGACAACTGAGCCAACAAACAAATGTTATGAATGAGTGTTTTCCTTTATCTCAACAAAATAGTAGAGGACCTCCAGTCCGTGGACCAGAGCACATGTTGCATCCAGATTTTCCCAAATCTGCTGCAGCTGCAAAACTGTCCTCCCCCGTCATCTGAAGCTCGATGCGGTTGTAGTCTCGTTGCATTTCAAGAATTTCCAGTAGTCGAAGCCTTAATTTTCCTTATGCGTAGCTGTTGAAACGGTGACGAGGCTGGAGAGTAGCCTGTGCGTTATCGGATTCATGCTCACTGTTGTCTCTTGCTGAAGAGGTCTGCAGACTTTTAACAGGCTCTTTTGAGTCTCCAGGGTATAAATAGGCCACAGGTTCAGGGGGAGGGGAGAGGAGCTTGATGGGGGGGTTGGAGGAAAGAGGTTGAACAGATGATAGTGTCAGGGAGCAACCGTGGGGCATTAAGTGAGACAACCTAGAATGAAGCACAAGAGAGATACAAAAATATGAGTCATTTATTTAAACTTTGGTGTCTAACAATGTCCCATGAGAGGAAAAAGAATTTCAGGTTAAAGGTTCAATGTTGAAGATATGCCAAAATGTCGACGTAAAAACATTAAAACAATGAACGAACATTGTCAACAGAGTGTGAAGAGCTAACAGTGTTGACATAATGTCAAAGACGTCTATGTGTTGCAGAGATATCTAATGAAACCAGCTGACTGACGAGCGCCGCTCCGTCCAGCCTGTAATACCACGTGTTCCTCTAGAGGTGATAGTGAGTCAGTGTAGCTCCAGTCTGCCCTCACACCAGAGGGAGAAGAAGTGCAGCTGCCTGACCAGGGATGTAAATATTACAGCCATGTTGTCTGTTTTATAGTTTGTTTATTGGAAAGTGGCAGAAACAAAAAAAAAAAAAAAACCTTGCTTCGTCCTCACAAAAAAAAAAAACGAAGCGGCACAGTAGTTAGCTCGAGTTCAGCCACATTTTGCATATAGATTTTTCATAATGTCAAATCAGTCAAATAAAATAAACAAATTGTCATCATCTACTAGTAGTAGTGTTTAAAAGAATAATGTGAACACTTAATAATTGCAACCAGCCAACTGTTCTACATTCAACCTGACTCCTGGATTTAAATACACAGTGACTGACACGTATATAAACAGTATAATTAACCTGAACTACAATCTACAGCAGTCCCAGTATTTAATATGCCAAGAGCTGCCACAGTCACAGTTTGAACACGTAGCAATTGAGCCTTCCAATGTTGCATTAAAGGATAACACTGTCTGGCAATATTCAGTATTTGTTTATTTTTTTCAACAAAACCCATTGAAAAGCTCAAAACAATTGGATGTAGAACTATGAATGAATTAAGCAACAAAAACAATTATAGTTGCAGTGGGAAAACCTTGTTTCTCCACAAAATAACAAATAACAATAAACAGTTTCTTTCATGAATTGATTTAGTATGTTCCGTAAAAAAACATTGTCATGACATAACATGGTGTATATACTAAGGCAAGAGTAGAAATGGTTAACTTAGTGTAACGTGGAGCTTTGGAAGGTGTTCTCTTGTCTGTCTCTATATCAAGATGAATGAATATACATTAAAGCTTCACCAGTAAATCAAAGCAACTCTCTTTTGTGAGACCCGACAGTCTCCCAGCCTTCAAACACCTTCCTGCCATCGTACCGTGAATATCTAAGCATTGATCTCATGCAGCCTAAAAGGACTTGCTAAGAGAAGAGAGGCTCCCATTTTACAGCATAAAGCAACAAGCCCTGAATACCAGCCTTTTATATACATAGACAAAAGGACAACCATGCATGAGATAAACACATTAATTATGAGAGAAAAACAAGAGTTTTGGGACAAAATCACCCTCAGGAAATTGTATTTTTTTTCCAATTGTAGATACACATTTACTTAATAGTCTATTTACTGAATAAGGATTGATATATATGTTTGGGAATATAGCAAGTACAATGACAAACAGCTCCTTCTGCACATTCTGCAATTGTTTGTCTTTTTTTCCATCCAAAATATTATACTTTTAATCTTCATGAATATAATCCTAAAATCTCTTAATAAGAGAGCTAGACGTTTGCTGTATTGAGTAGAGCAATTTCAAAGTAATAATCTTGAATACTTCCGTTTAAATAAATGTTTAGTCACCATCTATGGCTGAAGGAGGTAACACAATGGTGGCTGAGGCTATGGCCCTCTTTTCTGACAGCTGATTACATTGAAATATTGCAGGGAGTAATGGCGCATGAAGGAACAGCCACAGTGAGCTGCTAGATGAAAACCTGCAGGCGTGTAGCTGCACACCTCCAACTTCACAGCGAGGTAACCAACTACTTTCACTTTCGCTGTTCTCTCACGCCGTGTGCAGCATTAAATCAGAACATGGTTGCTCACAGAATGATGTAAAAAGTCCAATTATTGCCCTAACTTCTTTATTAAAAACAGCAATAGTTTGTTTTGCTGCTTTCGGTGTTCTGGGACCTGCAGTGTAATAAATAGAGTGTCATCAAATCAACCAGGACTGAAATCTTAAAGCTAACTGGATCTACTGATAATTACTTTAAGTGGAGAGTGTCTCCACTGAGGTTCTATAGGCGAGTAATAGTTACCCAGATTGCTTTGTGCTTTGCTTCTACTGGATAACAGAACTACCTGGTTGCTTAGTGACACTGACTAAGCGAGTTTGTTTGTCTTTTTTTCATGCTGAGCATTAGGCATTAACTGGCACTGAGTGTCAACAAAAGACAGCACACAGCGCCATGTTAACAGTTACACAATGCTGCATTGAGCCTCAAAGTACCCATGTTAATTATGTATGCGAGCAGACATTCACCAATACACACGCAAAGACCGAGCACAAGAGAGCACCAGTGGAAGAATTAGAAAGCTTACAAATATACAGTATCTTGCTGATACAGGTCTGATTTGAGTTAAAGCTTAAAATCGAAGTGGTAGGAAATATTGTACGTCAAGAAAAATGACCAAAGACTAATGCTTTTTTTCTCAGTTTAAAATCATTTAAGAAATATTTTTTGGGCTCCTGGTCAGACCAAGTAAGCAATCTTGATGAGAAAGCTACAAAACATGTTTAAGAGTACAAACAAGTTTATATCGAAGGTGTGTTTGTAGTAGAATTTTAAATGGTCATAAAGTTTGGGTCGTGCCCGAAAGAATGAGATTGCGGATACAATCGTCCAAAACGAGTTTCCTTCGTAGGGTGGCTGGGCTCACCCTTAGAGATAGGCTTCCCTTGGAGGTTTTCCGGGCACGTCCGAGGACTCTCCAGGGTATACCCAGAACACGCTGGAGAGACTATACATCTCATCTGGCTCAGTAACGCCTCTGGATCCCCAAGGAGGAGCTGGAAAGCGTTGCTGGGGAGAGGCCTTGCTTAGTCTGCTGCTACCACCACCTGGCCCTGGGTAAGTGACAGGAAATGGATGGATGTAGTCCTCCCAACTGTGACAGACAGGTGTACCATTCAAAAACCTACTCAATTAATAGAAACTGCTTACCACTAATAGGTTTACGAGTCGGCAAACGGCCAGCCCTATATCAGCTTTGCCAAGCCTGGGTCCCTACTCACAAGACAATCAATTATTTGTCTGGGGATCCCTAGAGAGAAGGAGGAGGGTTTACCTGGTGCCCACTGCTGCTGACCATACAGCTAGCATCAGCAGCCTCTTCACACTCCAACAACAGAAAACACGAGAGCCCATCCACAGCAGCTGTGGATCAAGAACTAAACACTCTTTCCCCAGCGCCTGTCTGTGCCTATAGGTAAGAGAACAGAGGAGCTGCGTCTCACCACACCAGCTATGGAACATTCATCTGTAAAAAGAGTTCCTCCTCTCTGCTTTATCTCTAAAACGCCTCTTACTTTGCCTCCCATTCACTTGACGTCCATTCCCTCATTACGCCTGTGCTTGTATCGCATTCTCTCTTTTTCACTGGCGTTATGCATTCAAGCACAAAGACGATGCACGCGCCAATGCACATACACTTGCACACCCTTTGCATATGCACGCTCATGTAAATGCATGCACACAAGTGCGCACACACACAGACAGCGAGCTCTCTCCACACAAAGCTGCCCTGTGTGTTAATTGAGACGCACGGCTGACAAGAATAAAAGGGCTCAACAGTGAAAGAGCCGAGACAATGAAGACTACAGGTCCTAGGAACAGAGAGCAAGGCCTCCTCGGAATCTATGGGGCAAGCATTTCACATTTCCAAAAAAAAACAGACACCTAAATCCCTTCCCCCTGACACACAGACACAGACACAGACACAGGCACACACACACACACACACACACAGACACAGACACACACACACAACCAAGTCCAAACCAAAGCTGCGCAGGCCTCCATGGATGCACTAAAACTAAAGCACGGGGTTTACATCTGGCTTTGCAACTGAAATCAATGGAGTCATGAGTCGGACACTATGCAACTCTTTTCATAATTGTTTTTAAATATTTGTTGTTTTACTTTTATCTTTTACGCGGCATTACTTATTATGACTTTAGCTGTGAAAAAAGTGAAGCATCTGTTGTTCTCTAAACCTTACAATACAGAATCTGTCCTAGTCTATAGTGCACAGCTCCCCCCAGTCTATATTTGAGAAAGAGCGAGAAAGGGAGAGAGAGCCGTCTCTGAGGCCTTAACAAAGTTACCATGACACTGTTTGCAGGAAGCACAATAACAGTAATGTAGACACTGTAAATCCGGCATATGGTGGTTCAAATCCAAATCTATTTGGTCGATTACTTGTTCCTGCTTTAAAGAGCCATCTGAGTTTGCATTTTATTCACTGCCAGCGCTTCAAAGAGGATTACTTCAAAGTAGAAACACATGAAGGACAATGTTTCATGTGCACTGACTGATTGACCATCAAAAGAATAAAAATCAAGAACACATTCAGGTGGAAGTAAACAGACCCCAAAAAAAGAGCTATTTTTGCTCAAACAATATGGAAATATATTCAGTTTCTAATCCAGGCCTACAATGAGTGGAAAACATTACTTTATGTAAAGGCAGCAATACATTAAAGATTACCTGTTTAATTTTGAAGTAGGCCTAAAGGTTCATAGATTGTGCAGTTAAAGACACAATATGGAGCATTCTGATGGCTCAGTTCAATAAGACATGTAATGTTATTGTGGCTGCAGAGTCATTCAAATGCCTCCTCTCTCTCTTCTCTGCGATCAGCAAGCGCAGAAAGCATAACATGCAAATAATTCAGTCATTGTGTAGAACCACTATAAACAGTTCTAGGTTCAGATTGTTGTATTTCATTATAGCTACAGGTAAGCATTGGAATCATTTTCAAAAGTGTTTTTATCTTGTAAATCTATCCAGCTTTTGTTGATCAAACTACTGTACTCCTAAAAGACAAGCATGCAATCCCATCAGCCAAACTATCCTTCATGAGACACAAGAGTTCTGATGGACACTGCATGTTCTGCGCTATGTATCTGCCTTTATGCACATAGTGCAACAGGTGCAAGAGATAAGATATTGCAGTCCTGGTTCCATGCACAGTGTGTGTTCAAAACAGTAAAGGAGGTTTATCAGAGTAACGGAGGTTCCCCAAAGTTGATATCTAAAATTGCTCGTGGGATTGTGTCACGTGCCAGTTAATGCATTGTGATCCTTTTTTTTTTTTCCAGAAGTGACCGACAAAAAAAAAAACATTGCAAAATATGACTAAAATATAATAAAATAAAACACGAGATGATGAAAAATAAATAGTTCTTGATCCATATGATACGAGCTCTACCACCTCCAGACATTATTTTTCAAGGTAGTCTACTGCTGAGTCGCCATATGTGTTAGAATTTTTTATTTTTTTTGCGAAAACTTTCATAACAAAAACCTTTCGAGTAAACAAACCTTGCGGTGCAATAATAAAGTGATTTGTCTCTCAACAGTTAACAGTTAACACCTCCTGGCAGCAGGCCATTCCCTATGAGCCGGCGCGTTTCTCTGCATAATCCCATCAGCACAAAAACACACAAACGCTACCCGCGTGAGCGAGTCTTACTTGGGTGGATCTCTTCATCGGGCCCGTGGCGACAAGCTTCACGGACCTCGCTGTGAAACCATCTTTCTCCGGTGCCCGGTGACACTGGTTCTGCAGCAGCTGCTCCCCGGTTCGGTCTGTTGTGAAGGAAATCCGCTTGACTGGCAGGTGAAACGACCAATCGGCGGCGGGCTGAGGAGTCCAACGTGCATCGCTTATCCAATCAGAAGCAAGGATTACAGCTCGAGCCGCAGGATCACTTCAGTTCAGTACCACAGGAGCTGTCCATAGCAGCACGCGGCGGGACTCGGGTAACCTAACCGGTGTGTGTCACGCACCGTGGCCACCTGCCAGGCTATTAGCACAGCAGAGGTTCAAGGTGGGGTCAGGGGACCAGCAGGAGGCCTTAACGAGGTGTCCATGTCTCCATCTTACCGTTTTCCTGTGCATGTGTGTGGCCTCATAAAGATGAGGTTCCCTCAAATTGAGTAAAACATATCCAGGTCCTCTCACTACCTCTTTCATCTGCATCTTAGTTTGATCATTTGTCATAGATATAAGTTAGTACTAGTGTTTTTTTTTTTGTGTGTGTCATCTAGCCAGCTGGCAGGCCTATATGTGGAGAATTAATGTTTGACTGCTTTAGTGTGTACTTATTCAGTGTTATACAGCCAGTTGTGTTCGACATGGCCAGAGCAATATTCTAAATGTTTAATCTCTGACATTGCACATCAATCAGTCGAGTTGATGAAGCCTCTTGGATTAGTGGCTAAACATATTAAACTGTAAAAATAACAGTTCAGAGGATTCCTTTAAGGTTATTTCCCCAACTGATTATAACTGTATGTCACAACAAGCATCTTAATTATATTCTTTTGAGGAAGAAACAAATCTTTCCAAAAACTGTATGGTTCAGGAGCATTGGTCTGCATTACACCAACTTCCTCACATTTACATTGATTCCTTTATCCACTTGGGGGCAGTGAAAACAAGCTGTAAAACACAACATTGGCATATAACCAGTCACCTTATGAAATGATGAGGGCAAACAAGAGCTAAGCGAAACAGTTGTACACATCCAGCAGATACAGCGCAGGTTTAATGAAGGAGAAAAACACATTCTGAAGGTATAATAAACCCAACATCATTTCTAGATTTATCTATACCCTCACAGAGTTGATTTTAAGATAATCAAGATCTCAGTAAATGGATGCAAGACGTGTAGTCCATTCTGGAAACCAATTTTATTCCATACGAGTTTTTTCCTACAAAAACACCAAAAGTCAATATGAAAATAAGGTTGAACAAACCTGTAGCGTTAGCACTGAGGAACATCAGCACCGTACGCACGCTGGTTTAATGAGCTGCAACAAGAACGTTTCATTCATTGTCAAATTATCTTGGCAAGTGACCCAAACTAAAAGAACATCATGATCATATAAATGTATAGGTAAAAATAAGGACACCAAAAAAATAAAAAATAAAAAATTCGAATCAAAATTGATTGATGACGCACTGAAGAGTCACCGAGAATATGTGAAATGATGGCAAACGGCTTTAAAAGTAGATGGTAGGTGATGGTAGGAAATGATATATCTCACTCGCTCTGTCCATAACTCAGAGTTCAAAGAGTGAGAGGTGGTGGAAACCAAGTCATTCAATGGTGATGGCAGACAGCAGGACATATGGAGGTGACATGCTGGATCCCACATGCAGTGTTCAGTTACAGGATAATGCAGTCTTTCAGGACTGAAAATGTGTCCTGCAGGTCCTTTATGACACGGTCCTTTTCACATTCTCATACAACCACTGCTTGTTCTGTCTCCTCAACGCTCACCATTTCGCCCTCCATCTCTACTTCCACCTGAGAGTTCACCACCTGCTGCCCGTCAACTTCAGTCGTGGTCACGTGCACCACCTGGATCTGCACCCCGGCCTGCTTTAATCTCTCCACGTCCTCCTCACACATCTCCGTCACCCCTCCGTCCTCCACCAAGACTGTCGTAGTCTCCTCCATCTCCATCACATCCACAGGCTCCACTGTGACGTGTTCTACCTGGATTCCATCACCCAGCAGGACCGTTTCACCTCCCTCTATGCTCTGTGTTGCGATGGCGAGGGCGGCGGAGGCGGCAGAGTCTGTGATGACCAGTTCTTCAGTTGATTTGTCGTCCTCAATGGAATGGACGAGTTTGAGGTGGGTCTTTAGTTCTTTTGGGTGAGTGAACCACATATCACACATGGTGCAGTGGTTGGGCTTGTCGCCTGTGTGGCTCACAAGATGGTCTTTGAACTGGTCCCAGCTGTTGAACACACTGCTGCAGACCTGATGGACGAGAAAAATATATATATAGGTCACAGAGAAATCATGGCGTCTATAAAACAGAGACAAACGCTCATCACTGTATCCTGGAGCCCAAGGTGAGGTCATCCATTGTCTTGTTGTCAGACCAGCACAAATGTCTAACAATTTATCAATTACTAAAGTAGTTGCTTATTCATTTTCCATCTACCAAATGATTGAATCCTTGCAGCTCTACACCATTACCTTTGTTAACTTGTAAACAAAGCTGGAAAACTGGGATGCAAACTAGACCTTTTTAATATTCACCCGCCAAGCACATCTGGCCTATAGTATAAGTTTACTAATAACCACTATAGGCAGATATAGGGCTGGGCAATATCGTGACATGAGACTAGATATCGTCTTAGGTTTTGGATATTGTTATATATATATGACATATATGGCATAAGTGTTGTCTTTACCTGGTTTTAAAAGCCCTCTCTCTCCTTCTCAATCTAAACTGCATGACAACACATCCATATCAGTACATTACTGTATACATCTGTCTGCAGAGAATGTCTGGGTGTTATGTCGGCATGAAGTGAATAAATACACTTAGATTGTGTGAAAAGAAAAAAAAGGGAAAATATGTTTCCCTACTGTAAACACTGCCCTGGCAGGCGAGCGCTCGATGGCCTTGGTTCTGAACAAACTGTACCTGGCATTCATACAGCTTCTTGCGTCCTTTCTTGGCTCCGGCCCCATTCTGACAGGCGGCCATATGGCATTTCAGTGTGCTGTTCCTTGCAAATCGCTCATGGCAATCTGGACACTCATAAGGTTTTTCACCTACAGACAAGACATATGAAGCCAAGCATGCATTTCAATGCTAGATGTATGACAAGTCAACGATACATTCATAATTATGAATATACTCATTTGAGGAATTTGCATATTAACCGAACACAACCAGCTTTATTTTTCATTCTCACCAGTGTGCTTCCGTAAGTGCTCCTTAAAGTGTCCAAAGTGGTCAAAGTGCTTTTTACAGTATTCACAAACATGCACTTTCTTCTGGGGTTTCTGGTTTCGAGACAGCTCTTCTGCGTCAAAATGAAAAGTGCTGATGTGCTGCTTCAAGGCGCCCTCCCGCGTGTAGGCTTTCCCGCAGTGGTTGCACACGTGGGGTTTTTCCAGCGAGCCCAGGTGTGTTTTCAAGTGCTGTTTGAGGTGGTAGTACAACTTGAAGCTACGATCGCACTTGTTGCAGCGGAACATGTTGTCCACTTGGGAAATCTGGACCTCTACGACCTCGACATTCTCCAGCACTTTGGAGGCAGTCACCGTTTCCTCCTGATACACGACCTCCTGCCAACCACAAAAACAGGCAAGCCAAGGTTAATCTTTTCACATCTACTGTGTTATGATCCAAAAGAACATGAAACTCGGCTTAAATGAAGGTCTTTACAAATACAAGTCAATATACCTCTTCTATTCCTTCCTTCTTAATGATCTGTAGCGTAGGTTCCCCTTGCTGATACTTGCTGGTTATGTCAGCAAGAAGAGCCAAAGCCGAGTCATCGGACGCCGCCTGAGCATTCCTTGCTGCATCAACCACCTCCTCCAGTCCAGTCTCCTCGACCTCGATGGCCCCTTCCCCGATCACCTCAATCTCCACCTGGAGAACATTGAAAATATTCAGTCCTGATAATCAAATGCATGGGAAAACACTTCATACGTTAGGTATGAATGAATCTTGAAAAAATGCACTGAGATGTGTGACCACCACGAACATACTGACCTGTTCCGCTTCCACTGAAGGTAGGGTTTCTGTAATCACATTAGATGTCTCAGCAATCTTCCTCTTTTTGCCTTTGCTCTTTGCCGTCAGCGAGGGATTCTCATGTATCCTACAAGAGAAGACAAGCTCTTGTTGAGAGGTTACAGTGCTTATACGAACGAGTCCTGAGAAAAATTCCTTTCTAGCTCCTAAAACATTTCACTACTGACTTTGTAAACAACATCATTAAAATTCTGATAGTGACACAATTTAAGCTTCATCTGCAGTGTTAGGTGACAGGGCAACTGCGTGCAAGACTCACTTATTGTTGAGTGCTTTGATGGCTTCCTGCATCTGGAGATATTCCGCAGCCTTCCAGACGTCATAGGCATCCTCTTCTCCAACTATAACTAGTGTTGCTGTGTAAGTGAACTCCATCAGCTGGCGAAAGGCTGTGTTACTCACTCCTGTCAAAGCATTACAGAGCAGCAGTGTTGAGGAAAAGCTGTTTTATATAACAAGGTAACAAACTCAGGAAAACGTACATAGAGCAGCAAACTCAGCTGGAGGTGTCTGCAGCATTACAGTAATTACAAATCTGATCTCTCTCTGAAGGAGGCTGACAGTTTGGGTAATAATCTTAAAATTCACATTGTTGTCTCGCTGTATTTCCTCGAACTGAAAAGCTGACTTTTTTATTCAATTAAAACACAGAATACCTTCTATCTCCACCAGGGGCTCCTGAGTAAAATCCTGGAAGAACTTATGGAAAAACTGACTGCATGCTGCCAACACTGCTTTATGGGCTCTGAACTGGTGTCCTGCAAGAGACGAGAGACATGGACATAAGATGCATTGTTCAAGATTTTCACTCAGGCATCATAAAGATGGGTTATAATATAATATATATATATATATATGCCCACTTACCATCCACAATCAAGGTAATGTCTGTGAACTGGTCCAGTTGCCGTTGTTCATTAAGTTTGTCCATCATGACTTTGTAATGCGCTGGGTACTCGTCGCCCTCTAGCTCCACCTCCACCTCAGCCGCCATTATCGACCTTATCCTTTTCTGCACAGAACGGAGGAAGATGGACACACACTTAATGTTGTTTAAGAAAAGGAACACAGCCATCAGCTCACACAACACACACAGACACAGACAGACAGACAACACAGACACACACACACACACACAGGTTTTTGGTTACACTTTTCCATTGTTTTGAATTATTTTTGGAGACAAAAAACATTGTATACACTAAAAACAAAGCTTACTCAAAAAAGGCGAAAAAAAAGATAAGCAATCTTCTTTTTCAACACATAAGTTGACACCTGCAGTCATTTAGTGGTGATAAACAAAACCAAAAATAAAATGTATTAAATATTTAGGGAAGTCTGTTTAAGGCTCCATATCTTGACATAGGGCGATGGATTTGCATCTACATCATGATCAGACCTCCTTGGATAAGATAGACAAATGCAGCCATGTCATGACAGTGATGTCAGCTCAGGCCAGAGCAAGTCCATGACCTCAGTGAGTGCAACCTGACATGGGAGCTGAGTGTGTAACCTCTCATGAACCGCTGTACTACAGTCGATCAAGTTTGAGAACAGTGTGAACAACTGAAATGTGCAGTCAGTGAAATATGCACGTGTGTTAAATACTCTGGAAACAATGCTTACAATGTGATAATAATGCCAAAACAATTCAGTGTGTGAAGAGAACCAGATAGCATAACATGTCAAGTGATTGCATTTAAAATTGTGTTCACTGCATCAGTGAAGTTGCGGTTTTAGAGCACAGCTGGCAGACCTGCGTGTCAAAAGCAAGGGAGACTGGGTTTAAGGAAGTACAACGAGCTGAGGTTCAAAGCTTTAAAAAACCAAAACGTTTTACAGGGCAACAACACTGCACAGAGGAAGTCGAGGTGTGGGCCCATGAGAACCGCATCACTACTGAGCCTGCTTAAACGTTACGCTTGCCAACAACTCTGACAATAAACTTTTAGAAATAAAAAAAAAAAACAACACCCTGCAAAATGTTAAGTGCGTATAATTCAACCGAGGACCCCACACATGGGCGCTCATTCGGCTAACAGCTTTGCTAGTTCAGTTGGTTGTTAGCTTATCTAGCTAACATACAATCCTTCCCAAATGAAGAACAAAATAAATAATTTCACACACAAGAGATATATGTAACAAGAGCCCAACTTACCAGGCCTAGATATACTAATGTAATGGTTTCGATACTGTAACATGTAGGAAATAAACATGATACAACCCCAGAGTGTCGCAGGTAACGGGCCTCTTAGCACGCTCGCCATTTCGCGTTTGACAATCAACATTACGTCATCAAACCGCGCATTAAAATACACTTTTCCTGGACAGATTTCTTAATTATAACCTCCGTGGGTCAAAATACACGCTGAAAACCATCGGTATACATACCTTCAGTTCGGGTACGCTGCTTCAGAAAGTTGTTTTGCGGTAATATTTTCCTCGACTCATGTAGCGCCGTTCTACTCTCGTTGCTCCAAAAAGGGCGGTCGTTCAAGCCTCAAGCCTCAGATTCCCAGAAACCCTTGCGAAGTCAAGGACGCCGAGGAGCGTTGCTTAGTGACAGTAGTAATGGACGATTGGTTACATCTTCTTCTTATCAATTACTATGATTAAGGCAAATTAATAACTACCAAAGTGAAACAAAAGTGTGTTCAGATTTAATTAACATCACATTTATTATCTCTTTATGTAATAGTAATAAGAATGACAATATATCCTCCCTATCAAAATAACCCTAATCATTAGTCATAAATGTGCCATGCCCTGTTTTTGCAGAAAGTTACATTAACTTCCAGTAATGCATAATGCAATGTATAGAAAACCACAGTTTATGTATTCATGTTACTAGTAAGCAGTGGCACAACTGTATTGAGTTCTTTACTAAATAGACCAAAAACCAGGCTATTGGTGTACAATATATTAGCCTACAAGATAAAGTCCTGCATTCATAGAAAACTAAAGAAGAGCCATTGTACTGTTAGCTAAATATAAAAGTATCAAAAGTAAGTGCTCATGGCAGAACTCCTGATATCAGCACAAGTAGCCGGAAATGAACTGTTCCACACTATTATCTTGAATATTTAAGTGTGAGATCTGAAAGTGGTGAATCTTGTAGAGGATGTGGGAACACCTATGACACTGGGAAACCCAACAACACTGCAAAATACATCATGAAAATCACCATGAAAAAAACTTCTGTACACAGGAACAACAAGCTGCACATATAGAACTTACTGGAGGGCCATTTTATTAGATTGACTAATATTGTGCTACCTTTATTTTTGTCCATCCCCTGTACTGCTCACAATAGTATCTTATATTTACATTGTGTTTAAATGCATTTTTTCTTTTCATTTGCTGACCTTTGACCTCGGTTATCTTATAACAATGCCCTCATTGGGCTCAGCTCAGATCTAACTTGTCTGATTGTACTTTAAGGCTGTTTACAGCTTTTTTATGTACTTAAACTGCATATGTCACATATATCACTGTCCCTTTAATGTAGAGTTATTATGCAATAATTGATTCCTATCCTAAAAACTGGATAACACATTTTACCAGGAATTAAAATGTGTCTCCAGAATAATTTGGTGAAGCACCTGAAGCTCCAGCAGCTGATGGATGTAAAAGCTACTGTCTTTTGTGGTTCTTCGTACCTCCTAAATCTCTGCAATATAATGTTCATAATTTCCTTTCTAGTTGTTTTTGGTTAAATCATGTCACTTGTGCATATAGTCTAGCTTTGTTTGTGTAGAACCTGCAGAAACATGCTGGCAACTGACTAGAGTCCCACCCTCTGTCCTTTTTCACTTCCCCCTCTCTGCGCCGAGAGTGAAAAACAGAATTGCACAATGTTATTCTATGTTCTTGGAGACTCCTAATAGACCTCTATAATATACTTAATGCAATGTAAAAGCAATCCATTTGATTTACAAGGCACATACAGGCAATATCTCCAGGGCTGACATATCTTTACTGGCTGTAATAAAGAGGCAACACTTTCTCCTCAGACTATCCTCCTGAAGGAATTTGTCAAAGTGCCAGTTGCTGTGAAATATTCTCTTTAAAATAAGTTCTTGGATCCTATCAACAAGGGGATTTTTATAAACTGTGACTTTTTGGATTTGAGAAAAGTGTAGGCATCAGCATACAGCTGGGGCTGAACTTTGTCCTACCTCCAGATAGGAAAACAACAGGCAGAGTATAAAAGGGGGGAGCAGTGGAGGAAGAGACTTGTTTTTGTTCAGGGAGTCGCAGCAACGCAGAGCAGAGCAGAGAGAAGCAAACTTAAAAAAGAGGTAGGTGGCAGAATTAATCACATTTCATCAAGTTACTTCAAATGTAGTAAATTAAAGAAATCTATGTATCCGTGTTCCTGTTTACAGCTACGATCAATAAATGGATAAATGAGACAGGACCTATAAGGGTATTGCACAATACCTTTCATAAATGCAACTATTTTTTGATAGTGTATGCAGTGTGCAATGTATCCCACTTCAAACAGCCACTGAAACACTTTGTACATTATGTAACCTTTTATGTCATGCATGTTTTAATACATTGCAAACATTTGAAACTTTATTGTTTCAACACGTAAACATTATTCCTGCGCAACTGACGTTTTTTTTTTGTTGTATTTAATGTGTATCCACAAGCTTACGTTTGTATATAAACTCTGCTAGTTGTCTCCCGTCCATAGCTATGTCCAGTCAGTTTGGTAGGATCCCTTGGAGGATTTAGAGAATGTAAAAATGATAACCTTTCTCTGACCTTTTGTACTATCCTATCACTTCTGTCTGCTGAGTTCTCCCCACCCTTTTCTCCTCATTCACCCCTAGTTTAACTTCTCCCCCCCCCACACTATCGTGCTCAACAGATTTGGGCACTACAGGGATGTGGGCGTGCCTCAGCCTGCTCACCACTCTCTGCCTGCTCCATGGGGGCGGTGCAGAGAGCGACGGGGGTGGGCCTCGCTGTCAGCTGCCTCCAGCCTGGAAGATAGGGGAGGTGGAGCCAATGAAGAGGGCGATGGGCCATGTGACTGTGGTGGCTCTTTTACAGGCCAGCTGATTGTTCTGCTTGGTGCAGGCTTCCAGGTTTGTAGCCAATGTCCATCTTAACAGCTCCTTATGCACTTCTGTCTTTTAAGAAAAAAACATGACTTTACATTGCATCACCACAGGAGCCCTGAATCTTTGACAAATAACCCCATTCACTCTTGGTTAGTCAGTAATAATAAGTGTTACATCAATGCTATTAGATAGTTAACTGGTTAAATGTTAAGGCAAGGTATAATGCAAGTATAACACAGTTCACAAGAAGTGCATCCTGTTCATATTTGTTTGTTAAACACACCATCCAGGGAAGCTTTAATAACGACTGATTTTTAAACTCTGATTTCCCTCATCTGAGCAGAATGGACGGCCTGCGCCAGAAGCTGGAGAGTCAGGGTCTGAAGGACGTTGTGTACATGGTGGTTAACCAGCAGGGGGAGCAAGCACAGCGCCTGCACCCCATGCTGGAACAGAGACTGTCAGAGAACATCACACTCTACAAGCAGGACGACCAACAGCCTGACGTCTGGCAGACACTGAGCGGAGAGAAAGACGACTTCCTCATTTATGACAGGTTTATTGACTGTAGTAGATAGCTCGTTCACATTTTGCTAAGGAAATCAAGAGCATCTTCACCATGTTTTTCCATCCCTTTGCCATCAGGTGTGGCGGTCTCACCCACCACATTTCTCTTCCGTACTCCATCATCGGACAAGGCCATGTTGAGGGAGCCATCAAAGATACCTACTGCAAACGCATATGTAGCGACTGCACACAAGAGGTAAAGACCACACATAAGAATATACATTAAATTAATTCCTTGGATAATATGTTGGCAAGATAAGATCATAAACTCTTTTTTCTTCTCCTAACTTTTGCGCAGAGCACTGTCACACCGGAGGAGTGCACTGGGAAAGCAGACGCACAGCCTGATGCAGGCGCTACGCCAGCTGTAGAGGGAGACACCGGTCACGGTCACCATCATGGACATCACCATGGTCATGGCCACCATGGGGATAATCAGGGTGTTCACCATCATGGTCATGATCACAACCATGGTCATCACCATGATGGCACTGACCAGCAAGGTGTTAGACAGCAGGGGCATGAGCAAGATGGTGGGGTATCACAAAGGCAACATCATTTAGATTTAGGCCAGGTGCAGCAAGTAGTGAACATGCAGCAGATGTCACAGGAGGCCCATGGGGCCCCTGCGAGGCCTTGAGTAACTGAGAAAGCTATGTGAAAGTCAAAGCACAGCTGACAGTGGACAGCAGGCTCTGACAATGAAGCCTCTCCTCAGGCCAGCTGATGCTGACACTGACGAAGGCTGTTTGGCGAAGCAGGAAGTGAGCCGGTCGGTCTGTGACACTGTGACGAGGCGCTGCCCGCCTCCTGACAGTGACACGGACTGACAGGCGATACAGCCAATAATGTTAGGGAGACCTGACAGTGACGTTCGCCTCCGGCTGACTGACATCAGCCTCAGCCAGCCCAATGAGCCTGACCCGCAGGTGTGAGCTGAGCATGAGAGCAGCTGTAAGTTGACCTCATGTTAATACCAGCCAGAAACACCGGGGCCAAGCGCTCTCTTTACCAACAAGTATTACCTGGGAGAGGGCAGGGCACTCCCTGACAGCATGCACGTGGGATAGATGAACACGAGTCCAACATCACACTGTTAAAGATGAAATAAAGTAGATAAACACATCAAGCAAAGCCTGCTTTGGCAGCTTGTTGACTCGTAACATTTGGCGACAGATATGCAAATAATTGGGTCTTGTCTAAAGAATATAAGCCGTGTTCCACCCGTCACTGCGTGTCTGTCAATGGGTTCCTCGTCCTTTCCCAGGAGTGTATGTGGTTGTCATGTTCAAAAACGGCCTCCTCCATTTTGCTCTCTCCATCCTTTATGAAACCAGACGCAGAAACTACGCTCTAGTGGCGTCTGTATGAAGTCAGGCAGGAGAGAGAGGAGAGGGTAGTTCAGGAACATGATAAACACTTTAAACTTTTCAAAGTTCAGCATCAAAGGATATTTGAGGGAACAGAAACATTTAATAGAAACTGCAAATATTGCAAAAAAAACAAATGACATCAGATTATGTGAATAAGGTAATCACTAGAAATCCATGAAGAAGGTTTTGTAGTTAATGCTACATTCACCCTAAAAAACTATTAGCAAGCTTAAAGCTTATACCAGAGATGTGTGTGTCATTCTATTGATCAATGTTCATGAGCTCATATAACAGCAGTAACTACCATGAATGACTTTCTTTTTGTTTTATACCTAAAGTCTGCACACTTAAACGTATATCAGGAAGTGTCTTTAACCATAAACAATAACATTTTAAATGTTGACTACATGGCATTCCTGTATATGTTTCTTTGCATTTCTAGACTAGCTTTGTAGGCTGCAAATTGCACACATTTACAAAAGGCTTGCTTGAAAAATACAAGACTCTATTGTTTAGAAAAGGGTGGAGGGGAAAATGCGAGTGAAGCAATGCTTCTAACTGTTGGAATACACTCTGTACTTAATGATGGTTTCTGTGGGAAGATTACAGTAACCCTGAAAACCTGATGCCTGCACAGAGAACTGTATTGTGTTAAGTCTGGCAAATGGAAACTGAGAGTTGAATAAAGATGGTTGAGTTACTTTCTGAGTTTGTGTGTGTCCTTGTCAAAGTTAAAAGATATAAGTTGGTAGTGAAGGTATACATTTAAGCAGACTGTCTTTCAAATTTGCTGTGTAAGAGGAATCGTTGGGTCTGGGGGAGTGACTCTGGGTGGTATTTGGCAACTATCCTGCACGTGCCTGAGAAGTTGGACGCATGTGACTTAAGCAAAGCAGAGGGCTCATATTACCCGCAATACTTGTACATTTACGGTCTTCGTAGGAGCAGGCCATTTAAGTCCAACAGACAGAGCTTAAGTCTTTTCTCCCCTTATGCTAATGAATTAGATAAAACTGTCATTTCTGTCACAGTGTTTTATTTTTTAAAGATTCACATAAAAGCTGCTATTAAACTATTCTTACTAATATTTGTCAGCAGATGGCGATGAAGGTCTTCACAAAAAACCACCACCCCACTCTCAACAGGCGGAGAGTTTAGTGATGGAGCGACTGGCCTTATATAGGTTTACCACACTCTTTGACAACTCTACCCAAAGGAGCTTTTAACACAAGTACCTCTTCACTTGCAATGATTAACTAGAGTGACCTTTATTGTAATTGACTGTTCAAGGATTTTCACATGTGCCTTATTTCTCTATTTTCCTCCGTACACATGTGCAAACACATGCAATTTTCAATTCAAGTGGTTCAAAGTACCCTGACTTTACACACGTATTAGCAGCGCGTATGTCACATGACCAGTGGCAGCTTTAAACATTTGCACGAGTAGTGAACAGGGGATGAGAGAGAGCTCTCGTCATTTCAGAAAGTGCTTTCAGTTAACTGGAAAATGAAAATCCAGTTTGGTCGGATGGGGTTTTATTGGATTTAAATTTAGCTGGATTGTGACATATGCATCGATATATTGTAGATTAAAGATAGCCATGTTACATCTTTTTAGCTTTTTTGGTTATACTGACAATATAGACTGTAGAACAATGGTAAACACGAGAAGAATTTAGCTTTTTTTTCTATTAAAAACCATTCATTTGGTTTGTTGGTGTGGTACAATTTGTTTGTGTTTGTATCATCTTAAGCTCATTTTGCTAACACTTATATCATGGTATCAACACACAGGTCAGATCATGTGAAATTGTCTTCAAAACTTAAGGTGCAAGACCCTCTTCTCAGTGTAATGTATCTGAATTGCCTCTCTGACTGTGTGTCTGAAAGGTCAACAAGCAACCGGAGGTAATAAATGAGGCCGAGGTGGACTGCCTGTGTGGGCGTAATTGGGCTGAAGATCCAATACAGGGGAACAGTGACTTATGGGTAATTACCTGCAATGTCCTGAGACGAAGAGCTGTGAGTGGCTGACTCTCTGATTCAATCAGCCCCACACAGGGCAGTGCAATACACAGCCTCTGACTTAATTGTCCGATATGCTTTCCCCCCGATGCACAACTGTTTCTGCAGCCGTTTCCTCTCCACTTACTCCAGCAGGGAGGGGGAGAGAGAGAGAGGGAGAGAGAGAGAGAGAGAGAGAGGGAGAGAGAGACAGAGAGAGACAGAGAGAGAGAGAGAGAGAGAGAGCGAGAGCGAGAGGGAGAGAGAGGGAGAGAGAGAGAGAGAGAGAGAGAGAGCGACAGAGAGAGAGAGAGCGAGAGAGAGAGATGGAGAGCGAGAGAGAGAGAGA
>CALSCE010010657.1:22025176-22082481 GCA_943593645.1 Bovichtus variegatus | reverse complement strand
AAAAAAAAAAAAAAATCAAACAGTGGTTTAAAATTGATAAAACAAAAACTAAAAAAAAGAAATAAATAAAGCTTATTACGTTCATTACAATCCACAGTACTGCAGTGTTCAATGAAATGAACACATTTACGATCATGCATGCTACCAGTTGCGGTGCTAAACATGTAAACATTGTCTTGATAGTGAAACTATAGGTGAAGCCACAAGGCTACTAACATTACAAGGATTATCCCCACATGTCATGGCAATTTCCCTATTAGATTACAAGATATTTCTGTGGAAAGCGTTCACATTTTGGCCTGAGTGTTGCGGGGAAGGAAGGAAGAAAGCTCAGTGTAAACAATGGAAAAAGTGAATCCTTCGGGAACCTGAATATTCTCAGTAAATTTTATGGAAAGTTGCCCATTACAAATTGACATTTCTTGTGTTCGAGTAGAACATTTGGCCTGATGGTAGGACTGGTCAGAGGGGTCACCAAAAACATTACGATTGGTCATCTGTGGGCTATGAATATTCACAGCAATTTTTGGGGAAATCCAGCTGATAGCTGTTGCTGTGTTTTGCCGTGGACACACAGTAATGTGTAAATGGACAGCATCTTTGCTCGTGGGTTCAGTGGAAGACAACATCCAAATGTTATCCATAAAACATGCTGGTAATCAATGTGTGCACAAGGGGAGAGCTAATAAACAAAGGTTTCTTTGTGGACATATGACATTACCATGTGATAATACATTATCTATCAGCATTTTCCACAGTCCTGGTTAAATTAAGATCATCACACATCAAAACATTTACTGTGTAAATACTGTTTATCTGGCATTTGCTATGATATTGACAAGCATGTGACATTTTCTGGTTTAGTTCATATGCAGCAGCGAGTAGCATTTCAGTATGTGCAGGTGATAGCAACACCCAATGTCTGCACATTTATCATTACAGCTACATGTGAAGGACAGAAATACGCTAGAACATGTTTTACAATGTTGAGAGTCTACTGGAAATGCGATGTAGAATTCCTCCAACTCATTGGACGTACTGCAAGAATCTGGATGTATGCACAAATGTTTGTTACTAACCAATGTTCTCCACAGTGAAACAATCGTCCTCATTGAAATAGGTGACGTTGTTTCGGCCGCGGAGCTGCATGCAGTAGGGGATCCAAACGGATGTGTGGTTTACGTCGAAGAAGCACTCCCTATTTGAATGAACGTACTCTGGACACTCTCTCCAGTCACTGGTTGGCGAACTGAAGGAGGGAAACAATGCCGGAAGAAAGAGAAAAAGAAGCAACGGAAGAAATTAATGTACCTAAACTTTCTTAAATATCACTCACATATGCACACACAGATACATAAAGAGATCCACATGAAAAACAATTATTTGATTTTCTCCTGGTAATGTACTGTGGCCGTCACACTCACTCTTTCTTAAGGTAGAAGACTCTGAGTGCTCCAGGGGAGGACAGGTTGTGGAAGTTGCCTGGACTCCACCAACATCTGAACGTCTCCTGGTCTCTCGATATGCACTCGGTGATATGAGGTTCAAGTGGAGCTGAAAGACAGCGAGAGAAAGACAAAGAAAGTTGAGGATAAGAGACGGAACAAACAGAAGAACTCAGATAGCATTAGGCTGATCAATCAGCTTTATTGACATCTGTCAACCTTTGAGGGTTTTAGATATATCGATATTAAAAAAAACACCGTTTATCCCCACTAGTTAGCTGCAATTCAATTCAAACCTCAAGGTAAGAGTCGAGAAACACAATGCAAGATAATAACACCTCAAGTTTACCAGCCATCCTTGAAGCACTGACAGTTTGAGAATATAAAACGTTCTAGTTGAGTTCCACAGACATCGTGCGCAGGCTAACCCCGTCTTGAGTGTGTCAGTGACAACATGACATACACAGCCAAATGTCAGAATACCTTATTCCTTTCTTTTAAAATGCGTGGACATACACCTTACAATGCATTAGCGTCACACATTGTCAGTGATAGTGGTTATGACCGACCTGTAGCAGCAAGCCGACCCTGAGAAAAAAATACACAACCCTGATGAAAGCGATGTCATTTGACAGCGGGGACAACGCTTTCTGCAGGTGGGAGGTGAGTCTAACTTGCTGTCTGCATCTTATGTTATTCTGTAATTGATTTCTGCTACCAGTAAATCCGTGAGTGGGAAAACAACTTGTTGAAAGAAGGATTTACATTACATCAAATTTTAGTCACTGTGCCGTCATAAACTTTAGATCTAATACAAACATTACATATTATTTCTCCTCTGCTGCTCCCTGAGGCCCGGACTCAGCCCGTTCCACCTCTCCCTCAACACCCTGTCACTCCTCATCACCAAGCCCCGCAACCTCCCTCTCCGATCGGAGGCCAGTTTCTCATTCAGCTGAGAGTCCCAGGGTTTGGTGCAACCATAAATAAGCAACTGAAGGTGCCATTGATTTCTTCCCTACCCGCTTTCCTCAAGCACTGGCTGCAGCATAAATCAAAGACCAGGCCCAGAACATAAACATGCTTCACAACACAAGGCAAGGAATTAAAGAGAGACCGGAGCACGGCTGTGCAAATGCAGCAGAGCAATGTAATAGGATAGCTTTTTGAGTTCATTAAAAAACAGAATTATCTCCAAATAGACACACTGAATGCTACTAAATCTTAAAAAAAATATGAAATACTACGCTACCAGCATGTGCATGAATATAACACTTCCAAACAAGCGGTCAGTATGCGTCCCTATATTAACCACTGACACCACAACAAAACACCCTAACAAGCCCAACCCCAGGCAGGCAGGACTGCAAATACTCACTTATTCACAAAGAATATGCACCATTGTTTTGATTACGTTGCTTACTTTCTATTCGATGCCAGCATAACCTCATAATTCATTGCATTCCTACGCCGTTGTGCCTCGAGCTCTCAACCCTCCCTCCCCCTTCCCACCTTCCCTCCCTTCATCTTCTGCACACTGTCGTGGTTACCAGAGCTTTGCTATTTCAACTCGGCCTCCCTCCCCCATCCAACAAATTCCAGCTGCAAGCATCAAAGAGCTTTCTGGACGCAAAAGGAGAGCTTAGAACTACAGCAGGACAGATTATATAAAAAGTAAAATAACACCTTGGAAATGCATATTTTTGGGTTAAAATATGTCTTAATGTCAGGCAACATTTCAGGCAACTCAAGTAGACATTTTCCATATCATTTAATTTGTCATATACAATGTTATTCATTCATGTTGATGCTTTCATCATTCGCTACTTTAAACTGTTGGTCATACGTAAATATTTTAAATAATAAGTCACCTCACAGCTGCCGTTCTACTCTGGGTGGAGGAGACTGGAAAGCACGCAGACAGTGTTTTGAAAGTTAACTTCTCGATAAAGAATGGGACTCTGCTGGAAAAGGTCAAAAAGTACAACCATTTCTGAAAAAGTTGTTTGCATTTTTCAACACGGCTGTGGACTCCTGAACTGCAGTGTGTTAGAGGTGAAAGGTTGTGTAGCAACACCTGGAGAGACTCACATTCTCAACTCTGTGTCTCTCTTTCTCGCTCATTTGCTGACTGTCTTACTTCTCCTCTTACTCTTCTTCTCTGATAAGCCTTCATCCTAGACATTGCTAGAAAAAAACAAACTGGAACTGTTCAAGTTGTAACTGGCTCACAAGCCACGGGGCGATGTCTTGACAGCTGCATGTTGATAACCTGCCATGCATAGGCTGGTAATTGTGTTGCAGGGCCTTACTTCCCATTATCCACAAATACTAATATACAACCAGCTTCAGTGATGAGACGCTAAATCTTGCCTGTACCTGCCAGCTGCCATTAAATGATCAGCAGTTAAAAGCCTTCGGCTGGAAGACGAAACCTCATTTTGTGTGTGTGTGTGTGTGTGTTCGTCCTGGCTGTCCATATGTATCGGTCGGTCCTTGTGGACTGTGTGTGCAGCTGAGACTGATAAACAGCTCTTAGCTTCACGTCCTGTCTTCCTCAGTCCATACAGAGGAGCTAGGAAACCACTTATCTACCTCGATCCCAGCTTTAGCCATTAAGGTTTAAAATCCACGAAAAAGCCTAAATAAAGCACTCTTCTCCCAGCCCTTGCGCCAGCTGGCAAACAGCACTAAAAAGGCGGTGAGGAAGGTGCGTCCAGGCTTTATCAGCTGTGGCATGGTGAAATGCTCAACTGTCATGATGAGTGGGAGGGAAATGAGGCTATGACGCGATGAATTACCACCTTTTCCAGCTCATTTGCGAATTCAAGCCAGTGTTGAGGTTAGTAATGCTTCAAAAGGCTGCTCAAAAGGAGAGAGGAGACCTGAGGTAAGGAAGAGGTAAGAAAGAGACAGATAGATGGCAACAGATGGCATGAACTATTTCCTTTGATGAAAACATGAAACATGATGTTTTGAAATCAAATGCATTTTTACCAGCTTTAGACACGAGACATGCAAATCTAGTTTATTTTAATTTATTGTAGGTTGCTGTTGATTGATACATTGCAGTTGTTGCGGCCTAAAACTGGTTCTGCAAAATAAATATCTTCGTCTCTGGAGGCGAATAATTATCTGTCTAAGCTGTCTTTCCATTTGGTGTCCCTCAGGGCTTCATTTTGGGTTTCTTACAGTTCTCTTTATATAGGCTACCTGCAGGGTTAAAACATAATCTAAACTGCTCTGCAAATGAAACTAATATTGAACAACCAAGCTGAGCTGAGCTCATTGACAGACATAGCTCAGAACAAATGTTGGATGACACACAATTTTCTGAATATTCATGAAAATAAAACGTACATCATCAGGCCACACACACTATGAATATGGGTGTGCATATTTGATGGTGCATTAAATTATAACAGACATAAACTCATTTGTTAAAATTGAATTGCATCTACATTTAGCCACATCCTACCTTGAGCTGACTATTGCAACTCATTGGATTTTATAATTTCCCAGACTTTGTCTACAATTTGTGCAGAAGGCTGCTGCTGGTTGGTCTTCCTATATGTAAGGCACTTTGGCACAAACTTGGTTTATTTTTAAAGCATTAAACAGATGAATCATCTGATCTTCTATTACTTTGGGACTGCATGTATAGTTTGTGAGTTGGCTTTAGGGAGTGTTTTAATCTACTTCTTACAATACTGTCAAACATAGCACAAAAACCACATAGCAGAACGACACATTAACACTAGATACACGGACATTGAGTGTCTTTTCATTGTGTTATTAGCCCATAATTGATTTGAATTGCCCTATGCTTGAAGAGAACACACTCATGGCGGCTGAACAGTAGAACCTGTTGTCCTCCTTCACTCACAGCTCGTACTCTGCTCTCGACTGGCAGCGTAAACACAATTACAAGACACTCAAAGCTGAATTGCCATCTCAAAGTCTCCATTTAATCCTAACAGCAACAGTAAAATGTACCCTTTTTATAGGGTAATGCTATCACAAAAATGCAATTGTTTTGTTATTTTTCGGCACAAATATTATGTATTCAGAGATGATTTTCAATCTTCACTTCTTTTACGTCTCCAGAATAAGCAGGCGTCACTTTTAAACAGTCAAGTAAACTTATTTTGTACGAATGATCAGCAGTGACTTATGACTGTCATCGTAGCACCCGTGCCAGATGATCCACATCGCTTCCTGTATAACCATCAGTCCATCTGTGTGTGTGTGTGTGTGTGTGTTTCTGTTAAACAGATGGAGAAATTGGCAGCCCACACTGACACTGTGCTACAAGTAAGAGTGCCTGTCAGTCTGCACATGCCGAGTCCCACATTATATCCCTGCACCACAGCCCATACACATGCAAGCATGGTCTTTTCTGCAACACGCACTAGATGATGTGTTAATTTGCCTGCAGAAGACAGCATCATTTGTCTTTCGCGGGGTGAAAACGTGAAAAAGAAAAAAAAAAGGGTTTTGGGAGAGGGTTGAATCTGGAATTTCATTTATTTCACAAATGCAACCCACACTTATATCATATTGCTACATTTATATTTCATTTTCTGAAGGAAAATAAAATTAAAACCTTACAATCGAACTTAAGAGTGGAGGTTAAATGTTGAGTTCAGGCCATTTGGCATTCGAGAGTGCTAGAAAGGGCGAGAAGTGGGCCATAAGTAGAGTAGAGTAGAGTAGGAGAAAGGTGAGAGGCTGCAACAAGATACAAACAAGGGAATGTAAACAGGTTATATAAATAACTGCTAACATGCACATGCAGTTCCACACATAAGTGCACGCACACACACACACGCGCGCTGAGCTTACACCTTCAAAACAAAAACCGACAAAGAATATCAAAGTGCCATTGTCCGATTCCTTGAATACGTTCTGCCTTTCCTCCCAGTTGCACAACAGGACCTATGGCTCGGGACAACAGAGTGACGAGTTTTTGCTCGACCTGATTCTCATGATTCCCATTAGTGTGCATAGCTTTGAAGTCTAACAGAAACAACCTGACGTGTTTGACCATGCAGTGACCCAGTCATCTTTTTCTTGTCCCAGCGATTTATTAGCCTGAACTAATGATGTTAATCTCCTGTAATGCTGTTACAGCCCTCAGTAATGGCTTAGTTCTGTCATATTACATCCAAGTAAGAGTAAATAGAGTTGAGCGGGGGGTGTCTGGCTTGCAGCATGGACACCTGCATATACCGAGCACACACATTTTCTCCCCCCGACCTTTCGCCCTCTCTCTCTGTTATTTTTCTGGCACACTCTGCTCACTTCAGTAGGGTGTCAGACATTTTTACATGGGACAAGGCAACATGTTAAAATTCGGCCGGCGACTGTGTGGCCTCACACTGAGGTGGGAGATCACCGTTTCAAAATGGCCGTGTAGCCGTTTGTTATAAGTGAGAGCAGAAGGCCTGTTATCATTTCTTAGCTAGCCGCCGCTCCTCTCGCTTCCATCACTCGTTGCGATCCCTTTTCTTCATCCTTCTGAAATAGTTTAATTTGTTTGGTTTTATTTGTGACGCAACCTACTTTTTGATTTATTTTTCCATAGGATCAATCTATGGGCCGGAGGAGCGAGTCCTCCTGAGACACACAGACGGACGCTCAGGAAACGTTGACGGAAAAAAAAAAGAAAATGTGCGAAGGACAGAACAGGACGAGCAACTACCACTGGCTATAATCACTTTGGTAAGCCTTTAAATACAGGG
Source organism: Bovichtus variegatus (assembly GCA_943593645.1). Classification (NCBI taxonomy): domain Eukaryota; kingdom Metazoa; phylum Chordata; class Actinopteri; order Perciformes; family Bovichtidae; genus Bovichtus; species Bovichtus variegatus. The sequence goes on along the minus strand of CALSCE010010657.1, from coordinate 22,075,292 downwards.
AGCACCTACAAACGTGTACTCTCGGCTTGTTATGTGGCTGGCTCTACAACGGACATAAAAATGCCGCAGAAACAATATAACCCTCAGAATTTCAGGAAGACTCTATCAGGTCCCAAAGTGTAACAAGAAAATAGTTTAAGCACAATGTTAGAGTTACTCACCGCCTCTGATTTATGCAACCTATTAGATGTGTCTTAAGAGAAAGAGTGGCGAGTAAAAGGTTAAATATAAACCCTTTTAACCTGTAGGAAACAGGTGTCAGGATTGGAGTTTATGCAATGGTAAGCTTGAGAAAGGCACAGACTGTGTATATTTGCTCGCGCTATCAGTGGCTGCTTTGCGTTTACAGATGTTTAAACGGTTGTTGAGGAAGACATTGTTTTAACGATCGAAGAAGGGGGACCAGTCAAAACCTCACCTGGCTATCAGCGGTTTGTCTGAGAGCTTATCAGAGAGGCAATGTAAACCCACAGAGATAAAGACATGTGCTACAGTCTGTGAACAAATACAAAGTCAAAAGGTCCAAGGGCTGTTCTACATTAGTGTTTCTAGAGTAGCATGGGGTGGCTGTGTTGAAATCAGCCCTTTTTGTGTGAATATTATCAAAATATTTCTGTAATAAAACTACGACAGGCCTCTATTTTATACGTATCATGTACCCGATGCTCTAGTTTCACATGTTATTACGTCTGTGGGAGTATCTTATCAGGACACTCTGATTCTAAGGTGTTATTCTCATGCAGGTACACCTACAAAAAACCTTTTCTTACTCTCGCCCAAACAAGTTTTTTTTAAAAAAAATCAAGACCTGAAAGGCATAGCAATAACCAAGAATTCATAATACACATCCAAAAAACAATTAGAGTCATTACTTTGTAGTTAGAATGCCAAGATGGACTGAAACTGTGATTGCTTAATCCAAATGGGAGTGTTTATACGCAGATATTATGTGGGCCATGGTTTAATAGACTTTATAAAAGAAAAGAAGAGGAGTTGATTTACAACCAAAATTTGGGAAAGAGATTTGTTTTGGCTGCTTTGGTACCAGCACTGGCACTAGAATTATTTTTGCTTGGAAATGCACTAAAAGCAGCAGAGCAAAAAGAACAACATGTTCACAGCACATGATAATTGAAGCAATGTTCTCAAACGTCTGGGCCACATCGGTCCAGTGAGCCGTTTTCATTTTTTTTTCCAAAACTTGACTTAGACATATAATACCTTGTGAAGATTTGACGACATTATTCCCCGATCAGTGCATTTTAGAAAGCTGCGGGGTGCACAAGTCTGAAGCTACAACATTCATCAGTCAACACATAGCTGACGATAATGGCAGCATTTTCTCCCCGAGAAAGCTAACCAAAAAAACAGAGAAGAAGAAGGGTGTGGACTTGGTCTTAACTTGGCAGGAGAAGGCAAGATGAGTTGGCATTTTCCAGTGGATGCCGCCGGTAATATTTCCAGCTCGATTTCACTAAATCCACATAAAAAAAAAATAGCCCAATGAAGTGCTTCCACGCTCGGACTGGTCGCTCATCAGTAAAGATGTGTATTGATGAATAAGTGTCTCCTTTCATATTATGACTTGTATAATCCTGTGTACACATTCACTCTCTCCTGAGGTCAAACGCCTGAACTTGAAATCCTGCATTAAATGTCAGCTCATAAAATATGTTCAGAAAGTTTACGCTGCAAAAAATAATAAATAAATTGTCCAGTGCTGTTGACTGGACTATTAATAACTTAAAACAGCATGCACAGAAAGGCATGGAGTACCATTACAAATGGAGGGTACAGAGAAATAAAGTACATGTGTTGAGCACATGAGAAGGTACCCAGGACATCCAAGTGTAGGGCCTCCATCCAAGCCAAAATTCCCCCAGTGTTTCTCCAGGTAACATGCATGCTTTCCCTGCAGGCAACAGGTGCTGCAGCAGCCAGACAGCCAAAGATGGATTAGAGATTCCTCAGGACACTGTCTAATGTTTTCTGGCTCGCTTCTTAATGGCAATGAGCAGATGCACCTAAGAATATACCAAAATGTACATTCAAGGACGGCTTTTATTGTGTTGCCAAATGTTTGTAGTACCATGAACTGCAGGCACATTTGTCGTTCCTTTAACTGGAAAAGAAAGAACCCAAGGCAATAAAATTAAAAAAAAATGCATTAAATGATAAATCAATTATTACAATAATAACTTTTGTAATGCTAAGCAAAAAATATAAATGTTTTAGCACTATTTTATGTCCCATGGCATGTGGGTAAGATATTTGGCACTATAATCTTCACCAAATCGAATAATGTCGCAACTTAAAAGACACAAGAAAAAAAAAAAAATCCAAAGCCTGATTTTCTACCATTGAAATTTAAAGGAAAGAAAATGATGGAAAATGAACCAGGCCCATGAACAATAAAAGGTTTTTAATAAAAAAAAAAAAAAATTGTTTGCTTTTTCAACTTCCAGAAATGTAATTCCTCATAAAATAAAACACAGAAATTCAGAACCAAACGGCAACATTTTCTTTCAAAAAAAGTTTCGAGACTAAATCAACAGCAGAATCGATCCATTCTTAGAGGTTGCTGTATCTTGGCTGTGAGGAGTTCTCTAAATCATGTGATGTTCTAGCATAGGTAGACTTTAAATCAACAAGGATGTTTTTTTGACTAAGGTTACAGGGCTGCACTCTTTCACCTCATTCAAGCTGCAGTGGCTTCAACACTTGGTCTGTTTTGTGATTAGGACTCAACAGCAACTGTGGAAGTTATGCGACAGCTATCTTGGCCACCTATTTCTTCAAGGGATTTGAAGTGATGAATCATGTAAAAAATGTTTTTGTATAAAAGTTTTGGCCTATTTTCTCAGCCGCAGCATTCTTTCAACTAATTATTTCAAATGGTTCAGTTACAGCTGGATCAGCTGAACATCCTACGCCATCCTGTCCCTGGACTTTGACAGAGACGCTCCGACCATATATTTACCCTGGCTCTATTGATCACTAACCTGTTTGACAAGGCAAACCAGGAAAGTGCGCCGTTTGCTCAACACTGAACCTTTCCACACGTGTCTAAGCAAACACAGCATTCTGCAACTGATGTCTGACATAAGACGTGATAACAAGTGTCAACAGAATGTGCCGCGCAAAACCTGAATCATATTTGTTAATGTTTGATGAGCTGCATGTAGACAGCTTAATAAAAACGGAAACATTCGTTTAACGTCAATCTATTTCTTTTGCTTATTAGTCCTGACACAAAGCCGTAAAAACACCAGCAACCTACCTGATGATGTCACATGGTCCCAGCCCATGAGAAATGCAGACCCCGGAGTAGAGAGCCAATCCAGGAAGGAAATCAGGAGAAGAAGCAGGAGATTGGAGGAGGAGGACGAGACAGCCATGATGCTAGAGAGAGAGAGACAGAGAGGAGAATGAGCGATGGACAGAGACACAGTGATTATAATTATCAGTTGAACTCCATGATGACATGCCCATGTGAAAAACCCTCCTTCCCTCACTACTCTGCCTCCTTTTCTTTCCCTCTGCCCTGTGAGCACAGATTGTGGATGCCATTTATTTTCAGCTGGTGTATGTGAAACCGAACATGGGACAGCACAGCATTTGTAAGTTGAAAGTATGAAACATGTTTTCTGTTCCCATGTGTTTTTATATTACTCCTAGTCCATGTTACACAACTCTGGTTTCATGAACAGGGATTAATAACACTGCATAAGAGTCACTTCACATGTGGTAATATTAAACCTGCATTGTTTTTTAGGGCCATTTGGGGGCAGCAGAAACAAGCTGTAAACACAACACTGACACATTACAACCTTTTAAGTTGATATGGGGAAATCGTTAGCTAAAAAGTTGCTTATGTACAGATCCAGGGGATACGGAGCAACTTTATCCTTCATTTGGAGTCATGTTCCTGAACACCTGATGAGTCCAACATTCACTCAGAGCTCTGCTTTGTTCTTCACTGCTTATTGAGGGAAATATCTCACACTTTAGCTGCTCAATGATGTACCGTGTTCCCCAGCTAGTCTCTAACTTTGTTTGGTGCTGAGCAGGCAGTGTGCACAACGGTAACAAATCTGCCAAAACAGCTGTGTCCCGAAACAAGGTGGAGTGAACCAAAACAATACAGTCGTGGGCCGTATAACAAAAACAATGAAAGACACTAAAATGCTCCATAGAGCTGAAGGGAACTGCAGAGTCATGCGACAACCATCTGTGTGTCATCACTGCGAGCGACACTCATTAGATCCAATGTTAATACAAAAATATTATTTAGATCAGACCAAATCAGTTCCACATTAACAATCAGTAGTAGGTGTGACTTTTTGTGTCCAGTTGTCACATGCTGTGGCAAAATTCACAAGAATCTAGAAAGACTTCTTGATTGTAACACACCAGCAGAGTTTCCCCTGAGCTCGGCTCCCCCTCTAAAAACTAGACTTGAATTTCCCAACAAAACCTTTAACCCAGAAATGCGACGACTGCATCTCTAATCCAGAATCAACTCCCTACAACTAAAACAGGAATTTTTTTTTTTTTTTTTTTTTTTTTTTGTGTATACCCTGTGATATAGAAAAACTGTGACAAACTCTTACTCAATAAGTTGGTGTTGGCGGACAAGTTCTACCAGTCAAGTCCAACCTCTAAATATAGGCCAAACTTTCTGTCCGCACCCTTGGCTATTTACAGCTGTGTCTCCACAACTTTGCTGGGCAGCCAGCAACCCCAAACGTGGAGACTATGTTTCTCAGGGCAACGCTGACAGTAATTTCCCCAGCGCTGGTGCAGAGATGACAGAGAATCTTAGCCATATAACTACAGTGAGCTATACAGCATATGAAATACTTCTGCATGTTTTTTTTTTTTACAGGGAAAAACAGTTTGGCACGCCTAGAAATAGTACGACAAGAGGTTATTTCACAACATTTTTATTTTTATATATATGCAGAGTGACAACTACTGAGAAACAATATGCCCACCTCAGGAACATTTTCGAAACCGACAAGCTTGAATGGAAAATTGCAGACCTAGTGGTAAAAGAAATGCATGAATAAAGGTCATACAATTGTTTCTATAACGGCACATATCGGACCCTGGCACCTACTTACAGTAAAACCTCCATCCATTAATGTATTTGCTGCAGATTAATCTGCGTTGTATAGATACTACAACAAAAACAATGCCCCAAGGACATAAAGACAAGAATCTCAAAATCTTTCCAAAATTCAGGTTTGTTACTCAGTGCATCAACATCAATATAAATGTTCAGTCATAAGCGTGTGTGTGTGTGTGTGTGTGGATGAATTCCAAGTGCCAGAGGCCATACAAGGCCAAGTTATACAATGCAAGAATTCATGGCAGAGAGCTGTCAAGCAGCAGGCTCGTCTGGCCTGACTTAAATGCTCAATTTAAAATCAATTATGGCAAATTTTCTGCATTTGACATATTGCCCAAGTTTGTCCTCCCTCTTCCTTCATTTGTGATAATCCGTCTAATAATTTTTCCCTCTTGATGAAAAGCTAAAGGAACATTATCACAGTGAACTTCACAACCCTCCGATAAACACTTAAAAAACGGCTTCTTTTTTACTTTATGAGGGTTTAAGTTCTTTCCTCCTCTTTTTTTTTTTCCACATTGTCTTTTCTTTCAAAGAGTAACATTCTTTAATCAGTCGAGTAACCAAAGTACTTTAAAAGAGGGCCAAACAGCCCCTCCACTCCAAACATGTGGCCTCATGTTAATCCTAACATTAGTCTCCCCTCTCTCATGTGAAAGCGTCTGTGAAAGCCCTGGCATGGCTGGCGCTTCATCTCCATCTCATGCACATTTCTCCCCCATTCCTCTCCTTCTCTCAGCCAATTACAGGCTCTTAGACTTGCGGGAAGGCCACCTAAGCCAATCAGAAAAGAGGGAGGCTCAGCAGGCCTCCTGGGGTCCCTTGGTAAACATTTAAGGCCTCTGTGGTCAACCTTCCTCCCAATACCTCTGCCCTAAAATGCACATTCACACACCCACACATGCATGCAACATCATCGAATAACACATACTAGCACACACACATACACACATCTTGACTTGGCACCCCGCTGCCAGCACCATGCCTCTCCCATGTTCCCTCAAATCTCTATTGATCATCTGTGTTTGTTCAAAAAGGAGCTGTCAAGAGAAGGAGGAGGAGGAGGAGTAGGTTAGGAGTAGATGGGGTGATGGTGTGAGGGTAAAGCCAAAGAAAATTAAAGGTTATGGGGTGAGAGGTCACATCATGTCTGTGTTAGTCCCTTCTATAGCTGCAGAAAGACACACACACACACACGCACACGCACACAGTGATGTTGCAAGCCCAAGTGTAATTTGAAGTTCCTTCAAAGAAAAAGCAGGAAAACTGTGGAGTACGTACTCTGATATTCTCTCTTCATCACACATTCAGTCTCTCTGCAAATGTACTTATTTACCTTTTTTCTATAAGCATGGGTCCAGGGAGGTAAAAAAGTTCAGTGTTGTACGGAAAGGGGTGTGGATATTCAGAAACACACTTTATTTTATATAATTTGCTCGGGCAGTGGTTCTCCGCGGGGGTTAGGGTCATTGCAGGACACGACCCTTGGGAAAAATGTGAGGAGCTGGTTTAGTGAAAATCTGTTTATGAAACAATAATACCCAAAAAAGTGTGCTATGATACATGTAAGGCATTCAAAATGTGTCTTCTTTATTTCAGTTTAACTTGCATTTCTAATTTGTTATTGGTCTGAGAACCACTGTGTGAAGAAATCCACTCTAAACGGTATAAATGTCCATGGACAAAAATCCAGGACAAATTTCTCAAAAAAGTTTGGATATTCTTGTCTGGTGCTACTGTTGGAGCGTCTATACACAATGGATGCATTAGGAGTATAGATGAGTATCCCAGCTTTCAACACCCTGTTTGGAGACATTGCAGATTAACATGGTTCCAGAAAAGGAATTTTATCAGATATAATAACATATAGTCAGTCCATGTTTTTTGGATCCCTTACAATAAATGCTCCAGTGCCTGGATGCATTTATTAAGAAGAGAGACAGTATTGTACTAGTCCAGTATTTCAGAAATCATTATTCATGATAATGTTAAATTATTGCTCTAAAATGCAATCACATATTTAGAGCTGTGATGAATAACATGTATGTAAATCCCTCTATATGTTATACTTATAGAGAGATTTACAAATATACCACTAGAGCTATTGACTCAACATGCTGAACAACTTGAAAAAGCAGTAAAGTAGAAATGGATCATCTGGCTTGTGTGGATGTTTACCTTCAGGTGGGAAGTAAGCATGTTAACAATGACATCATACATTCATTAACACGATTATACAAAACACATCCGTGCACAAACCTAAATGCACACAGAAAAATGGGGTCGCCCCTAAATGGGATTATGATCCAATGCTGTGACGGACCCTCTCTACACTCACAACCCGCGTTGAGTTGTCAACCTCAATCTGAGAGAGACACTTGTGTGAACCAGGCGCACACACACACTCTCTTTAAGATAGAAGGTGTGTTCGCCTGTGACATAGGGTTAGGATCATTAACATCAGCCTTTACCGTTTCTCTTTCTTTTTCTCTTTCTTTGTCTCTGTCAGCATTCCAGAAATATCCGACAGCCGACTGAGTGGAGTCGAGTGCTTCAGTCCAGAGGACATAAAGTGTAAGAGGTAACGTGTCACTGTAGGTAAAAACAACATCGACAAAGCTCCTTAGGAGGAGTCAGACACTCAAAAAAAACAAAGACGATACAATTGGCCTCTAGTAAAGGCTCTTATATACACTGTGTGATTTTTTTTCCGAGATGAAAGTACACAATCGCAAGAGAAACGTAGTGAAAAGTATGGTCCTCAGTTCAGAACTATGCACTGAGAGTCATGTCCACCAACCATTGGCTGTTTTAAAGCTTTAGCAACCAAAGACAACCCATGTCAAACATTTAGGATTCAAATCCTCTCAATGAAACTGCTGCTGCACGTGTAAGCAAACAGCAACCAAATGGAATGCAGCATTAAATGGCAGTATCACACTGGACGAGGCCCACATGACCGTGTAAGCACCATTTATGAATGATCCCTTTTTCTTTTGAATGCATCCGATGATGTATCTCTGCTTTGTTGTTGCACAGTGTACATTAATGGCCTTAATACAAGAGACCCCTACATACTCACTCATGAGTAAAAAAAATAAATAAAAAGTTTTCCCACTGCATGGTACGGCACGGTTCACTTGGTACCGTTCTTTTTTGGTTTACCATTGGCAAACTTCGGTTTGAAGGTCCAAGCCAGCTGAGTCAACACTGAAAGGTGGAGTTTAAACACAGAGTGGGAATCGTCACTAGCGCAACACGGGACATCCTGCACAAACCCACCATTTTTAAATACCATGCTATCGTCAATTGCGACCGTAATTGTCAACCATGTAGTGGAAATGAGGCATGAACTAAATGTATTTAATGTCAATATAAAATGTGGGTGAATTGCAAAGAGATTGCATACAAAAGAAACAAGTTAGTGGGCTGGTAGGTAGAGTACAGTATGTCCTGAGCGCAGAGTTTTAGAGACTTCCAGTCCTGAGGAGTGACGGTAAATGTCTGTCTCTGTAAGTGTAAAGCTCATAACTCAGCTGCCAGCTTCAGGGAGTCGAACCAGCTTTGTGTCTTCAGTCTGACAGAGTTTCTGTCTGCCTGACCTTTAACCCAATGAGGTCTATTTTCTTTTAAATAAGCAATTTATGTGAATATAACAGTTTTAGGTGATATGTGTAGAAAATATAATAGAATGTTTTCACAATACCTGATTCACCTTTCCCTAAATGGCTGCTTACGCTGAGATACTCTTTTCATTCATCTTTCTTACACTGTATTTCTAATGAGTTGTCCAGTTAGTTGGGGCCTCTGGAGTGATGCTGCAGTTGTAAATGCAACACTTGATCTATGACCTTTAGTCCAACAGAAATAGTTTGTTATATAATCTAAGCTCCAAGTGCTTCACTGGATTAATTTAGGTCTAAAGAAGAATTTAAGGAAGATGTGAATCAACTGAGTTTGACCTTGTTAATTACTTTGGAATCAGTCACTGAATTACTTGCCAAGGCTATATAACGAACATATTCACGGTCTGATTTCTCAAGGGAAGCCAAAAAGAAATGCAGCCAAAGGCATCTAAAGGCACACTACAATCGTGGAGCAAAGCCATATGAATAAAGCATGAGTTTGACAACATATGGCATCTTTAATAGCTGAAAAAACGCAGAGAGGAACAAGTACTTCAGGTAAAATGTGCAAAATATGATAGACATACACACAATCTTACCAAGAACAAAGCTCCCTTCTATGATATTACCTGTCAATCTGTGAAAGCACCTGAAAATAGATACATAAAAAAGTCAGAGGGCCTTGAAAAAGTGAGGACTCATCCTGAAGTGCTTTAAAAGAATGATAATTATTCATAAAAGATGCTGATGTTCTGAGAAAACCACCTGATGGACACACACCTCATTGAGTCACTCTGATGATATTGATTTTCCTGACTGGTTTAAAAAAGATTCAATTATTGCGGAATTCAGTTTGAAATCACTTAAAAGCTAATTTGTGTAATACAATGACAACAACTGCTACAAAATGAGACAAAGTAAATGAAAACTTTAGGGTATATGTCATTCAACTTATCAGTATAAAGAGATAAAATAGACCACAATTTAAACAGTTATGTCATTATTAACTTTTGCACAGCGACATTACCACAGCTACGCAGACGACACTCACCTGGTTCTGTCTTTTCCCACATCTGAAACCTTGACAAGACCAAATTACTTTTCCTTCCGGGGAAGGGCTCTCCCATCCAAGACCTTAGCATCAACATCGGCACCTCGGTTGTTTCCCCGAGTCGGACTGAAAGGACTCTGGGTGACACTGGACGACCAACTGTCCTTCACTGCCAGCATGGCTGCAACAGCCCGCTCCTGCAGAAACTGTCTTTACAACATCAGGAGGATGCTGATCCACTACTGACCCAGAAGGTGACGCAGGTTCTGGTCCAGGCTCTTGTCATCTCACGCCTTGACTACTGCAACTTCCTCCCCGCTGGACTCCCTACATGTGCCATCCGACCTCTACACCTCATCCAGAATGCAGCAGCCCGACTGGTCTTTAACCTTCCCAAGTTCTCCCACAATGCACCGCTCCTCCGCTCCCTTCACTGGTTACTAGTATCTGCCCGACTCTGCTTCAAGACTCTGGTGCTGGTCTACCGTGCTGTGGATAGATCAGCCCCTTCCTACATCCAAGACATGGTCAAATCATACACCCCAGCTCGCTCACTTCGCTCTGCATCAGCCAATCAGCTGGCTACTTCCTCACTGCCAGTGGGACCCAGATACCACTCAAATAAAACCTGTCTGTTTGCTATCCTGGCTCCAAAATGGTGGAACGAACTCCCCATTGATGTCAGGTCAGCAGAAAGCCTGCAGACCTTCCGTCGCAGACTGAAAACCGAGAGCACCTTGGCCAATAATATATTCAAAAAATAATAATAATAATAATGATAAAATCTTGTTTTTTCTGTATGTAGCACTTAAATTGGTTTGGCTTATTAGAAGCTAATTGTTGAATTTAGAATTCTATTGTTTCTGTATGTAGCACTTAAAATGCTTTCACCTATTTGAAGCTAATGCACTTGCAAGATTCTTGCCATTCGGAGTTGTGTCCTTATGATCGTTTGCACTTATTGAAAGTCGCTTTGAACAAAAGCGTCAGCTAAATGTAATGTAATTGCAACATCACAACAGGCCTCTCTCTTAACATATATTCATAGACTCCCAAGCACCTGGCACCTAAATAAATCTCATGGAGCATCTTTTATCACTCCGTCTCTACAAGGTATGGTTATACTTCAGGGTATGACAGGTATGACAACCACTATATATTATTTCACCATAATTGTGGCAGAAATAAATGTACTTCAAATGTATCATCATCATCATCCTCCTTTTAAAATAATGATCTTTAAGAGTACACGTACACAAAGATGTCTAAGTTCCACTTGTTAGGTCTCTCAAAAATTTCACAAGAATCATGCAAATATATTTTCTGCCCTCGACTTTCCACTTTATCACCGCTAACCTCTTTCTTTAAAATAAACAAACTTAAAGTAAACATGCCACAGACTTGAACATGAGTCTGCATGTTGAACCAGACACTGTTGAGGAAGAGTCCACACAGACGACAGGCAGGGCCGGTAGCTGCAGCTCATCCAGCTTCTTCTAATAGGCCTTCAAATGTTGGATATATCTACATAGATTCATTATCAGTACCATGTGGTTAGACTAAGAGTGTTTGTAGAGGGTAAACACACAGACAGAGGAGGATGCATTTTTAACCTGCGTGCACGTGTGTCTGTTTGCACTCTTAGGCATTCAGATCTGGCTACTCGATGGCTCTAATGTCTCCTACTCTTATTTCATAAGAGAGAGCGGAAAACTCAGAGTCAGCACACTGGCATGAAGAGAGCCTGTGCTGGAAACAGATCAGGACACACATCTGCAAACCCCGCTGATACACTGTGTGTGTGCGTGCGTGTGTGTGTGTGTGAGAAAGAAAGAGTGTGTATTTGTGTACACGTGTGTATGTTTAAAATCAAGTGTGTGTATCGGAGCAAGGACAAGAAAGGTAAAGAGTGCAAGCAAGAGGCTGAGTCCAGCAGAAACACAGATAGTGTGTGCTGCACCTGGAAATTGATATATTTGGAAAATGTCTGCTTTGCAGCATTCCACGCTGTGTGTGTACGCATGGGCATGCATCGGATTGTCTAAGATATTAAAACTGTCAAGTAAAACTTTATCCCCAAACCTAACTTTTTTTTTTTTTTTTTTTACATTAGAGGTCATTTAGCCGATGCTCTTATCCAGAGCGACCTACAGTGAACCAACTACAGGGACAGTCTCCTGGAGCAACTTGGGGTTAAGTGCTTTGCTCGGGGGCTCAGCCTGGTATTGAACTCACAAATTTCCGGACCACTAGACCACCAAGACCACCACCCTCATCTGTTGCTGCTGCTTGACATCATTGAAATAACTGGCTGCCACGGTCGGTCATTTCAGAGAGAATTAATTCAAACTAGTCAGAATTGACAGTCACGAGTGAACTAATCTGGATTTTGGTTTTAATGAATTTCTCAGTGCTTGCAGTTGTTCAATTCAAATAATGTAAAAGAATAAAGAAAAGTCTCCATCAACCCACTTGTTGTTTTCTAGCAGGACTAAGTATACAGTACATGTGCAGCATGTACCTCTCTAATTTGCACTAAAACCTGCTGTTTCTCCCTCTATGTCAGACACACACACATCATAACAACCATGCACTTTACTGAAGACACACGGATGTGTGTAAAATCTAATGGTTTCCAGAGTGCTGTTGAGCTGTCAAAGGATAAAGAACATAACAGCAGTACTTAATGTTGTATGTGGGAGTGTAGCGCACACTGAGACAAAAAACTGATGGAACTAACGTCTCTTAAAACTCCTCACCTCATCTATTAAAACTTCTCGTACCTCAGCTACCTGGCTGATACTATAATGGCTGTCATTATGCATGTCTCTCATCATGATGCGTCTCTGCATTATTACTTACTAAGCAACAGTTGCAACAATAAATCCCATTAAATATGGCTCAGCTATATTTAGGAGAATATTATCAAACTTAAATCTCTTAAAGAAAAAGGATTTCTGATATGCAAAATGATCAGAGGTTGTTGAATATATAAATTGACTTCCTAACTGAATAAATAAAGATGCAGCATTTTCTACAGATATGATTTAGTGCAATAAAAACATATATATATATATATATATTTTTAAAGGAATTAACTACTCCACTGCCGGGCAAAACGAAACCACATTTAAAACAAAATCAGAATCTCTCAAAATGCAGATAGCACAACATGTGCACAGTATGTTGGCCTATAGTGGTGAAGTTAGCACATTGCACCTCCTCACTGTGTGCTGTGCTTTCTAATGAAAACAGTGGAGGAGCAAAGGTGTTCCTGTGGTCAGTTCAACAGTCAGACAATCATCGAGGAAGAGCAAACAAGAAGCTGACATGAGGAGCTTTAAAAATTAAAAAAAAGATGATGCTGTGAGAAGAAATACAACAGATAGATATAAAAAGAAAGGCTAACCTTTCAAAATACTGTGACAGCCAATGCTGGACGGCAATCATTTTCACTGAATGAATGTCATGAATTTAGTCATGTAGTGTAGCAATAAATCAATAAACATTTTTAGTATATTTTTCAATTGTTTAAGTCATTTAACTGGTAAGAATCAAAAACCTTGTCTGGTTCCAGTTCCTTCAAAATAAAAGAAAGAAAAAAAGAAACCTGCTGCTTTTCTTTGTTTTAAAATAATGTAAATTGAATTCTTTTGGGCTTTTTTGACAGTTAACTGTATATGCAGTTTAAAAGCATCATGAACTCTGGTAACTTCTCATTAACACTTGTCATTATTTTAACAGGATTAAAAGATCCAAAATCATTTTTAAACACTGATCATCTCTATAGGTAAAACATCATAGTTGCACTAATCTTGAGATGCATTTACAGTAATATAGGCAGAGTATAGTCATTGTCACGCTCTGTGCACAGATCAATACATCAGGCTGTGTCAACAATGAGGAAACACTCGGCTACAGAATCTCAGGGTTCGTCTGTACACTTTATCATTTCAAGGCTTGATTCATGTTTCCATGACCCAGCATTTCTTCTCATTGCTTTGTCAATCAATCAGATATTTCTATTTCCCCCTCAGGCTATTTATTAGCAGCCTGAGCTGTTTACACCCGTCAAGACCAACCAAGGCTGTCACTTCATGAGAAGTTGCAGCGGAATCTTAGACATTGTCAAATATCTGTCATTTGAATTAACTGTGTGCATTACATCAAGCAGTAGGGTCAAAACACAAAATGTTTATGATTGTTAAAAAGAAAGATTTAGCAATGAGCAGCCTGAGATGTTAAAAAAGAAAAGAATGCAATTTCGGCAAAGTTTCCCCGAGTCGTGCGTCCAAGCTGCCTGACACATGGAGTTTTGGAGATATGGATAAACGCAAAAAAAGACGCACAACACGCTTTAAAAAATACTAACGCACTTACTTATTTCGAAGTCTCGAGTTGAAAAACTGCTAAGACAGCGCAGATCGACTTTTCAGAACTTGGTCATCTGATGGCCAGCGTGAGCACCAACAGGCACGAAAAGTCCTGCTTCTTCACTTCAGCCTGCTCGGTCCAGTTAGATCGCTCCGATCAGGATTTTCACATCACCCAATCATTGAATAATCGGCTCTGTGTCGCTTTCGCTTTGAAAATGTGTCTTATCTGCTGCTCAGTTCATCATCTGGTCTACTTTCACGGCCACACGCGCTACGTAGCTCAGGCTGAGCCAGTGTGTGTGTTTCAAATGGCGGTGAAGCGCCCTCATCCGCCAACAATCCAATCTGCTCCATTATGACCACAGAGAGGACAGCCGGAGAGAAAGACTGCCGGGCCAAACTTCCAAAATAAAACCCTGCAGTGAGGAGTTGCCTGCCGCACGCTTTATGCGGGTAAGAGCCGAAGTTAAAATGAATAAGAAAATAAACATTTTATTAGACGATTTCTTATTCGAGGAAAAAAAAAAAAAAAAAAAAAACATATCCCCAAAATGTAAAACAATGTCGTAGAACATATTTGAATTTCAAACCAGCAGTTTGATACGGATGTGTTGGTATAGGCATCTCTCAGTGACTTTCTATTTATTTTTTAAAGACAAACATGAAGAAAACTATCAATAGGTGTCTTTACTGCAGGAATAATTATCTTATAATCAGATCCCATTAACGTTGGAAATGTTTTAAATGCAAGTGCTTTTTAAATACGTAATTCAGATGATACGTTTCCACAGATCCAATCGTTTACAGCATTTGGGGCCGAATAAATGTTCTATCATTAGGCTAATATTTCTTTTCTTCAGTAGGGGGCAGCTTAAACTGCAGCCAAACTTCTCTCTCCAGGCTACAGCAGGCTATTTCCCTAAAAGGGAAATAGTCATTTTAACAAAGAACCTGGATACTTTACAAGAATGTTTCAAAGTAGGCACACCACGATTGGCTACAAAGTCCCTGTTTCTATATGCAAATGACATTCATTGAGGAGAACCATGTGCGCGCGGACGTAGGCTATTTTAGGCTGCATGCGCACGGAAGCTTTGTGTATGTGTATTAATGTTAATCACACACAGCTTTCATGGAAACGATATAACAGCAGGACGGACAGTAGTGTATACGATCGATGTGGTTGACGGTGTTTAGAGCTGCAACAAGACACCGGGCACGTGTGTGTTGCCTCTAATCCTCATATTGGAACACAAGGATATATATATATATATATATATATATTTTAAATAACATTGTTTCATTTTCTGGGAACAGCAGTGTCTATCACATCCTGCTCATTGCAGTCTGCTGGTATTGTAATTCAAAGTGCAGAGCACCAGGCGATACTTTGGTCAGACGTTTGAGGGGATGACACTCTCAGCCGTTGCCCTGGTTACCCGGTGTTTTGGATAGAGACACCGGGGGGAGATCGGTGTGAACGGATGGTTCCTAATGGTGCACGTTTTAATTGATCCCCGGCTTGTAATGTACCTGCGTGCACCGTTAACGTGTCAGTCACATACTCGCCTATTGATTTGCAATAGAAACTTTGTAGAATCATTAATGATCGGACAGGTTTATGTGCACATGAGCTCGGAGTTTTCTGTGGGTTTTTTTTTTTTTTAGCAACAGGCTGGTGCTTGCTTTGCTTCACAAAGTTTAACCAGCGGATCTTCCGTGCGTAATTGTGGCTACTGACAGTGTGCAACATCACTCCAATTAGAGAGTGCAGATGGAACAGCAGCTGGCTTCAGATGGCTTAAAAAAAAAAAAAATCACCAGAGTAATTATTATTGTTATTATCATTATTATTATTGTTATTATTCTCTCTGACTGGCATTAATACCATAATAAAAATGATGAACTATTGTAAAATGGAAGTGGAATAAAAAAATGGAATAAAAATTCATGATTTTAGAGAGGCTTATATGGGTGTAACTCCACCACATGAAGGACCAAGACATTACTTCCCACACTGATGCTGAAGCAGCTTGTTATGAATGGCTGTAAACTGTAGCCTGTGTGGGCTCACGTGGAGGTTCCCCTGGAGAAGTGACGCCGTAAGTGGATCGCCCAGAATTCAGCTGTCAATAGATATACACTCTTGACCAAAGAGCCATCAATTAGTCTGGACAACCGGCCCTGCCACGTGAGAGGAAAACACACCCAAGCACCCAGCTGTTGCTGCTGCTGCTAATATGTGTTTGCCTGCGTGGCCCATGTGATAGTTTTTCTTCTCAGGATTTGACTTCAAATCGATGATCATCCCACAGCAAACACCCACCAGTGTAAACACCATCAATTGCAGTAATAAAGCCAAAGCATCCAGGTTTCATTTCGCATGACAGCATCCTGTTTTAACTTTGCTCACTTTACATGTAACACTGTTACATGTTGCAGCCAGTAAAGTTGAGTTCACAGCTGTTCTCTAAACTAATAAACAAACACGTTTAGCAGCTTGTAGACTCCAATGCACCCACTTCATATAGTAGGGTAGTACTAAGAAAACCTATAGTATTCGATATGGTCAGCTATAAATAGAAACAAAAAAAGACTGACAGACATACTGACAGGGGGGGGGGGGGGGGTGAGGCCTGCAGGAGCTATGTTTTCGCCTCTACCACAGCATTGATGCACTGCTGACATAATTTGCGATGCAAGGGGAAAGAAATGGAATTGGCCTGTCTGTATTGAGCACAGCTATCCTTGTATATTTATATCCCTTGTCTCCTTCTGTACAAGGTCCACAAGTTATGGCTCCGAGTCCTAGGGGGGCAGTGCACATAAAATACATTCAATGAGACAACCAAGGCTGCTCTAATGCAACACAAATGCTGTAAAATATAACTTGTGGGGCACAGAGGAAAAAGCTACAACTGATGATAACTGAAATACATTTTTAATGAGGTTTACAAGTTTGTAATTAGCCGGCCTTTGACGAGGCTTGGAGCACTTTGTGACATTAATTACAGAAACAGAAGAAGAAAAAAAAACACCCTGACAAACTATTTGTATGTATTAAATGACCACTGAACATGTCCATGTGTTGGTCAGAGGTGGGACAGAGAGCCCTGATTGGAGGAGAGTGGGGGCGTCCATTGAATTAGTTCCTTTGTTATGGAATACTCATTCCTGTGATTGTCTGCTCTGAGTGATCATGTGGACTTATGCTGTATTGAATGTGACAACAGAACAATGCATCTGGCCCACAGACTGATGCCATTGGGACTGCACTGGAGGGCTGGAATTGGGTCCCCCCCCCAAGCTATCCTCCTCAGCTACGCCCTCTGTGGGATGTTTGGTGAACACTCTGGTGTCTATCAAAGTGCTTTTAAATAATGTCCTCTGATATCTTTCATTAGTAGGTGTTGTCATTAGGGCACAAGACGACTAATTATTGAAATAATCAAATCACGATCTCTGTCTTGCACCACATCTTTATTTTTATTATTTTATTTTTTCGTTTTAAGGGACACAGAGCAAGTGCTTTTGTTGACAACTCTGACTTGTCAGTCTGCTGTAATCCCTTTTCATCCATATTCAATAACCCATATTAAAGGATAAAGGCTGGTGATATTGTCCATAACAGCTGGGGACTGTAGCTTCCAGCAAACATTAGTCAAACTGAAGTAAACAGTGTATTTTTCTGGGACTATTTTCAGCAGTGAATTTAGTGTGCCAGTGAGTGTTCACAGCAGAAGGACGGTGTATGCAGGATGAATACAAGAAAAAAGAAAAAACACTACAGTCTATAGTCCCAAAATTCAACGTAATAAAGGAACATGACGTCTCCCCCAGTGTAACCATGTAGCTCACTGATGTGTTTTTAATAGGTTTTGGAGTGCGATGGAGGTCTATGGAAGATATGAATAAGGTATTTAAGGCTTTTGCTACAGGCCAAATATGTTAATAAGATCAATTATTTGTTGTTGTTGTTGGGATTTGCGAATCGAAATAGTTTTATTTTAATCAGAATCGAGGAATTAACTACAAAATAACATTTGTAATGGTGGTTTCACAAGATTGTGTGGTTTTCAATCTCTGAGCTGAGCATTGTTGCTTCAGGCAATCTAAATAACGGCCATATTCCCGTAATTGGTTTTCTGTATGTACCATGCCTTTCAATGGCCGTGCAGGATCTATTCGTGCTTGGCTGTCTCTTTTTATTTTCCACATAATGAAAGAGTGCCCTTTGTGTCATCCCCTTTTAGTCACCTGTAATGCATTTAGGGCAGTTTCACATCACAAGTGTGGCCATTCACAACTATGTCAGCATCCTGCTGCCTATTGGATTAGAATAAAAGAGAGGAGATGGCTACAGGCGGGACACACAAACACACACACACACAGAGAAAAATAGCAATAACAACAACAGCACATATAAGGATGGATCACTGTGCTCCTAGTTCCATATCTTCAACAGACTCCAAGAGATTCAAAAATATTAACACTTCTGAACCAGTATTACGAGTCCTTAACCTGCCATATATATGACAGCAGGAGGGAGGTGGGACGGACACAGTGAAGTGGGGAGGAAATTGAAGTGAATTGGTGAGATTGTATGGGATGAGTGAGATCCACAGAGTATCAGCATGAGAGCCCCACCATGTGCAAAACAACACAATTAAGAGCGACGCTTAGCCTAATCAGTGAATGCATCATGCAAATGATGTTTTTTTTTCAATGCCTAGTTTAATCTTGGCTGTTATCGTAGAATACAAATCAGGGACTTAACTCTAATGAAAGGAGGAGAGAGTGAAAAGAGTGGGATGAGACAAAGGTGAAGAAGAGGGATAGCGGAGGAAGGAGAGGTGATGTGAAAAAGCAGAAGTCTGAGAAAGACAGTGAGACAGAGTTGGTTCATTCTTTCAAGTCAAACAATTATTGACACAGCAACATCGTCATTGTTGTATCTACTTCTGCAATATCTCTGCACTAACAAAGCATCACCGGTGCTTGATCAGACCTCCACAAACTACGGCCTCGGAAAGCACAGATATATTTTCAACAAAAACGTAATATTATAAGCAAGGCTACGGTAGTGGTTATTGCAGAATTACAGAATCATATTGTGCGGGTGTTGCTTTAGCATGTCCACCACACCTATTATTTTCAAAGGTGGACAGAAACAGTGTTCGGAATAATATGTGCTCAACAGAAAGCATATTTAGATTTAATATATAAATATTTGACGCCGGAAAGCTGTATGTAAACCAACTTGAATAAGGCCAATGTTGGCATAAAATGAGATACTATAGTACATGTCCAACAGCAAGAAAACTTAAGCCTCATTGAGCGAAGCAAACCTCCGGGAATATATAGGAAACACTGTACCTCTGCCAACAAATTCTTCACATTACATAAGTAAACAATCTGTCTGCGCAATACTGCCGATAATGTTTTTTCTATTGCCTCAGGCTGTATAAAGAACACTTTAAACTGAACTGCATTCATTTTGCATTCTGTTTTACACACACCAGCCCATACCTCCAATACTCTGCATTACTAAGCTTCAATCAGTTGTAAAGCACAGAGAGGTGTTCATCAGTCCCTCACTTTGTTCTCTTTATATACAGAGTATTTTCAATACACTAGCTGCCTCCTGGTGTCTCAGTAAACAACATACATGCATGGTATGCTTTAACTGTCTACATGTTGTCGCACACTTCGTTTGGAGTCAGTGAAAAAAGGGGTTTCTTCCTCGTGACATCATATCCTAGATGCCACTTTTGATTTTGGAAGACAAGAGACAGTTGGAGGTCTGGCACTCATTCATTTGCCCTTCCAAAACATGGCCTGGGAACCTCCCCCACCCGACCCCAGCCTCCATTATGTATGTAGGTCTGTGTGCTAATGGTCCACAGTCTGTAGTCTGAATAAACAGACTTTGAGAATATCTTATCTAAGCAAGTTCCAGCAGAGGATCCAACGCATCCTGGCTGCAAACCCAGAGTTACTTCATTGCTAGTTTACTTTGTCTTTAGACTGCATTCACGTTCACATACTTAATTCAATTATTCATTCATTCAGACTGTAACTCCCAACATATTCATCCGCTCTGACAGTGCGGGTGCATGCTCAGCAGAAGGTCTTTACCTCCATTGGCTCCATCAGGATCACAGAGTAATACCAAAGGATTAAGCATTTACCCCCAGCATACCTGCCCTAGAAAAACAGGTTCCCATGCTATTTTGAATGCGGTCCACCTTCAATCTGTGTGACAGGCTGTGTAAGCATGAGTGTGCATACACACAAGACATACAATGACGATAAATAACTGAAATGAGGACCTAAGAGATAGACATCCTGTTTACAGAGAACAGCAATTCTCTCTCCCTCTCTCTCTCTCAGAAACACACACAGCTGCCTCCTCCACCATTTCCCTTTAAATTTCACCAGGGGAAAAAAAAAAAAGAAAAAAGAATCAATCTCCGCTTCACCAGTATTCAGCTCAGCTTAATGCACCTAAATTGCACCAATCATGGTCCTATTCTAAATCCACATGTCTATGAAAATGATTGTTGAGACAAAATAACATTTTGATGGAAGGGCTGCTGGGGGGGGGGGGGCATACTTTTACCAAAGACTTGTGGTTACCTAGGGGACTAGAACAAAAGATCATCAGTGAAGCACATTATCTTGTCATGCCTTACATGCTGCCATCACGGCATGTGGACAATGCCGCCAGGCGGGACACCGAATTTGAAGCAGGTCATTTACAGTTGACAAACACAACTTAAACACATAAAGTAAGACATGTGATCAGTTAAGTGCTGTAATTCAATTTTAGAAAATAAACATTTGCAAAAGTACACATGGAGAGTGTTATTGAATTATTTTCAATCAATGAATCGAGAATGAACAACCAAGAATGTCTGTACTTCCATTTTAATATTGCAGAAGCTATTATATTTTCCTCGCTTGCCTGATGTTACGAAGAGACAGATTGATTTTCAGGTCCAACTGTGCATCTGAATTACCTACAGTGGAACGCTAAAGAAAACTTTCTGGCTCTGTACTCCTGCTGCGTTTTAAGATTATTCCTCACATGTCATATCTCTATTGTCACGAAAGCTTTTCACTTGCTAGACAAACAATCAAGGCAGTAACCAAACACTGAATCACACAGCTACCACGAGCGCTCCCTGGTGGACAAAACCCGGATCTTCTTCCTCGCTTGCTGACATACAGATGTGGACTCAGCTTTTCATGCCAGGGCTGACCTCAGAGGAAAGGAAATACTTTCCACTGCTCACAAGGTTTTCAACTTGTGAAAATGTGCATGAGATACAAAGATGAACGCAGGAAGGCAAAAAGGAAAACAAGAAAAAAAAAAAAAAACGTGACTCACGTGTGTAGAATAGGATCATTGTGATTACTTAACAGCGATCTACTGGTTATTTAACAGACATTTAATAAAGCGTTGCAAGAGACTGAAATTGTGACTCATTACCACAAGAAAAATCTGTAATTCTGAAACAATTCCTAGAGCAAAGTAATTGTGCAACAAATAACAGATGAAAACATTTTTGATCGGGCAATTCAGCATTTATCGAAAGGCAACATTTCTTAATCGCACAACACAAAACATAAAAAAAGTAAATACATTCAATTGCTTGTATTACAGCTTAGATCTAAAAGGCATATCTTTGCAGCATATGAATCATTGATCATAAGGCAGTGGATTTCACCTGAAAGTTATATAATCTGACTTTTTTCCATGAGGGTTGTTGGCACACACTGTTAACTTCTCAAATGTGGAGTCAGGTCATTATGAGCCTTAATAAAACCTGGAAAAATGTCATATCAAAAAATGTTACAATCTCTATCTCATTTTAAACCAAACAGCTGGCCACCTATAGGAAACCTTTGTAATGATACGGTGCATCAATACAGTCGCATATATTACATATATAAGTAGCATATAGGTATAATACATTTAGTCAGAATGAGTTTTTATATTAGAGCTGGGCAATATATTGATCTTATATCGATATTGTGATATAAAACTATATATCGTTTTAGATTTTGGATTTCGTAATATGGCACAAGTGATGTCTTTTGCTAGTTGTAAAGGATGCTTTACAGTAAAGTAATGTGCTTTTTTTAACTAACCAGACTTTTACAGCTGTTTTATTATTTGGCTTTAACCCACTCAACCCCACAATATCATTGCAATATAAATATTGAGGTATTTGGTAAAAAAAATATTGTTATATTTGATTTTCTCCACATCGCCCAGCCCTATTTTTCATTTTCCATTTTTCAGTATCTTCAAGCAAAGTATTTATAACCCTGCTGCTCCATAAAGCATAGTGTTCAACAAACCCAGTTTGAGGGATTACTGTGAAGCTTCCACACTCATGGGTAACCTTCTGTCTGGCTATGATTCCTTTATATAAATAAGAAAAAAAGTCTCTCTCAGTTCTCCTGGATAAATAATACATAGAAACCCATCAAATCTGCTGCTGATCCAATTAATTCAATTCCACAGTCACTGCTCAACTTCTGAGACATTCAGGCCACATGTGGTATACATTGTCGTAGTGTGTCAGTTTTTGGTTTTCCTTCATCTGGCAGCAGCAGAAGTAAGATATAACTAGCTACCATAGAGTTTGACTCCAGAACATCTCAGCAACCAGGAAATGCCATCCAGAAGACCTGACAGGGATTCTGCTACTGTATCCTGCACCTGAAAGAGTGAAACACGAACACAGGTTATAAATCTCCTCAAACCGAAACTGGATCGATATAAATGCCTTTCAGTTCAATATCAGACGATTACCATCCAGGGGTTAGTCAGCTGGGGTAGTCCGAGTCTCTTCGCCATGTCAACACAGGGAGTTCGACATCTGGCCCTGTTTCTGCTGGCAACACTTTGCAGATTGGGTATCCTGACCTCTTCCGGTTCTTCTCTGGAGACACAGGAGAGCACCAGCAGAGGCCTGGATGCTGAACCCTCAGCAGAGCTCAGTACAGCCCGAATCTGAGCCCGCTCGGACTCCTCCATACCTACTAAAAACATGTTTTTTTCATGCAAATGTACTGTGCTGATGATTTATATGACAAGGACAAATGTGAAGAAGCTGCCAATAGAAATGTCCTCTTATCTCACCTCTCCCAGGCTCTGCATTGGCTACATAGATGAAGCCATCCACCACCTGGCACACTTGCTGGACCTGAGGTGCAGGGCTGTAGATGGGATAACCCGAGTCATCTGTTCCTTCGAAGCTGAACAGTTTATTACTGACGCTCTGCTGCTGCACTCTGGCTCTTTCCCTCTCTGCCCTGCACACACAAAGTGTAATAACTGTGGCCGTATTCTCAATAATATGCAGAAAAAGGTTAGATTTGCAACAATTGCAATACAATGGGCTTACCTATTGGTTGAGTACAGAGTCAGGATATTAAATTTATGTTGGTTGTTGAACATGTAACTGATCCCAGAGCCAATTCCTAGAATTAAAAAAGGGTTTGGTTACATTCTTGGGGCATTTTAACTAATAGTAACTAGTGAGATAACAATGCTGCCACCTAGTGGTGGGCGGATAAACCTACAACAGAAAAGATAATTAATGTGATTTAAATAAAAAATGGTATCCTGTTTTATCATATGTGTGATTGAAGTGCATTAAGGCAATATTAACCCTTTAGTTTAGGAAGAAGCTGGACTTCAGATGGCAGTTTTGTCATTGTGTTATCAATGATGAGAAAGGAATCTCATCTTTATTCATCAGCACTCAACATCAATGTTATCTCACCATTTATCTGTCTGTGAGGAGTGCCCGACACAGGAAGCACGTCCGGGGCATACATGAGCCTTGTGACTAAAGAGACATCCAGCTGCTCCATGCCGGGGCCTAACATGGCATAACGTGGCTCAGATGAGGGCACCAGAGACTGAAGAAATGAGGCCACTAACTCGTATGCCGGCGGTGAAGGAAGCCATTGTTGTCTGCAGGATGGGCAGCCTTTTAGGTATCTGTTGAGACAAAAAACGGAGGTCAAAAATGTTTCTGTTCGACAAATTATTACCGTCTGATCTTGATACAGGACGACAAAAAAATAAACCCACTCTGACATGTAGTCAAATGCTGTCTCCATCCCTTTGTCGTCCCCCTCTTCTCTATCGTCCAGGCTCTCGTCTTCATTGATCAGTGGTGCATCCAACAACTCCAGTTGGGGCATGCTCACATGATCGATGGAGGGCCAGTATGGCATGTCCCTGAGCAGGAAGTATCTCCACAGTAATGGATCTCTTACCATGGCCCTCCAGTACCGGCTGGTGGCTCCCAGGCAGCAGATATCCGCGGGGGACAGGAAGGCCATGATCAGGAACTGTAGGTCCACCTTAAGGAGGGAGGATATGATGATGAATTCCACAGAACAAAACAAGAAGAGATGGAGACAGCGAGAAAAAGGTGGACCATCATTAACACCAGCAAATCTATTATCAATAAAAAAATACACAAAAAGGATATGAAAAGCCTGGAATTTAAAATGTTACTTTAGCGGAAGAACATATTATTTTGTGGAAAATTCAGTCATAAAGTAAATTAAAACAAGCAGTTGTATTTCAGAGTTTTATTACAGGTTTTTGTACACATAAGACAAAACTCCCAAATCAACTTTTATAGATGTCTCTCATACGCCTCCCAGCAGCGTAGTTAGTTTAGTTAGTAGTTTTAACTATACAAGCACTCATAACAAAGTAGGCCTACACCTGGCTGTCTCATGTTCCTCCTTCCTCCAGAGATAGTTTTCTAATTTATCTGTGAATGAGAGCGAAAGATAGGACATTCTCACAGGAAAGGGAGAGGGTGCTTTGATTTAACGTCTCAAAGATCATACACATTGTATATAAAATGGAAAAAGTAAACATGGGAATAATATAAGCAGTAAACACATATTTAAAATATGGCAGAATTTCCACCACATATCAGCAAAAAGTACTTAAAGTAAAAAGTATTCATTATACAGGCAGAATGGTCCTTGTCAGTTTTTATAAACTATATTATTTCATCATTATAGATGCATTAACGAGTAAACAGTATTTTTAATGTTGTAGCAGCAAAACTGTGGTAGTTTAATGTATTTTAATTCATAATCTGATGCTGTTTTGTGTCAGTCACCTGACCCTGTGTAAAGTAGGATGCACCATGAAGCTTCTAGGACAAAGTACACAACCTGTTCTCGAGAGGTTTGTTTATGTAATGTACCACCTTTTTCCATTTTGATTTTAATTCAATTTCAACACTACCTCCGTTTATGAGATGAATAAACAAAGACAGTATAATAAGGACTTTTAACTGCAATATATTTAGGGACATTTTCATGAATGATTTGACTCACCGGTAAACTATCCAGAAATCCCGGTTGTTGCTCTCCAGTTTCTGCAGCAACAGTCAACTCGTCTTTGACAACTTTACCACCGTTTGGAAAATACGCGTCTCTGAAGCGCCGGAGGCTGCGGATCACAGCAGATGTGTGGAGCTGCTGGATCTTTGCTGCCATGACTCCAGATGTGCGATCATATGCGAATAGCTAGTAAAACACTGCAATATGGACCAAGCGCGAAGTGACAACAGATAGGATGTTTGCCCGTCCGCCACACTTCCTTGTTGCTGGCGGCAGTGGGGCATTGTGGGTATTGTAGTTCTAAATGTGTTTCTAAATAAGGATCTGCAATCTGCAAGTTAAGAGTTGCAATGCAAAATAAACGTGTTTTTTTCTTAAAACAACGCGCGTGTTTATTGTCAACGAGGACATAAAAAACAGAAAAATGATTTTTGTCCAAACACAGATTCTCTATTAATAGTTATACTATCAAGATTATTGATGTGGCAGAAAAATGGAACTTGCAATAGATGGGAATACAAGTGGCGCATTACAAAGCTGGTATGAACAAATCTGAGCATTCTTCAAATAGTCATGAATACATCATTGTCAAACAGTTTTTGAAATCCTCTCTTTGCCTTTAGTGTGTATATTTTTATACACAAAATATATAATGTATATGCAATTATAATATATTAAAAGCATAACAAAATGGCAACAAAACAATAAATAAAATGTTACTGTGCAATGTCTCATTTCCAGCTGGATTATTTTCAAACTTGTAACAATCTTAAAAAATGAAAAAAAAAGAAAAAGAAAAAAAAGGTCAATTGTATTAATAACCTTTTTATATTCATATTAATGTTATTATAACACATTCTAAGAGCAAAATAAGTGCCCCGGTCAACAGTCTGGAATCAAGATGATAACTGCTTTTTCAGCAGGACAGGGCAAAAAATTATTCAACAGCCTCCTCTGCATCCCCTGCCAGTTTTACACCACCTATCTAATCCTTTCTAACCTCTTTCACCTGCTTTGGCCGGGGCCGTTTGGCATGGGATGAGGTTGCCTGTAGACACTGATCCAAAGACTTCTCTTCACATACACTTTCTCCCCATGCCTCCCCCTTAACCTTCCACAACATTACACCCCACCTGATGGGTTCCATTTTTATTCGGGGTTGACACACATTTGAATACTGAACTTAGATTTGTGCCTGAGGGCAACTTCAACACAGGAGCAGCTTGGCTCACTGTAAAATACTAAGGATTTCCTTGGCATTCTCTGTATTCCAGCCCTGGCCCTGCAGAGGACCCTCACAGGCAAGCACGTATTTGTTGAGGATCTGTGTGCCAATGTCCCGAAACTGGAGGCGATCTTCTTTGCGATCCATAGTGTCAGCGCTGCAGTCCTCGTACTTGACTGCCCAGAAACACATTTCCCCGATGTACATCATCGTCAGCAGGTGTGTGTCGGAGAAGATGCCTGGTCAAAAAAAACATAAGCAGGTAGTGAGTATGATCAATAAGTCACACAACACTTGAAGATTTTCTTCAACTGAAGAATTATCTTAAACTGGACTGAAGCAACACAACAGTTTTTGTTATTTAAAAAGATAATCGATTACATATTTACCTTCAGATAGGAAGTTTGCTGTAGCAGTGTCATGAAGCACAACCCCATCGTTGAGCTTCACAGAGTTTCTCACCTGCAGCATCCGCATTAGGTAGCGCACCCCTTCCTGAATACACTGGAATAAAATATCAGATTTAGATGACCATAAATCATAATCTCAGAATGCCAACAAAAAAACTTAAGATGGGGTTTTCACCAAATTTGTCTGGCAGAATCAGTCGAGCCCACATCTCAGTTCACAAATACAATTTATTGAATCTAATTAGATTTAATTAGGTTTTTTAAAGTGTGGTACCTTAAGGAATGTGTCCTTGTTTTTCTTAATCCACTGTTTTCGTTGATGAAGGGTGTGGCAATACATGTACAGCAGAGCTCCACGTCTCCAATAGAGGCATTCTAACAGCTCTAGGCCCAACACAGACTGCACCTATTATAAACCAAAAGACATGAATAGTCCAGTTAGGCAATGTAATGGTGGTAGATGTGGGAAAGTGTTTTTTTTGCAAAACTATAAACCAAAGAGAACATTAAAGTCTAATACATTGCCTATCGGGAATACTTGATAATCAACCAGAAAAAAAAGAACATGTACACAACACATATCCTCTTGAGACACATATTTACACACTTCTTGTGCTGGTGCTAGCCTCCCCGCCAAAACTTCTGGCTCGGTCAGGTCTTGCAGCAGCTGCTGGATTTTGAATGGAGAACAGTCCTCAGGGAACTCCTGGTCCACCAGTTTATTCTCTTCATAAAATGTGATATCTAGGATCACCTAAATGGTAAAAAAACAAATATATCCACAACAGACATTGAATACAATGTGCAAGGAAACTATGCACTATTTTCAACCTGATACTAAAAACCTTTTTGAGGCTTTTCAGTCAGGGTTTAAATCACCTTAACAATCTATAACTTGCCAGTGACTCCAAGATACACTCTAACACACTTTAATTTTCCTGGATCTAAGCATCTCTTAAGGCTTGGTATCAGGTTAAGTAGCTTATTTTGCAGTTAGGCTTACCTCTTCACTCCTACATTCATAAAAGGTGATGATACAAGTTTCCAACATTACCCCTATTGGTAAATGTATAGCATGTGGTTTTGAACTCAAAGCCTAAACTGAAGAGTCTCCACAAGTTTAACTTTATAAAAGGGGAAAATTGACAAGTAACCCACAACATTTGTTGTTGATTAATCCAAATTCGAGGATGTGTTTCCCTGTTTTATATAAATAAAGTGTGATCGTATACATTTGTAATTTGGACTTCTGGATAGGTGCACTGGTGCAAACACAACAGGTATGAATATTTGAAGATCACCTTGAGTTCAGGGAAATTAAAATGCCATTTTTCACTATTTTCTGATGTTTTCTAAACTAGAAGATTCATTTAGAGTGAGATATTAAATACCAATGAAAACAATCATTAATTCAGCTCTAGAAGTGTAATGCAAATACATACCTGTGTGTAATCCTGCAGCACCTTGGAAAGGTTGCTACTCTCTCCTCCTTGCCTGTAATAGCTTTTCAACTTGTCTAGTATGGCAGACGCATTCTGTAAATAGTCATCATCTGTGCAAAAACAAAATGATAACATGTTACCAATTACAGATCTAAACTCAATCAAAATGGTCTCCAACGTTACACATTTCAGAGTACCGTTATATAAAAGGCACTTTATTGGGTTACACATGTTTATGCAAAGTAATTCGACTGACAGTATAATATAACAAGTTTTAACGGTACAAAGTTTACGCGACAACATAGTAATAATACAATCATAGCATGGGAACTAATGCACTCAAACGAGAACTAGCATTTTCAAGCGTTTTATCAGATTTAAATGTAATGATGACTAATATAAAAAAAAAAAGGTACAATTCAACATAAAACAATTGCAACGTCACTTCGGAACTTAACGATCAAGCCTGGTTCATTTGCTATAGCGCTGCATCGTTTTTCTTGGCAAGCTAAACGCTTATCAACAATAATGCATTTTTAGCTAACGTTAGCGAACTCACGCTAGCCGTTAATTCGGACACGCAGATATTCAAATAAACAACCACCGGTCAGCGCGTGAGCGTTGCTAAAACGTCACTAAGTTAACACTTTATTTGTTGTTAGTAAACTGCATGGCGCGTATTATTTGTCAACACGAAACGTTTCACCAGGCAGCAGCTGTTGTTGTAGTTGCAAGCTATGCTAATAACGTTAGCATAGCTTGCTAGTTGGCTAATAAACTGATCAAGAATGTTAGCAACGCGCAACGAAGCGCCGAGCATTGCCACGAGACACATAAAAATAATTAACAACGTCTTATCGATACCTTGCTTTTCAGCTCTGAGACTGGAACACTTGATGTCTAACTCAAATATCCTTCTCTCCAACTCGAAACCTTGTCGCCTGTAGTCGTCGGCCATGACTAAAAAGTATGCGTCACGTGAGCCAGGGATTACTCACGTGCTCATCGAATGTCATGTCTGTTTCCAAGAAATCAGTGTTTCTGTGCGCGCGCGAGTAGCTTTAAAAAAAAAAAAAAAAAAAACACCGCGTGCCGTGCACTCGTTATTTACTGTATTACTTCTTTCATCCTTAACTTTTGCAATAACGTCAACGTTAAAGCTTCTTGCCGCCGCCGCAGTGCTTTGCGGCGGTGAAAGGGTTACATTTAAATGAGCTTGCCAAGCCTCTTTGTGTCACCCTCGTGCAGGTCCAGCCCACTGGTCCAGCTCAATAAATGAGGCACCAGCCAATGTCATCGTGGCGCTGACTTTGGTGTGAGAGTTAGCACTGCTAGTAGCCACATTGTGCAACCTGTCAGGCTACATCATCTGTCGTGTACCGGCTGGAGCTTTCACTCTGCTCCTCGACTCATCCCCGGTGTGTAGCTCCAAAACATGGCGGCCCTCAAAGCTTTGTGCAGAGCGGAGACTGTGTTCTTCAAAAACCTCTCAGGTCCCAGCAGAACCACATTAAACATCGCTAATCTCCAATTAAGCAAGGTGGGTATTCAACCTTTACGTTAATTGGTTGTTGAAATGAGATTGTTGCAAATGTTTAGGCAAGATTAAAAGGTCATACTACTGAGGGAACTATACGTTCCCTTTATCGTCCAACATTTCAGAATAAAGTGAATTCAATTGACCTTCTACCCATCTTTTACATTTTTTTTTTTTTTTTCTCGTTTGTTTTGTTTTTAAGTTTACTTTTCGGTTTTATCGTGAATTAACCTCAGGCTGCTGGCTAAACGGCTTGGATTCTCAATATGTTTTGTAACCAGTATTAACTTCCAGTAATACATACTGTGCACATGCATTGGGACTTAAACACATGCTTTACAGTATACAAACCTCCAGCTTTAAATGCAGCCTAGTTCTTAAAGGTGGCCGTGCATAATGTACGTCAAATGTCAAGGTGTGTGTTAGCATAATCCACCCATATCAGCATGGTTTACACACAAACACGTTACAATATTTCCATCATGTTTCTCTTATGTCAAAGCCCATAGTCTGGACATTGTCTATAAATAGTATGGTTTCAGAATCCATGTGATATCTGAAATTAGAACTAATGAGGAAAAGCACATTTAGAAAATGCTCAAGTGAACGTGGCCCCCTTGAGCATTTCTTTGAATATGAATCTGTGTTAGTGATGTTAATACAGTTAATACAGTAACCTGCTCCTTCAGACCAGCGGTAAACAATCTGCATAACAGGAACTGACTTTCCATAAATTCATCACGATTTAACAGCTTTCTTCTTGTAATTCATACAGAACAATAGACAGGTATTTGTTTGATTTTGTTAAGTGAGCAATATTGCATGACATTGTGTAAATGCTTATTTCATTTCTAGATGAAGGATAATGATGATTGAGGAGTTGGCTTATTACATTTACATTGTAATTGCATTACACACACATAATCAGCACCATAATACCAAAGAGTTGTTATAATGTTTATTGAGAAGTACGTCATAGTTTCAATCCATTGTAGCCATATTCTGGTAAATGAATGTTAGCAAACCACAGCAAAATGACCTGTAAAGATATAAAAAAAATAATAAAAATTGGTCTTTGCTCCACAGGCACAATTTTAGTTGGTCAGTGTTGACACAGAGGATTTCAGATTTGAGTCCTCAGCTAACTGTGACGTTGGGATACTTGGCTGTGGACGACCCTAAAGCTCTGCTCCTTTTGTTGTAGGATTTATTCAGCAGTTTTTCTTGTCTTTCCCTTCCTCAACTAAATAAACTGGATCAGCTATTTAAACTGTACAATCATATTAGCTCCCCTCAGGCAATGACTAGTTGTGTGTTAACTAGCAACGTTTTACATGTTTACTGATTCAATCGCAGTGTTTTTTTAAAGCTTTATGCACCACTTGTTGTGCTTTTTCTACAGACCTGCGGCTGTTACTTCTCTACCTCCAGCAAGAGAAGTTCACAGTTCTACTCAGATCCTACAGAGGCAGTCAAAGATATTACAACGGGAGCTACCGTTCTTGTCGGAGGTAAAGATAAACAATACTTTCACAAATGGACTCTTAACATTGTAGAATACACACCTTAATGACAGTGCTGGCGAATTAAATCAGTTTTGTTAACTGACTAAACGTTTGAACACATGTTAAACGATGTATGTTCACTGAGCACTTAAAAGCAAAGTAAGCTTTAGCTCTGTCTGGCATGGTGGATGATTATCGTGCACACACATAGCACACACAAATTCCACAGCTCTTATTTATAGTCAAGTTCGGAGTGACATTGTTAAACTTTTCCATTGTGTCACACCTCTATCTGAGGGGGGGAAAAAACAAACAGTAACCTGCCTCTCAGTATAATATCAGAAACACCCTATACACACACGACTAGACTTTCCTTCAGGCTTGATCCAATGTTGACAATGTTATTTGACGTGAGGTTTTCCTGTGTGATTTGTAACAGCTGGAGAAATTATTAGTCTTTTCTCTTTCCAAATAAGCCATGTCTCTAATCTACGAGGTGAAAGTTCCCACCATGGTTACCATTAGTTAACTCTTTTCACACTTATTTCTTGGTTGCTTCAATTTTGTTTTTGATTGTTATTTATTTATTTGTCTGTGTTCAAACTCAGGTTTTGGATTATGTGGTATCCCAGAGAATCTAATCAACAGTTTACTGAAGAGCGGTGTCACTGGTCTCACTGCAGTCAGCAACAATGCAGGGTAAGTGTGTGTCGAGGGGAGGAAGCCTGCGTGTGTCATACATGCATGCTTTGCACACAAGCAGGTGCCTGCATGTAAACATGTGCTTAACCCGTGCCGTGTAATCCATGGTGGTGCTTGATTTTGATATTAATTTGTCGCCTTTCGCTCCAAAATCCCAGCCTGTTTGTTTTCTGGGTGAATGTGTTGATACAGATGGGTTTGTTTATTTGCTTATGTTTGGATTCACGTTCAAATCTGTAAATGTGTCATTTCTGTCCCAGTACAAGGTGTGCATTACAACTGTTTAGTGGAAATGAAGTAAAATCTGACTTGATTGTTGCGATCTTAAAGGGTTAAGTCCCCAATGGAAGGGACATTTTGTGACAATATAAGTTTACAAGGTCAGTGAGTGAGACCCCGTGTAGCTCCAGCTCGTGAACGTGGAGTCTTGATTGGACTCATGAAGGAGTTTGTCTCTTCATCTTCTTGCAGACTTGTTTTAAACTCGTATTGGAAAGTTATTGGTGACCATGTCGCTGTATCCTCAAACCGGGTAGCGTTGACCTGGATGGAGAGATGTCCAGAAGGGACTTATGGGACTACAAAACTACGATTAATAAAAGTTGTATTGCCTCTTAACTCTTAACGTTTTAAAGTTTTCAGAAGCCATATTGAAGACTTAAATGTAACATTTGCCCATGCAGTGGCAACTGAGCTTCTCCCTGCAATCGTCCTAGACATTGTTCAGCATATTGTTTGTGTGTCTTGCCGACTAGGAAATCTTTGTCTTGTCAGTTGTCTTGCTTCAGTCTTTTTCCGTAATTGTATCTGAAGGTGCTGCAAACGCTAATCATAGCTCCATCTGAATTGTTTACATGGCAACATTGAAACTTGAGACCGTGACCAAAACCTGATCTTACCTACTTAAATATGTAAAAGATTCTGCAAAAAATAATACTTTTCCTTTTGACTACAGAATGCATTTAAAAATCCCACACGCACATGATTTGAATCGTTACATTTGAAAGCACAGGTTTCCAAAATGTTTAACTTTAACCTACATTTAATTTGCAGGTGCAAACACTTATGGCTGAACTGCTTGAATGCATCTCTACTTATTATCATTCATAAACACGTATTTGCACCTCTGTGTGTGGATTGTTATTGCTAAAAGACTGTGAAACTTGATTGTGGCTATTTTAAAGGGGAACTTGCAGGAAACAAGTGTTACCTAGACCAACGGTAGGGACCAGCTACTGTAATTGTACTTGCTGCCAAAACTGCAAAATTGAGGTTTAGAGTCACATGAGTGGTTGCACGCATGTCTCTGTGTCAGTGTTTGTTTAGCCAGAAAACCCCTGTCCTGTGAAGTGTGTTAGTGTGCTTCACCAAATGACTCTTCACTTGACCTTTCTCCTGGACTTTGATTTTTGGTTCATATTGATTCTTGGAACAGGAGCTCAAACATATTTACTTGAGCCAGGGCATCTTTTTTAACAACCATTGCTCCCCTAAATGTTTCCCCTTTGCAGACATTAGTTTTCAGGGAGGATTGTAACCACCTTGCACATAGCGGCCGTATTGTTTTTTCTTTGTGTTGTGCTGAGTATTTCTGAGCCAGTTCCAACTTAATGGAACTTCTTATGCATATTACAGTCTACATGTAGTCAACGTGTTTATTTAGTGGGAACTGCAGCACATATAATACCTGCAAATACATGCCTCTGCGTCTGGCTTGTATTGCAACAAGGGGACGGGAGTTGAAAATTGAGACATTAGCAGGAATGACACATGGCTGTTATGGAATTATTCTTGTTTTATAAAAGCTACCAGGCCCGTGTACTGTATATCCAACGTTTTCTTGGTCTCAGTTGAGGTGGGCTTACATTTCCTTGCCCTGTAGGGAAGAGGGCTGGCAGGGGAAATCTGTAGTTATGTAACATTTAATTTTAGAGAGAAGATCCCTAAAGCTGAAAACTCCCCTTCCTTGTTCTTGAATGCCCGAATGGGACGTTAATCCTCTTCAAGTCCCAGGGACTTGATTTTACACTGTAACTTGTACCGTCTCAGAATTAAGGAATAAAGCAGACATGATAATGGAGAGGGAATTCTTCACTGCTATGAGCACTTTGAGATAAACAGTATTTCTCTCAACACAGGCTGCTATGAACTAAATCTTGGTGCAGGTGTGTGATACTACAAAGAAGAATTATGGAAAATATGATGGATGATGTTTTGCAAACAGAAGTTTTTCCCTTAATGATCATGAATCTATATCAAGTAGGTGGAGTGTGTTTTGATATTTTGGCACACTGGGAAGATTCAATTCTGGTCTGAATAAAGAAAGTGATTCCACTCATCAATGGAGACTGTATACCGCGTTTGTGTAATGGACCTTATTGACCTAGTTTTGGTAGCATTGACTCAGAGTCAAGTGTTATTTTGGTTTTGGAATAGCTGCCCAGTTGCAGTGTCATTTTCACAGGTGTTATTCGAGACGATTTAAAAATTGCTTTCATTTGGATGACGGTGAATGGACTTGCATTTATATAACATCTTTCTAGTCTTCCGACCACTCAAAGCACTTTAATTACATGTCAACATTCACCCATTCACACACTGACGGCTCATCCGGATCTAACCTACATGCTCTCACACACCGCTGGCTGTGGCTTCACGAGCAATTTAGGGTTCAAGGAAAGGGGATCAGGGATCGAGCCTCTTCCAGCCTTCAATAGTCTGGGAAATAAGCAAGTGGCTAGTAGATTTGCATCACTCACCAGCCCAAAAAAACAATGGTACGGATGAAGCTCTGTTCTTTGACATTTGTAGCATTGAGGGAAACTTTGCAGAACACACTGGGCTCTTTATGTTCTGTAATACCAGATGAGAGGCATTCAGCTGTACACAAGAGGCTGTTATTGAGCTGTGAGAGAACTGCACCCCCCTGCAGCTTCATAGTCATTCTTTGATCCCCTACTTCAGTAATGTTACACAAACAGCGTGATTCCGTAAAGAAGGCAGGACGTGTGTTCAGTGCTGCTCTGATCAGTGAGCATTGAGCTTGCACAGCTTATATTTTGATGTGTGTGTGCGCTCAGGGGGCTTTTCACCTACATCTGTTTTTGGTATTCTGAGTGCACATGGCCGAGATATCTTTGCTGATCTGAGATTAGAGTTCAGGACAAAGCAGTAGTTTCTGATTCTCAGCTTCAGAAAGAGAACCCACTCTTTGCAAAGTTCAGCTTTTGTCTTGCCTCTGAAAAGTAGAAGCAGAGTCAGCGATGGAGGAAAACTATTTTTTTTGGATACAGTCTTTCTTTTTTTAACATTAACATACAGTAAACACTTTCAAGTTTTATTAGGTTGGTCATTGAAATTGACTTTATTTGGTTGCACAGTGTTCTCAGGAATATTGCCTGTAATCAGACAGGGTGTGAATATATAAAATGATAAGATTTTTTTTTTATAGGATTTTACTTTCATCTTCTATCATGAGACAATACTCTCTTTATGTGTTTTCCAAAGTTTTATGAAGACTATGCTTTCATAGGTTAATGACTGACCAGCCACATAAAGTCATCTTATACCTCCAGGCCCATTTTATTAGTATTTCAAAACTCTTAGTCACACAATAACTTTCTTTGACACAGAAAGTTTGCAAGGAGTATTCAAAGTAATATGTTTTAAGAAGAAGTGTTTCTTGCTGTCACAACATGATGGTTTTTCTAGGTTTGATGGTCTGAATGTGAGACATCCTATAGTAGCATGTGGAGCAGGTGTAACACAGACTTGAGAACAACACGAGTGTCACGGGTTATTAAAAGTGTAGTTCCCCCCTCTAATGACTCCTTGTAGTGATTATTAAAAAAAAGAAGAAGAAGAACTCCCTACAGCTGTTGTTGGTCTCATGATCTTTCATTGCAGCTGTGTCTTTAAGGTCACAAAAAGGAGCAGGATCACATGGTTTGGCCCAGTTACAACCTTGAATAACGTCTATTCATGGTAATTTGAGATGTTACAAACTGTAGAAAGATGGAACATTCCAGTCAAAGTAGGCACAAATGAGGTGGAACTGCATTGAATAACAGTGGGCATAACTAGGATTTCTTTTCTAGCACAGATTAAGAGAGAGAGAGCTATCTATACTATACTGTAGCTTAATTGTACCCATTTAAATGTTTATGATATTATGTGTATCTGTTCTTCAGAGTGGATAACTTTGGCCTGGGCCTGCTGCTAAAGACTAAGCAGATCAAGAGGATGATCTCTTCATACGTCGGGGAGAATGCAGAGTTTGAGCGACAGTATCTGACAGGGGAGTTAGAAGTGGAACTGACGCCGCAGGTTGGTCACAAAACATACGGCAAGGTTTATACAAGAATTAAAAATACAAGAAGTTTATACAATAAGTAAAAAGGAAAAAGTTATGATATGAAAACATACATTCACTAACCAAAGTAAGTCAATCAATCATTGAGTGGATCATGTAAAATGCATGCAGTGGATGTTTATATGTTGTGCTCATCTTTTAATCTGACCCCCCCTCCTTTCCTCACAGGGAACTCTTGCAGAGAGGATCAGGGCGGGGGGTGCTGGGGTTCCTGCCTTCTTCACAGCCACTGGCTACGGCACACTCATCCAGGAGGGAGGCTCTCCTATTAAGTACAACAAAGATGGCAGCATTGCCATCGCCAGTGAGAAGAGAGAGGTGCGAGCGTTGTGGTTGTGCCATCAAGTCTATCATCTTTCTTTTTCTTGAGATTGCTGAAAACTTGGCCTTGAATACTGCTTATAATTCACCCCATTATTTGCCTCCCAAGAGCTCTGCGGTTGTAGTTCTCGCCAGAAGCGAAAGCCAACTTCTCCATACAGTGGAAGAAGAAAATTGGAACTTGTTTGATTTTAGTCTTACAGCGCGCCCAAAGATACTGCACTTTAAATAACGAGAGAAACATGTAAAACTCTCCCATGTTTACAAAAGTAATGCTTTTCACAGATGGCGTAATACGTTGCCATGAATGTTTGTCCTGCTATTGATTTTCTTGTGTGGGAAAACAAAAAATCAGCAGTAATGACTAATCTCAGCCTGGACTCGAGTATCTGAGCCAAGTCTGAAAATACTGTCAAACAAGTCACTGTGTTCGTCCTAAACTGCCTTGACTTGTGTTGTCATCGTGCAGGTGCGGGAGTTCAATGGCAGGCACTATATCATGGAAGAGGCCATCACTGGAGACTTTGCACTGGTCAAGGCATGGAAAGCTGACAAGGCTGGAAACATTATTTTCAGGTAACCGATGAACTGGAATGCAACCAGGTTGTATACTGTGTGCGAAACAAGAACATCTACTGGCCACACATCAGTAGCACTGACCTGCTGTGTTATGGCAATATCAGTATTTATTTAGTGAAGCATTCGGCCTCTTCCTGCCTCAAAGCACATGAGACTATTCTTAATCACATTGGTTGTGTTTGCACTCTGCACATGCTGCTGATGTCATGTGGTGGAGGGACACAGTCATTTAAGGAAAGATCGGCCTTGTTTTTCATTTCAGATGTTCTTTGCAAGAGGAAAACTGTTTTTTTTTTTTAACCTTGACTTTACTTTTGATAGGATCTTTGAGGGATTTACTGTATGGGCTGATTGTGATCAGTACATTTTCAGTCAGTATTAGCTGCATAGTTTTCTTACATTTGTTCTAAGTTTGTGAACACATCATAGTATTTATTTATTTATTTATTTATTTACCAATTCTAGGATAGGGTTAGAATCATTACTAATTTAGTTCAAGTTCAACAATATACATATAATGCTGCTCAATGTCAGAAAAATCTAAATCTAAAATCACTCATTAGACCTGTTCATGGATATCTGACATAGTTCTAGTATTGACCTTCCATCTAGCATCAGTAAGGTCATTTGCACCAACCTTGTGTGTGAGAATGCTGGAAATGAGTAGATGTAGTAAAGTCTTTCTCCACAAGAGAGCACTCTTTTCCAGTAAACCAGCTATACTGGATATTAGATACTGGACGTTACACTGACGGTTTTTGACTTTACTTGCTGATCTTTGCCTTTTTTGGTTGAAATATTATTAATATTGTTATTTGTTTTCATATCACCTCTTTCTTGCTCCTCTTTGTCAGGAAAACGGCCAGAAACTTCAACCAACCTATGTGCAAGGCAGCCAGAACCACCATAGTGGAGGTATGCATTTCCAACAATATATCTAAAAATAAAATAAATCTATCAGTAGTACTTTCCTTTGAATGTTTCCATGCGTTATGTTTTCTAGGAATTAAGTTGTTCTGGCCCTCACAGCTGAAATAAGCCCTCTAGGCTAAATGTAATGTTAATGTAAAATAACAACTCCATATATCACGATATAATTCTTTTTGTCACAATAATTGTGTAGTTAAAATGCTATATCCAGACAGCCCTGATGATGGAGATGGAGGGTAAATAAAACAGCCATTTGACATTTGAACTCCTATACGACCCCGTAAAAGGACAAGGTAGATGAATAGGAAAATCCTTTTTTTACATTCAAGGTCAGGAGCAGAAATGTGAGATCTTACTGGTGTAAGGCCCGGGGTTTTTATATTCTTGGCCTGAAAAGATCACCTTGAATTGGGACTGGTTTGTATTGCTCTGAATATAACTCTTAGACCTCAGAAACTATTAAAAGACTAGAAGTTTAAAGATCTTTACCTCAATGTGTACGGCCAAGCATGATGTGAGAATGCCCTTATATCTCTGGGATGTCGGTGTTATACCTTGTGTCAACCCACCCGTCTACATCTCTTCCCTATATATATGTGTGTGTGTGTGTGTGTGGATACAGTATGTCTGCGTCTCCGTCTCCCTCTCCACCCCTCCAACACACAACCAGCTTCACACCTCCCATATAGACACAGTTTGATTAAGAGAGCAGCAGGGAGACAAACTGTGTGAAAACCATAAGACACGGGCGCTTTCTGAAAATAAATCGGTAGCAAAGGGTCACTCGTAAATCTAACTGGCTTTCACAAAGCACTTTTTCAATTATTACACGGTTGCTTGTCCTGAGGTTTTGTCTTCTGTTGATTTAGAAATGTCTCGGACCAAAGAGGAGAAGAAGAGTAAATTATCTCACTAGGAGGCTTTATAGTCGACTCATCACTAAAATGTGGTGTGTAATGGTAAATAGCGGGGGTATTCAATGGGTTTTAAGAAAGTATTTTTTTGCAATGATGGATATCAATGAATAATGGCAAACCAATGCTATGGTAAAATAGAAATTGCTCAATTTTCTCCCAAAGGGATAATAAGACTAGTCACTCTGAGAAATGTGTCTGTGACGTCTGCTGGAGTTGTGACGTAGACGGTAGTGACATGAATGATAATGCTGCTTCATGAGATGCAAGCATAATTGGTTGGATTTAATATTGAACTGTCTGCTTCAACCTTTGTGCTCCCAGAATCATCTGCTCAGGGTATTTCTGGTGAGTAAAGAGGATGAAACAATTGTTTAAGAGGTTTAGAGACCCAGGCTGCATTTAAGACAACATAAGTGGTCTTTTTTTAATTCCCAGGTGCATTTCAAAGATTATTTTCATGGAACGTCTACTTGCTTATAGTGGAGAGTAATGATAGTAAACAGAGAGAGAGAGAGAGAGAGGGGGACAGAGACAGAGAGGGAGAGGGAGACAGAGACAGAGAGGGAGAGGGAGGGAGAGACAGAGGGAGGGAGAGAGACACAGAGAGAGGGAGAGAGAGAGAGACACAGAGAGAGAGACACAGAGAGAGAGACACAGAGAGAGAGACACAGAGAGAGAGACACAGAGAGGGAGAGACACAGAGAGAGAGAGAGAGAGGGAGAGGGAGAGAGACACAGAGAGAGAGGGAGAGGGAGAGAGACACAGAGAGGGAGAGGGAGAGAGACACAGAGAGAGAGGGGGAGAGACACAGAGAGAGAGAGGGAGAGAGACAGAGAGGGAGAGAGACACAGAGACAGAGAGGGAGAGAGACACAGAGAGAGAGAGACACGGGGAGAGGGAGGGAGGGAGGGAGAGAGAGACAGAGAGGGAGAGAGAGAGAGCACATCCATCCTATCACAAGCTTCCAGGATGCACCTCACACTTCAGTTAACAAGGACTGAGTTATGAACACAAACCACTTCTGCAAAGTCTCTGTTTTCAGAGATAATTGTTGGGCTTAATTTTTAATGGTGTACTAGAAATACAGTATGTGTGTTGCATAAAGTAATGTTATTTTAAATAGCCTATTCATGAAAAATAATTAAAGTCTCATCAATTAACCTCAACCAAAACACATTTCAGTGCCTTACACAGATCATCTTATATTGGGAAAGGAAAGCTCCGCATTTGCATCTGAACTGAAATGAATCCATTTAAATTGCATGTTCCTTCTGAGCACTAAAACCACACTGTGTCAAACAACTGTGTCACATCAGCCTAGTCTCTAAAGATTAAGCATTTCACTCCTTTTTCACGTCATGTTCTAATATCAAATAGTCCTTTCAGACACTTGTCATCCACGGATCAACTAAATGCTCCTATTCAGTGGGGCATTCATTGTAAATTGTGCTTCAGTTAGATATGATATCACACAGGATTTTGAAATGTGAAATTGGAAATCAGTACATTTCAATCATGTCTAAAAAATATAATATATAACAGCAAAAAACGAAAAGTGAGGTCTCTTCCTCATTCGATACTGATGCACTTTAAATTCCTAGTATAAAATAATAGATACACCTGTAACTTGAGTAACTCACTGCATACAATGAGTATCACCTAAAAACATGAAATTGTATTTGTGTATTTGAAATAATATTCATCAGGTGTGTGGTGAATCACAGCTGCCTGAACACTTTCTCATCATCCTGTCGTGCTTTGTCAGATTTATGGTGCTTTTTTATGGCAGTGCAGGTAACACAATGAACCTGTATCTATGACAAGCTTACTTATTGGTGACAATAAAATGATAGGTCTATGTTGTAATACCCATTAAGAACCTTTTATCTCTGATACTGGAGCAATTACCATGTCTCTAAAAAAAATAAATGTATCTCTGCTCATAAATCTGGAGATGTGCTGTCAATATTGACGCTGCCATCTTGGTGCACTGGTTAATGCTGGGGGGGGAACCAACAGACGGGGTCAGGTGTTTTTGAAGCTATTTAAGGTGCAGCTCAGGCCAGTGTGCAGCAAGCTTCTCTGGCGATCATGTTGCACAGTAAGCTGCATGTCTACTCGACCGATTTCTTTCTCTGTGGCCTATACACAGCCAGGCTCAAGCTGTTCAGGGGACTAAGCAATTCGTTGTTATCAAAGGGCAAAAAAATGTCAGGACATTGAGGCGGGAGAATGACGGGACTGGGGAAAATTGGGTAGAATACAGATTATGTGATTCTGAGTTTCTGTCAAAGGGCAGCAAATTAGACTAATTTAAGTTCTGTCTTCAAAATACTTACAGTTTTGATTATAAATTTGGCTAATCCGTGTCACAGAAACTCCAAAATCTCCTTCTGGTCATAGAATATCGCCACATTGAAGTGTGTCAAAGGGATTCCCATAAATACTGATGAGCTTCCCCTTGACACGTGGCTAACGCTGGTGCCCATTAGCCTCTTGATTTAGCCAACCCTCTCCTCTCTAATGATTGTTTGAATTACCTGCGCTTGATCTCTTAACTTGCTTAATGAGACAAGTCTCCAGTCTACGTGGGTTTGCAAGTGTTTCACTGTGTGCCACAGTATTATAGCTTTGTTCTTTTAAAAGGCATTTTAAAGTGAAAAATGTAGATGCAGACTGTCATTAAAGTATCCCGTACTCCTTCAGGGGCTAAAAGATGTGTAGATACAGTGACTGGTGACTCCACCTCTGTATGACATTAATGGCACATTCTGGGAAGAAGAAGACTTGTATTATGCATTACATCATGATAAGCACTTTTTATAAATATGCCATTATTAACAGATTAAACAATACCTACCACTACGGCTTCATTGCCCTCAGGTCAGTGACCTCTGGCTCATCATTGGAGTCAAAAATACAAATCCAAAAACCACATAAAACGAGAGCACTTTGAAAAGGCCGAGGTCACCAGCAGCTCGCTCTAAAAACAAATGCAACAAAAATCAACGCAACAGTTTGCATCAATCGTTTTTGAGTTATGGCAACTTCTAATGAAATTATGTTTAACTAACAAACTACATGGAGTTTGGGGAATTAGTTTTTCCTCTACAATCAAATGTATATTTGATTACTACTTGCGTAATATTTCATAGCATTAACTATTTTTTTTTAAGTTGATTACTCAATTATGTTATTTACTTAATTACCATAATTGTGAACGCAAGTTTTTAAGTTGACAATTGTTCAAACAATTAAGTTGCTCTAATTAGATTCTCTATTGTATTTTTATTTTTTATTTTTTTTACTTTTTCATGTTTTTCTTCATGAAGTAGCTTTTTAAGAAATTAATTAATTCAACAACAAAATTGTAAGGCAACCTTTTTTTATTTTGAACAGTATGAACATGTCTAACTTGAGTGCTTGCTCATTCATCAATACACTCCAAAATAACAAATCAAAACAACAGTGTAATAAAATCAGATTGTGCTCTTTGTGAAACAAGTGGACTCTTCAGAAAATGCTGTTCTGGAGACTCATTACTTTTGCAGTGGCTTTCTGTCCATCAAGTTCAAGCAACATCTTCTGAAATACTTCAAAGTACATTGGAAGTTCCTTGTGATGGCTCATATTAACAGCGCAGCACTTTAGGATATCCTTCCCCTGCACCATCTGTCTCGTGGTCACATCCTGGGGTGGACCTGTCACAGATGATGGCATTTTTCATCTATTGTGTCTCTAGGCCTCACACTCATCTGTGTCCTTGTAAAGCAAATGAAAATATATTTTTAGCTTGTTTAGAGTTGATGAATTGGATGATTAGGACTGGCTTTTTCGACTGTCAGTCTAAATTCAGTTGATCCACAGTCCAAAGGCTGCTAATGTGCCTACGGGGGAACTACGAGGATATCTATGATTGATTTTTAAACATATGTCTGTGAATGAATTTAGATTACACGATGTAGTTGACGGTTATACGAATAAGCAAATACTGAATCATACTTTTCCTCACCACGGCGCACATGAAAAGCTCTCTAGCTGAGCAGATTTGAACTCAAGGTCGAGAAAAATGAAGTCAACAAGCCAACTTTCATGAAGTTACTACTACTTGAATTGTGTTTTTAAATCAATGCAAATTTAAATGACACGCAACATTAAGTTGTAATTACCAGCATTATTGTGTCTCAACAGCACCTCCAAAAATAATATTTGCAACCTAAAGGGTTTATCTAAATCAATGCATTTGAACGTCTCTCTTGTAACCATGTATTTAATGAAGTGGTGGTAATCCAATCCTGAATTTTTTTTTTTTTTTTTTACGAGTGTGCCAAGGTTACTAGGCAACCAAACCCTGCTATTCAATTGTTGAATTTTTCACGGTATCCGGCTGGTCCAGTTATTTCCTTATCGCAGTTACAGTGAGAGCCCCCCCCCCTCCCTCCCTCCCCCATTGCATTTTCAGATACAATACACCAGAGACTGAATCAAAGCAGTGGTTTCAGCTGTTCGACCGTCAGTCACAGTAAATGACTCAACTGTATTCTGTTTCTGCGGCGTGGCGTGGGTGTTGGTGTACACGAACAACCGACCAGTCATGCATGAATTGAATGGATGTATTTGTCAGGATGTTTTTGTTCTTTTAACCCAGCTAGAGGTCTAATTGGATAGACATGTAAATTACCTCCGTCCCCCGTGGTTTCATCCTTAGCCTCCCACTGTATATTTGTGTTGAAGCATAAATAGCAAAAAAAAAAAAACCTACACATTTGGGAAAAACGGGAAATCTCAGTTTCA
This sequence comes from Bovichtus variegatus, assembly GCA_943593645.1. NCBI lineage: Eukaryota > Metazoa > Chordata > Actinopteri > Perciformes > Bovichtidae > Bovichtus > Bovichtus variegatus. The sequence continues at coordinate 22,030,971 of CALSCE010010657.1, read as the reverse complement.
GCCATGAATTTGGCACTTTAACTGTGTAGGTAATTATTAGTTTTTTTACTTCAATGTTTGACCTTGGAGTGACAGTTATTATCATCAGGTTAATGCTTTGTTTGCCCCCTGCTGGAATTGTAATTATTTTTCGCAGCCCACATTTTTCATGCTATGTTAAAGGACTTAGTATGCCTTGTTGAGTTTTCTTGCCTTGTTCTTGACTTGTGCCCTTGATTTAATTCCATTACTCAAGCTACTGTTGGCAAATCATTATAAATCCTCTAATTTTCCCCATCATTTCCTGCCTGAAGAGGTTAATGAATTGGCTTTCATGTCCCTTATATAAAATTCCTTATCGCGCTGTATAGTTATGGCAATTGTTTTGAATCCGTATCTCTACAAAGGCATTGCACTCTACTGAGTCCTAATTTTTGACATACTATATATAGTATGTGACTCCAGCAAAGTTAACATTGTCCTCAGTATTGTGTCACTTTTGACTTTGAGCTGAAACCTCTCCAGAGCAAATAGTGGTAATTACAGGGCTGCAATGACGGCACATTGCATGCATGTCATGGAAGAAAATATATCAAAGTGACCCTGACATTTTACTTATGTTCATATCCATTTAGTAGAGACTATGTTGAGATCACGTTGTGATGAATTAACACATTTCTAGTAAGCCAATGAACAAGACTTCTACATTCATGTGTCAATTCTCTGAACCGTGTCTGCTTTGGCACTAATGCATACATTTGTGCACATAATGAACATGCAATTAATTCTGCCGTCTGATTTAAATGTATGTAATGATGTAGTACACTGTATGTGCTTGCAGCTGCTCAGGTTTGGCCTCTCCTGCATTAATTCAAACATTTTAAAGATACATTCTCATGTTGAGCTGATTCATATTTTATAACTAGTCAATATTACAGTTTGACTTCAACATAGGCTTCAATTCAAGTCCAATACGGACATTTACTAATTGATACTAACTGCAGTGACGGACTGTAGGCTTCATAATCAACCGTACTTCAAGTCACTGTAGGATTGGGTCGAACACAGAGGCAGAAACGGGGAAAGAGTCTTGATAAAAAGTGATGAAGGGAGCCAGTGAAAAGGAAGACAGCTTTGCTGAACATATGCACAGACTGAATGTTTGAAATGGATCATTTGCATGTTATACGCTCTCGTTATAAGTTCAAAGTTTCCTGATGACTGCCTATCATCTGAATCTGAAGCACATTGCACAGAGGCTTATGTCTTCTTTGAAATGTAAACATTACCATTTGTGGTGGAAGTGGAGTTTCAAAGCCTTATGATACAATGTCCTTTGATGTGCAGTGTGTCTCGTGTGTAAAACATATATAGTATATCAGTATATATATTTTAGTTCCTGTAATGTTTTCAGGGTTCGTATTAGCGGGCTCTCTCCCAGTTTCTGGATATCATGAAGGCTGTCATAGGCGAGGCGAGTTTCCACTGAGAGGAAACAGATTGCTCATGGTGTCAGTATTCTGGGTTAGAGGATAGAGCCGGAGCTGAGCCCCGAATGTGGCAACAGAGCGTGGCCAAGTGCCCACATACACAAACGCACGTACGCTCACTGCGAGGAAGATGGAGAGGCTATAAATACTCAGAGTAATGAGAATGTGGTGTCGCTGTCATCCTCTTGCTCTGTCAACCGTAGCCACGCCACCTCTTTCTCCTGACTGTCGCAGCTCAGCATGCGCACAAAGACGCGCGCGTAAACAAAACACAGACGTGACGGATTATAAACTCAGGTGGCTGTGTTATTGAACTGTTGGCTAACGAAAGCTTTTAAAGTCTGTAATATCGCCGTTTGTCAAGGTGTTACGTTAGTCTGATTTAAGATCCAAAATCAAAACAAGAAATTGCCCAATGTCATACTTCCGAAATGATGCAGGTCATTTTTGTCAGTTAAATAAAGTTCCATAAACGTTTAAACTCCATCAGAGTTAACTTTTTGCCACTAGTGGTGGAGTTTAAGAGCGGTGATGTCAGTCCTCCCAACACTAAAATAGCCACACATCTACTTCCAACATTTTTATGTAAACATTCATAGTCCCAGACTTCATCTTTCAAGTGTTCACTTGCATACAAATCGGACACGCTTAGTATGTGTCTAGGAAAATAAGGAAAAGGTCCGTTTTCCAGGGAGCATGGATGACCTAATTTAATTATATGTGCTGTGACTATCAATAATCCAAGGAGTAAAACATTTAATGTTTTTTTTTGTGTCTCAAAAATCAAATTCTCCTTTTTGAACCGCCCTAAAGTACACATTTCAAAGTGTGAAAATGGAAACGTTCGTCAATTATTCAGCCCATTGTCTGTGTAATCAAGGATGTAATGAACATAGTAGTCCCTCAAAGCTGTCGGCATTTTGTTAGACTTTTAAACCGAATTATAATATGCTTATAATCTGAAGACACAAACGCATGTGTTCATTTGGTTGATCGTCACACAGGCCATATGGTCATTATGAGTGTTATCGGCTCACATTAATACCTTTCCTCAGAGCGTTGAGTGCGTTTGGTACTGAAAGGTCGTCTGGCTGCATCTGCGTCAATTCAGTTGTGAAAGCATGATGGTGTTTGTCAGTTACTGCTCATAATTGGTTTTAGTCCCAAGTACTAGAAAAAGTGGTCCAGCTGTAAATGAAGTGCTGATTGTTTTTTATTTTTGTTGGACAATCATTAGTAGAAAACACAGAATTGTTTAATAACCTTAGGGGGAACACTGTATGCAACACCACTGTCGGGTGGTTTATTCTAGGAATCTAGTAGCATTGTGATCCAATCAGTTTGAGATTAACAAGGTTTGACAAAGCTCACAGCCTAAAAAAAGCACAAACCCTCAAAAAGTCTTGTTGTGCATGTCCCCCGAGGGCACTTTGATTCCCTCTATTCTCCTGCCAGCTCGCTGCATGCCTTGCTCTGCTCCCATTGATGTGAAAATCGTTTTACAGATACAGGAATATCAATGTGTGTGTCTGTGCGTGTGCCTTTTTTTTTTGCTTGATCCACACACCTGCTCATTTGTTTTTTATGTCTATGTGTTATTATTGCGTGCATTTTATTATTTTATTTTAACGCTTTATCCGTCCCTATCCGTTGAACCTCCTGTCTGAACCGCATCCGAGCACCGGTGCAGGCGGGATGAAAGGAACGGGAGGCTTTTTTATGTACACAGCACATTTAAATTGTATGAGCTTGTTATTATGCTGTGACTTAGCTTTGGAAGGCTAATTGAAAATCGAGCTGAAAACATGGTTTGCTTGCATGTGTTTTGAGAGGCCATCAAACGGACGTGGAGAAACACATCTCCGAGGTGTGATTTCTGTTTTTCGGGGCCGCGCTATTTGACACTTGAGGAGACAGAATTAGTGATTTAATACCGTTAATTCACATGACTTCTTCAAAAATCATGCCACCAAACATTTGTCGTGATTCTGTAACGGTTTTATAATCTGACGAGCTCAGGCTCACTCGATGAAGATGTCTCTGGAAATCATCATTCTCACAAAAGGAGAAGATCAAGCCCCCAGAGAAAGATGTGGGTGGATGTGTGGGACCGCTGTATCAATTCCCTCGCGCTACCAATCTCATCTCGCATGGCCTCATTTTTCACTGTGGAGCATTAGAGATTTACCATAACCCAACCGAGTAATCCAGAAGAAGAGTCTAAAATCACTCTACAGCCCCGAGTGGCCCTAACTTACCGCAGACCAAAGCCTGCGTATCCATGACAACGCCAAGATGGGATCCACTCTTAGCCATCGACGCCTCTCAGTCAGAGCTGAGTGCTGAGGGAGGAAGTGGAGATGAGGAGAGATTCAATTCAATTTGCTCTGAACGGCTGCTTGCCCCTCATGTAAATGGAATAAGTAGGTTACACTCTGAGCTACACAAAACGTAAAAAAAAAAAAAAAAAGGGAGGGTGAGGAGAATTACGTTGTCATGGTTAAGTCCCAGTTTGGTCCACAAAGATGTGATGATCTCTTCTTTTTCCTTTTTCATTTTTGTGTCATTTCATCTGCGTTTCCCCCTTGAGGAATCTTCAGGAAGAAAGAAATTGCGCCTCGGCCCTCAAGAGTCAATTCTATTTGATAAAGGAAAACCAAACGATGCCCACACTATCCATTCCCAGCCTAGTTTTTGATTCTTCTGTTTACTTCAAATCTCAGGGACAGCTGTGTTTAATAACACAACCTACAAATATGAGCACGACATCTGAGTTTTAGGAGCTAGCGCTGGCTAAAGTGGGCAACGAGATGTAGTGGAGCCCACACATGCTGTCCCTGAACACCTGTACAAGTGGAGGCTGCAGACTCAGTTTATAGCAGTTCCTAATGTTACCTATGGAGGAAGGCGCAGGTGTGTTCATTCTGGGATTTCTATCCCAGTCATGTTGACCCAACTCTGCTTAAATCAATAGCCATTTCCTTCGGTGCCCTGTTAGTCAGACAGAAATAACCCGTTATGTACACTCTTCTTCTGCTGCTGGACACTTTCTACATAAAGGTGGTGCACTTCTGTCTCAGCCAGGAATACATTGTTATGGGACGCATACCTTTTTATAATATGCTACCTTTCCTTTTAGACAATATAAGTGGTCAATGTAATAGCAGCTCCACTGAGATCCAAATAATAAGCTGTAAGAAAGTCTTGAGGTTAGAGCTTCTGGAATAGACCTAAATTAAAAAAATATGTAGCTAAACATTGTTTTCCACAAAGGGGAGTGAAAAGTGTAGGTTTCTTTTCACCTCCTGTATTTGGTTCGACCAAAATCTCCCCAACTCCAACAAAAAATGTCCTCCACTCACCCCCACTCTCCACCGCCTTTGATCCCAGGATCAAGCTATGTTCCCTGGGCTTGTCAGATGATCCTCTTTTGTTTTTACTCAGCCAAGCTGGCTTTTGGGTACACACACAGTGGACTCAGTGTAGTTAATAAAAGAATGAATGCAACACCTTCTCCCACAAATATTTACCCTCTCTTCCCCTGTGAAAGACATGGCAGTAGCAGAATTTTTAAACCTGTTAAATCATATTTGGAGAGCAAATGTCTGCTTGTGCGTCACCTTCACTGTTGTCTGTAGCTCGACTCAGGATTTAATATCAAACAAATAAAGAAAATAAAAGTCTGCTGTATTGCTTGAAATAACGGTTGAGCATTTCCATTTCCTTTTTTTATATATATAAAATGGCCTTTAAACTAGCCAATAACCCAGATATCAAGGTCATTTCTTGAGATTACCTCGCAAACGCAGAATGGCGAAACCTCTTCAGGTCTTTATCGGTTATTCTGATCATTGTGTTCACAGCTGGGTAGGCAGAGGTGATTTTCTGGTAGTGCAGTTCTATCAGTGTGTGATTTCCTTTTCTGAACTTTAATCTCAATGTTCGTGAGACATTTTACAGGTGAAGGTGGAGCTCATCACTGTGACTGTGTCTCTGTGTAGGTGGAGGAGGTGGTGGATATTGGGACATTTGCTGAAGAGGACATCCACATACCCAGCATCTACGTCCACAGGATTGTCCGTGGAGCCGGCTACGAGAAAAGGATCGAGGTACAAAACAAGACTTTGCGTAGCTTGGATGAATGAAAAGATTCTACATGCAGATCCAGTCTCTAGTTTCTGGATTATGTCACTTTGTTGAAAATCATATTCTGTACAACAATTGGCTAGATGAATTAAATAAAGATAAATTATTAATCCTATAACAATAAAGTGTGGAGTTAAACTGGTGGTAGCAGGGCTTCACGTTGCCATCGTGTTCAGAAAC
>CALSCE010010657.1:21953372-21980176 GCA_943593645.1 Bovichtus variegatus | reverse complement strand
TATTGTTGGATGAAAGCTTCACTTTTCCACTTGCTCTTGAAAATTCCATGCAATTTCGGCATCGCTCTAAAATAGCTTGAGCTGGAAAATAGTTTTCGAATAAGATGCTTACATTGAGGAAGCTTCAGTTGTCTGTAAATGTAGGGCTGACACCGTGGGCACAAAGTCTTTGAGCTTTGTATTTCTCTGCTATTTGTTCAGAACCAGAAAATGTGTCCTCATTTCCAAAACGTCAATGCCGCTGTAGTGCAAGTAACATTCTCTGTCTTTTGCATCTCTTTTTAAATTGAGCTGTACATTCATTTGACATCCTAAATTTGAGGGCAGGATAAACTTGTCTCTTGCTTATTTTTCTATAAATGATAGACAGCAGGATTCAAGGCTCACACTGAATTGCCTTAAAAAAGAAAACTGTTGATCTGAACACTTAAACTAGTGGTATTACCTCTTGAGCTGCCAGCATGTGATGGATATGCACGGTATAGCCTCCTGTCTGGCTGTGACAGCTGATGTACACCCATAATTAGACAAAGAAGTGGATTCCACACACAAATATGAGAATCTCAAGTTTGGCTGCAAGTGACGTCTCCCTGCAGACATAAATCTGACATCTGTGATGGGCTTCATCATCCAGCCTCTCTTTCTCTGTCTCTCTCAACATGTTAATTGATCTAAAACTAAATTCAGACTCAACCTTAAGAAATGTCTTAATAGATCCTTTATTATACGCAGTTTCCCTCAGAAATCTCCTCTGCTTACTTACTATATGCACACGTTTGCTCAGACTTTAATCACATTTAAGTGAAGAAGAAACGGTTCTCAAATCTCTATTGCCCTCCAGTGTTTGCTCGACTACATCACATCTCAATACTAATAGTTATGCACGTCTGTTTTCTTCATGCATGCTTTCACTTGCACAAATCTCTGTCTGAACAAGTTAGAAATGACAATAGCACGTTTGACAAAACACACGGTTTGTACTCTGTAACTAAATGTCACATAGCATATCGTAAAGAAGTAAAATGTGTATCTGGTTCTAACTCGTGTCATTGTTTTGACGTGTGACTTGAGTTCAAGGGAGATCAATGCTAAACAGTTGAGATTTCAGCTCAAGGTCAACTAACTCGCTCGTCTTTACCTTTAGAGCGAAATTATAGATGTTCAAACTTTCCATTATTCCGTCCAAATAGGCTTGAACTTGACCTTTGAAAGCCTCACGATTGAAGCCAACTTGGTACTGGAGGTGCCCCAACATGAGCAGCCTTTTCTCACAGCAGACAGTTTGACCACACTGGGAGAAGCCGTGTGACCGGGGAGCCAGCACGGACCCCATGTGGACCACATGTTCAAATGAAAGGTGCTATACAAACAACTAAAGTTGAGTTGAGTTTCCTGCTATGCAAGTGAAAGTGTTTGCTATGAGAAAGGTCAATAAGCCCAGTAATAAATATGAGCAGAACAGCAGATGGAGATTCTCACTCTAAGAGGAAACTGCTTTTAGTTTCACAATGAGCTTTTTGGCAGGAGAAGCCAAAATAATATGTCGTTTTTTTTTCAAAGACACTCAATAACACTTATATGTGTATCCCAAAGACCCGCCCTAAACCCCCCACCCCCCCCCCCCCACCCACACACACAGTCCTTCCAAGAGTTTTTTAACAAGAACAACACTAACCAGCGTCGAAGCCTCCGCACGACTCTGTGTTTGCTGCTCTTCGCTCACCATGAAGGCAAGTACATTTTAAACCCTTAAATTACAAACACATGTTTCCGATTACGTGCAAAACATTTGATATACAGTATGAGTGAGAAGAGATGTTTGATTTAGAGTATTTTAACGTGTACTTTGTGTCCTCGGTTTATTACTGAAACTCTTTATTCCCAATCGTTTTTCTTTCTTAAAACAGTAAACAGAAAGGCGAAAATGCTTTGTTGGTTTTTACCTTACTAATGGTCAAATGAACATTGAATGAAACATGAATGAAAATAAAACTCAATTCTCCCAATCTAACTAAAGAAAAAATGAAAGAAAAAGTCACTCCCCATCCCCCGCATCCAGTTTTCTAATAAAACTAGTATTATCAATCTATTATCACCTTACACTTCCTCTTCAGTAATTCCCACGATATCCCAAAACTTTCTTGCAGCATCAATGCGTGTCTTTTGCAAAGCGAGGGCTTTTGTTTTGAAAATACTTCCACAAAGAAAATGTTCATTTGACCACTTAATAAGGTAAAAAGCAAAAACAAAAAAAAGGCTTTTCTGTCCGAAGGTACGTGGATTTAATGTTTTCCTCTTCTATTCTTCAGAGAATTACACAACTGTTTTTAGCAGCCTTGCCATGGCTGCTTTTCGTGGTCACACCGAAAGGGTACATCTGTTTTTGCTTTACTGTTTCAACATTAAAAACAAAACATTGAAATAATATCGATGACAAAAGCATGCAATGATTAGGTGGTTTCCTTACATTTATTTGGTTTCATTAATAGAATCATTTGATTTAAATTTAATTTCCAAGGTTTTGTGAGCAGAGAGTTCATTGCCGGTGGGGGCCTCATGGTGACTGGTCACAGTGTGATGGCTGCAGCAAGTTACAGGTGAGGAGGATTCATTCCTGTGTTGATTGTGCACTTCCCTGTTTAGGTCATTATTAGCTCAAAGTTGAAGCAGATAAAATGGAACATTTTATAAAATGGTGATACAAAACACATTTTATCAGCAAAACTGCTCAAGATTCTGTTTCTAGATATTTTTTAAATGTGTATGCTTGTCAGGATTCTTTTTTTCTTATTCCTTCGTCACATTGTGGTTGTGTTGCAGACGAGAAGTCGAGCCATGGCGGTCTACGCTCAGTTTGGAGGGAACCCGTGCGACGGCGAGCGGACGGAGAGCAGATCCTGTGAAACCACACAAGGCTGCCCTCTAGAGGACGGATGTGGAGACAGGTTTCGCTGTCGATCAGGTGAGAAGTTAAACTCTGTTCACTCTCCTACAGAATGAAACCACAACCACTGAGCTGTCTGTCCGTCTGTCTCCTGACACACAGGGAAGTGCATTAGCCAGTCTCTGGTGTGTAACGGAGATCAGGACTGTGAGGAAGATGGACATGACGAACGTGACTGTCCTACCGAAAAAAGCCTTGTATGTGAAAACTCAGTTCTCCCGCCTAACATTAAAAACCTAGGACTTGGGTAAGTGACGAATCATTAGTACAGGGCAAGCGCACACGAGCAGGTACGACATGCTTACCACTGGGACGCTCTCATTGCTTCTGTAGGTATGATGTGGTGTCAGGGTGGCGGAGGGCCAGTGTCATCAACACAGTGAGCTTTGGAGGACAGTGTCGCGTCACCTACAGCGGCGTTCACAATGCTTTCTACAGACTGCCCCTTAGCACCACCCAGTACAACTTCTTGGTGGGTCACTCTGGAAACACCTACAGTTGCATTTAATATTGATACTCCGCTTGTTAGTTCAAAGGTACCCTGTGAGGATTGTTCATGAACGCAGCTTTGTTTACATTCAACGATACAATATGTTCTTCATCACGAAAAGTTTGCAAAGCAATTTGCTTCTTTTGCTCTTTTATCGTTTCATTCCTGCCGTGACATTTTCTTCTTTCTTTTTGGCAACTAAAAATGGTTAAGTTAAGTTTGTGGCTATGGTTGAAACATTGCTGTGAAGGATGAGAGAAGCTCGACCCATTTACATCTGGTGTTAACATGTCATCTGTATCTGGAAATATTATCGGAATAATGACAAGGAATAAGTCCTTTATAGAAATGCTGGAAAACTAGTGGTAAAAAAATGACTCTGCAGCACCACTAGTGGTCAAAACCTTCACAGGGTACCTTTAAGTTTTGTGGACATTCTCTTAACATGTGTTGATTTAAAATGTTAAATGAACCTTGTGAAACCTGTGCTGTTCTCAGGTTAAAGTTCAGAACGACTTCAGTGATGAGATGTACAGCAGCAAATGGCACTATGCAAAGGACACCGTCAAAAGAGAGAAAGTTACCGGGACCACGACAGGATATAACAACTATGACTTTCATGAGACATATGACAAATCTCAGGTGTGTAGGAACCTGCGACTTTGGCACTGGACCATAACTGTGACGATGCATGAGAATCAATTCAGAAAATAAAACTTTCTCATTGATTTTTGTTACTCTTTCCAGGACCAAAAGCTTTTGGTTTTAAAAAGTGACGTAGAGGTAGCTCAGTTCCAGACCAACTCTCATCAATACCTGCCATTATCTGAGGAGTTCTGGAAGGCCCTGGTTAAACTCCCATCAGTCTACGACTACGCTGCCTACAGGAAGGTTTTGGAGATGTTTGGAACCCACTACCTGTCTGGAGGAAGCCTCGGAGGCTCCTTCAAGGTCACCGCCAAGATTGATCAAGAAACTGAAAGATGGATGGGTGAAGATTCCTAACTTATACGCAGCTTCATGACAGGACTAAATTGAAGAATAGTGAATCTCCTGGCACCTGACAGCATCAGCTTGTCATTTTCTTTTGAGAAACTTTAATATTTATGGTGGAACATGTAGGACACAAAGTACCTTTTACCTCATATTCTGGTGCTTCACTTTCATAATTCTGCTAACGGTGGCTGGATGTGTCTTATGTATTAACCTGACAGTGCAGAAATAGAACTTGTCCATGTTCTGTATGTGGGGAACAACATGGCTAAGCTGAGATATGAGTATTTGCAATATATATTTTTGGAGAAATCCATTTTTCAATCTTTCAAAATATCGCCAAAATTTATTTTTGTCACTGAAATACATTTCATAAAAGCACATAACCTACTTTTATGAAATATATATATATATATATATATATATAATATAATATCAATATGTTTCCTGATGCACTTAGGAATGAAAAGTGCATCAGACAATTTTTTATTGTTTTTTAAACGCAACACGACACTAACAGTCAAACAAATGAACACTACTTTCTTAATGTTCTGTGGGTACGTTTAACTTTAAAATGCCTCAACTTTGATGCAAACTTTATAAGTATTATGTCCATCCATAAAGCTCTGCTGTTCATTTCTGACACTGACTTTTGTTTGTCTTTTGCCTTTGACTTTCCCGTTGTTTTCAAGAAAGCGAAAGCTATCAGTATAATGAATGTTCAAGGACTAAGCGTTGGGTTTTTATATTCCCCATCACCCACGAGGACTGCAAAAAGGATAAAGATCAGACAACATCACATAATGGTACAGTTTTAATGTTAATACTACAAACATATGAAAGAACCTACGAAAGAACTTGACATTTCTGAATCCTCCTGTCATCCATCGTCTCTGTAAACATTTTTTTTAATAGCGAACTCCAGGCAAAGTGGCTTCACAAGCGTGAAGGTGCACGGAGGAGGCCTCGCACATATCGCAGCACTGAAGCGGATGCAACTCTCTGATCCGGGGGGGAACTGGCAAATGTACTCAAACTGGGCTGAGTCTGTCCAATCGTTTCCAGAGGTCATAAAACAAACGGTAAGGGAAAGTAAAATGATGAACGTAATGTTAGATTCACTTCTATGCATTTTAGTGTGTCATCTCATCACATAATACAACCCTCCTTTGCTTGTTTTGGTAGCTGCGGCCGCTTTCAGAGCTGGTGAAGGAGGTTCAGTGTGCCGGGGTGAAGAGGCTCTACCTTCGCAGAGCCATAGAGCAGTATCTTACAGAGAGCGACACCTGCCACTGCCGGCCCTGCAGGAACAATGGCATGGTTGTCATGGATAGAGATGAGTGCAAATGCATCTGTAAGCCTGGCACATTAGGACTGGCCTGTGAGCAGGGAGCTGAATTGGAGGGTCAGCAGGGTGTGTGTCACATTTCACTTCTTTACCAATGCTGTCACTTTGGTCTCGGATAATATGCTTTGATATGTTTTACGGAATTTTTAGACATTTTGATAAATAGGCTTATTTACCACGTTCCTGTTCCTCGTGTGTATTTCCAAAAATATTCCTTTAACTTAAACTGGTGGTAGTTTCCCGCCATGGCTAAGTAATCAATTGTCTTCATAAAGTGTCCTTAAGTCACTTGTCTGTGTGGTGGGTGTATGCTCTAATAATGGTCATTTTTGGCTTTTGCCAGGATAAATACAGTTCCTTAGTGAGTGAGTCACTCTTCATTGGATAATATCCCATACACTGTGATGTCTTCCTCACTTTCTCCCTCTGTCTTCCTCTCTGTTTCTGCCCATTAAGGAGTGATTCACGGCAGTTGGGCCTGCTGGTCTGGCTGGTCATGGTGCTCTGGGGGTCGAAGATCAAGACATCGCTCCTGCTCTAATCCGGCTCCTCAGAACGGGGGACAACATTGTACCGGAGAAGCCAGCGAGACGTCTGAGTGTGGAGATCAAGACCTGCAATACTTAAAGTCAGACTTTTATTTTGCAGTACGAATGTTCAGCACATTTTTGTAATAGTCACCAGCGTCACATTTTCTATAAGAGGAAGTTTCACACTGATTTTCATCAACATGCATTTATACAACATCCCATTTTTCTACAGAACCATGGAGCCTCAGTGCTTTGACCAAACTCTCCCAGCAAGTCAGATTTGTGAAGCCCCGCCTGTTCTGACCAATGGCTACATCCTGGTAAAGATGAAACCAAACTTGAATCAATCAACAAACTTTAGCAAACATCTAATATCTTTGATAATCCCACTAATTGATTTTCCAGTATTGGGTCAGTATTACCCAGGAGGCCATAATTCAAAGTTACTCCTCATATAATTGACTTTGTCCTTGCACCAATCAGCCGTAGACCTCAACATCTATATTCAGAGCTTTAAAGGGGTATTTTGCATAATAGGGAGAATGAAATAAATACGTAATGTGTCTCCTGTAAAGTGAAATGAGCCTGGCTCAATGGCATCGGGTCACATTTGCTGTTGTTATTTCTGTCCCTAATTTCTGTTCCTTTTGAAGAGATTTCTCTCCAAAAATCCGAACTGAAAAATGAAACTTAATCACCTTGTTGTCACCAATTGTCCCACAGGTCCCTAAGGACATTTACCTTGTGGGCAGTAAGGTTAAGTACACCTGCACTCACGGTTTATATCTTGTTGGTGATAGCACTCTTGAATGCACTGCCAGCCAAACGTGGTCTCCCAGCCCTGGACTGTGCACAAGTGAGTATCCATATTTAAAGGTTAAGATGTACGATCAAAATGAATCACAATGTTACTGCAAGTTTTTACTTTTGTTACTTTTCTCCCAGTTTCGATGTGCAACATTGAGTCCCTCGCCGATGACGTCATAGCTGCTCCTCTACAACAGGGCTATGGCATTGGGGAGACGGTCACTTTGTCCTGTCCAGCGGGTAGACAGCTACTAGGAGAAGCAACAGTAATATGTGACCCCAGTCTGCATTTTTCACCAGACCCAGCAGACGTCAAATGCAGCCCAGGTACGTTTTACTTCCACTTCCACATAACTAGTGTAATGGATGGGGCATTCAGCTGCAGTATAACGTCCCATACTTTTCATTCATTTCTTTACTGTTCCATATACTATATTTCAATCATTGCACGCGTGTATATTAGTCAGTTAGCAATGTGAAAGAATGCTTTCTCCGATTCCCACAGTCAGTATACCACAACCAAGAAGCTCTCCTTCGGTAAAATGTGAACTGTGGGAGAAGTCTTCCAGAGGAAAATGTGTTTGCAAACTGCCTTTTGAGTGCAGGTATGTTTACTCAAACAATGCTCACTTTGGCTATTTGACCTTCTGCATATGTACTGATTTGATTCATTGTCTTGTCTCTGTGGTTATTGTGTCTGATGACTTCTGTCACCAGTTCGTCTTTGGAGGTGTGCGCCACTACCTCTGTGGGTAGAAAATCAATCCTTCTGAATGTGTGCAAAATGCATGCACTGCAGTGTATGGGGAAGAACCAAATGATAGCAGAGGACAGCACCTGCAAGTGGCCGGAGCGCAACACGACGGGCTGCACCAACTGTCACATGTGGGAGATCTGTGACGGTGGGGACATCTCAAAGTTACAAAGCATCAATGATAATGCACAGTATTTGCAATTTGTAGTCATTGATCTCATTCTTCCAGATCAAACCAACGATTGTCGCTGTAAGGACTCCGCAGATTGCTTGACCCCGGGATCAAATGTGTGCGTCCGAGTTGGGGAGGATGCGACTGCAGCTTCTCAGACCATGAGCGAGTGTGAAGCAGGACTACGGCGATGCAAGGGAGAAAAGGTGTCAGTTGTCAGTATCGTGCCTTGTGCTGCCTGAGGATGCAAGAGCAGGGCTTGACCTTCTTTCATATCTCCAACACTTTACTCATATTTATGAGTCATATATACTGTCACTGCTTTACCACATTGTAAAAGTACCCTATTATGCATGTATAAAACTATAATGTAAAACGGTATTAAGACGAGGAATAAATAGCAAAGCACCAGCCATGTTGGATTTCCTTTCATTATTGTACGTTTTCATAGTGAGAGACAGAGATGTGTATGCAATTATGACATGAGATGTTATTGATTTCTGTTTGAGTTGCATAAGCATAAAGTAGGTCTGGGTTTTGAAGGAAAAAAAAAATTGTTTTGTAAATGTCCCCTTGAGATAATGTTTGAAAATCTATGTTCTGGCCTGAGATGGTCGATTTCAAAAGAGGTCTTGTGCTTACTAAACCAGACGGGACTCAGCCTGCGAAGCAAAACCCTGCTGAAAAAAAATCCCTGTGTGAGTGCATATGTGTCTGAACCTGCCTGTGAAATTGTGGGAAGACACTAGCTACTTGTGATGTCTCCCCATCACACCAAAAAGCTTATTGTCAGCAGATGTGTCACCACTTTGTCACAAGGCACACATTCATGTTCACATTCGCATCTACAGGCAAGTTAAAGCTTTAAATACACCTGCATGTCTAAATTATAATGGGTATACATTTGGTGCAAGTTTTGGGTTGATGAGGATCTATGAAAGAAACCGTGTCAGCCCCTGATCACCGCACTCTGAAAACACTTTACTGATAAAAATATACTTCATATTAGCAGCAGAAGTAGGTGACCAGCTGGGTCTTGTCTGTGGTCTGGCGTTATAATCTTTCTTTCTCTCGCTCCTTTTCACTCTACTTCTCCAGCCCTCGGTAATATAAACATGTTATGGTCTTAATAAAAGATTATCTGGCGTTTCTGTCTCTCCCCGTCTGTATTTTCATCTATTTTTGTCCCCCTCTAACCCTCCCATGAAGAACTGTTTGCTCTACAAACTTAAGAGTGAGACAATCCATAGCAACCCAGAAAAAATACCAAAATAGCATACAGTGAATGTTGAGGTGTTTATTCCCAAAATATAAATTATAACATATTGCACTATCACCTAAAGTGCAATCCATTAAATGTATTCAGGTTGACTTTTTTTTTTTTTTTTTTTTTTTTTTACGAAAACGGCAAAAGTGTTGGACAAAGTTTGTCGTTTCTGATAGTTTGTCTCCACCAAGTGGACACTTCACCGGATTACATGCAAGGAAATTACAAGGACTAGTTTATTAGTTTCAATAACAAAAGTTTTATTAACAATGTAAAATGACCTATATCAGCTTTGACTACTGTACCTTCACCGTGCCCTAAACATTGATCACTATCATTAATAAGCAAGACCCATCCTGTCTCCTCTGTCTGCACTGGACTGCCTCAGACAGAGGGACACACACCCTGCTTATACCAACTAACAGATTCTTTGCTAACCATTTCCATCTTTGAAAATAATTCAGAGAGCATTGCGTAAAGAGTATGTGTATATACAAGTCTAATGTCTCAATTTATAGATAGATATTGTGTGCAAAGAAGTTTTCTTTTTGAGTATTGTATCATATATTCCATTTTGAAGCTGAAAGTTAAAGTTGGATACAAGTACTTGGTTTATGGAAGACTAAATTAAGTACATTAAGAAGAAGAAACAGCAAGGAACAGAAAACAGAGACTGTAATACACAACAGACTTACTCTGCACAAACCTGTCACCTCAGCTTGGACATACGAAGGTATAACTTTGTCTTTGCAAGCGCCATCCTTAAATAATCGGATTGGCGTCTAATTATAAGTTATCACATTATTTCTGACAAAAACTGACAATTATATTCCCTTTTTTTTTTTTTTAAACATGAATCCTCATTTCATTCACTCGGGTTTGTGGAAGTAATTGAACATTGACATTATTTCAAATGACCTCTCATTCTCTTTTACATTGGACAAGCAGATATCTGACTTCATTTACCAAAAAAAGGGAAAATTTGTTGCAAAATATCTTAAAATATATGTTCATGACTTTTGTTTTCATTACATTGCAGTTACAATTCTTCTTTGTATTACAAAATAAAATTATAAAATGGGCAGCCTTTAAAAAAAAAAAAAAAAAAAAAAAAAAAAGAGAGAAAGAGACAATTTATTTGAAAATGGCAGTAATAGATTGGTGGGAGACACAAGTGGTGAAGGACAGTGGGTAATGGTGTCTTTGTTACCGCCTCCTACCCACGAAGGCGGGGCCCTTAGCTGGTTACCAGGCAACAGAGCCCAAAGAACCGCCTCTTCCTCTGTCGGACCAGTGGGTAGGGAGTCAGGTTCAGCAAACTGCTGTCATCTGGGCACAAGAACACGCAGCAGACCACCGCCAAGTCAGACATGTTGGCCAGTTTTAGTCATGTGTGTTTTTTTGAAGCAATGAATCTTCTGTACTTTTGTGACTGGGAGTGAGGTGTGTGTTAGGATGTGTGTGTGCGAGGCTGAAGGTAACGGAAGTGTTTGCTTTCTATCTTACCTTGGTTCTTCAATGGTAAAGGCATTGTCTCCCTGAGTTTACTGAGAAGGTTCTTCATCTCCCTCATATCCCTGCAATAACACGAATAAAGGCTTTTATGTAGTGCATCTGGAGCATCTATCATGTGTATATATTTACACGCACGCACACACAGACACACACACATTTTTGCAGCCTCGTCTAAAAATAGGTCTTAAAACATACTGTATTTTGCAAAGTGAAATGTATTAATGTTTGATTTCAATGCCTACTATAATAATCATTAAAGCACAGCACACTCTGCGACTACTAGATGCAAGTATATGTAAGTAAAACTGCATTATATATGTTTTTGTATATTTATATTTATTAGCATATTATATTGTATATTAATACAACTACAACTGTAACTGTTGTAATACTGTAGGTTGGCCTAACTCTTTGGAAATTGCGAATATTTAACAAATCCAACTGTAAATGATCAACTACTATTAGGTAGGTTGAAAGAGGAAAATGTAAGGTGTGGTACAATTAAGTAAAGTGTTTTAACTACATACGTAAATGTGTATTTTAAAGAAAACAGTAGTTGCTAATAAAATGTAAATGAGAGAATGAATGTTAGAATACAAAATGTGAACGCAAACAAGGAACATGTGAAATTATTCACACCCAAAATAACAACACAGAAGGACAAAACCCATTTTTTGTCGACCTACCTTTCTATGTTTTCTATGTCATTGGCCACCAGCCAGCAGAGCTGAGGAAAGTCAGTGGGGGAGGAAGAGGTGTCCTCCAGGATGGGGATTTCCGAGCTCTCCTCGGTCTTATTGTCGACACCGGTAGGGCCACAGGAATCCTTACCTAAAGCACACACAGAGCAGCTAAACATGTGGCACCACATGCATTACGAAAAAACCCAAAGAAAACAATGGTGGAAACAAAAAACTAAAAGAGCTAACATACAAACACCCATCAGATCACATGGTACAAAAGCACTGCTTTATATTTGACATAGAGACATATATTATATATTCAGGTTTGTTGATCAGGCTGCTGTATAATATGGATAATAAAACATGGTAGAAAGCTCAAAATGTTTAGTGAATATATCTTCTAGTGTTTGTTTGTCTTCTGTTCTCTTGGTTGTTTCTTTTAAATGAATCACAATAAAAAATAAAATAAATAAACAAAAGCATGCTGTGTATAAACTAGCAGACATGCATGTGCACACAAACTCAAAAGCTACGGCGCAAGGCTTATTCATGTAGTAACCTTTCCTGTGGAGCTGCAGGGAGCCCAGCAAGCAGACAGATTTGAGCATCTCAGTGATGAACATCTCGAGACAGCACTGCAGCTGGATGAAGAGCCTGCAGATCTCAGGGTGGATCTCCCCGTCCTCTGGTCTGAAATGGCACATAGTTGGAACACAGCGAGGTTACAGGCTGGCTGGAACTTGATGAAATCTGGAGACGATAACCAACTTTATGGAAACAAATCATAAAATCATATTTCTGTTCTAGAAAAAGTTCATAGGTCAAAATCTTCATGTCTCTGCAGTTTAGCATTGTTGACCTCAGTTATAAGCTCAAATACATATCAAAAGTTTACCAAACTTCACCAAATGAAAACCATCCCATGAGAGATAAGCTGTGGAGTTTTGTAATAATGATGAATAAATAGGAGCTCTCTGTTTCTTTAGACGTGTTTCTGTTGCAGGTCAGAATTGCTACCGACTGGATTTTACTTGATTCTGGTTTTGTGTTTTAGTTTGAGAACATGTAAATAAAATGCAGTGGAGAAGTTGAAAGATTAAAAAAAACCCCATCTGAGTATTTTTTTTATTTAACCAAAGAGGATCACTAGCTTTTATGAGACATAGAGAAGCTTCACGAGCATAAATCTGCTGTTCAAGGGACAGGTGATATTCAGTGGGTGGGATATCAGAGGGGAAAGTGACAGCGATGAAAAGCGAGAAACTTGCACCTGGTAGAAATATTTCTCACACAAATCATGCTGTTGCATTCCCCTCTTCCAACGGCAAGCTTCTCCTTCCCATCCTTGGTTTGTCACAGCACTGCCTTCTACAGCACTGTTGCTAAAGCACAGCTGTCATCAATGCTATCCTGCTTATCAGCTTTCCTCTAGCACATCGGAGAGGCCCCGCATCACTCAAACCATTCAGACACACTGGCTTTATTTGATTAAAGGGGAATGATCTGTGCCGTCTAATTCAAGCTCTGTGTCTCTAGTAGTGGAGACGGACACTGAAATGGCCTGAGAGCTTTTAGAGACGAGCTTTAGAGTATGTGCTGGTGATGATTATGGCAATCATGTTGATGCCGTTATCAGTTAGAACTTAAAGTTCTCTCTAAAGCTGCTGCACCGTCTCTATTTCTATTTCAAAATTCAAGCGCATGACAATAGTGGATCGTACTTGTTGTCTTGGAGGTATAACTGCATCTAGCTGTATAATTAAGAGCCATCTATTGGAAAAACAATATTACAGAACCGCTTTGTTTCTCCAAAGATTTAAACAAGATGTTATTAAAAAGCAATTGAGATGCCCCAGTTCAATGGATGTTGTATGATTCATGCCTCTGCATGACAGGAAACACGCAGTAGCCATGCTTACTGGCTAACCATATGAGTGTGTCACGCACATGTGGTTCAAAGCTTCCATACATTTAATGGGAAGATTTCGTCGTGCAAGTAAGAGACAGTGAAGGATGTGCGTTCTTAAATCGCTGTAAGATGTAGCAAGTGGATTAATTATTGAGCCAGGAAATGGGTTACAGAGCAGAGTAGAGTACGGCCTATAACACATTTTAAACTTGTCCTTGTGAAAAATGTGGCAGAGTAATATTTAATGGGAGCGCATTCACTGATTTCACAGGTCTCCAACGAATGTGTATGCCCGTTATGAGAAGGAATCCAATAGTGCAATTGGCAAGCAGCTGGCACTGCAGAAAGTCCTCCAAATCTCTCTCACCACTGGCTTCAGTCTGTGCGATTGTTATTTAAGTAAATTGAGGGTGCCAATTCAGCTGGCATCTTAGCCTCACTGAGGACCTTCAAATCCCAAGCCTCACTTTGCCCTTCTTCCACTGGCACCAATGTGGAGTAGATGTTGTGCTCAATGGAGAGTGCAGGCCAAATGGAAACAAACACACTTGTAATATATATTTTAACAACCCGCAAAACCGCCAATCACTTTGCATCGACTGTTATCATCATTATCAAAGCCAAGGAATATAGATATTCTGCCCTATAGAAAAGAGTTGCATGCATTTGTTGAAAAGTGCGCTAGTGTCTAAATGTTCAAATTACCATAACAGACACACACACACACACACACACACAGAGCCACTCTCACAATGCAATGAAAGCAACAATGCAAAAGTCATTGGCTCCACATTATTGATACTATTAATATCTTTGATATTCGTCCTGGGAGGCATTCCACTTCATGCATTAACGTTTTAGGCCCCAGCTAATGGGAAGCGGTCAGTTACAGCATGTTGTTGAGATTGCTTCCTGGTAAAGCTGTCCCACTAGCAATTAGAGACATCATGGCTTTAAAAAAAAAAAAAAAAAAAAAAAAAAAAAAAAGCTTATCTCATGTTCTGTTTCCCCCAAAACTCTCCATCCACTTCAAGCTCACTAGCTTCACTCTAATGGGGCAGACACTTGGGATGATTTCTTTGAAGTGTAGAGGAGCAGGCCTAAGTATGCATGTGCCTAAAACGGGGAGATGCTTATGCAAATTACAGATGTACTTTGTTCAAATGAGCTACTTTATAACTTTAGGCGCAGCAGTGTTGCTTTGCGAGGTACTCGTTTTCAGCACCGTGGACAGCGCCTGTGCCAACTCACCCTGATATCAAGGAGAGACTGTGGTGCGCCGCTCTCGCCATTTCGCAGCCTTTAGTTCGGGTCTTCAGCATTTCGGCCCGTAAAGAAGGACAGTCCACAGTGATTTCGCCAATGGAGATGACCAGTTCACGGTACAGAGCCACAAGCGTGTTGAATTCTTGGACGATCTGCGTTACAATGAGATGGTAAAATCACACAAAGATAAATGATTCCCCAAACGACTTCGCCAAGTAGGCTCCACACAAACATAGCAAACAACTTTTGCCTTCTTATTCTGGTCATTGCAGTGGAATAGCCTTTATTCCTGGACAGCATGTTGACTTGTTCAACATGAAAACGTGTCAGCCAAAGAAGGAGATGCTGAGCAGTACTATATTGTGTTCGTTTCCCCCCCTCACCGAGGACGAATAATGTGAAAAATTGCAACCTTGCACATATGCAGTCACAAATGCCCATTGATATCTGAGAGAAACATGTGACTAAGCAAAAAGTGAAGCATTACCATTAAAATAGTCCGCAAAGTCAGAGTGGATGATGAAAGAATTGATTCTTTTTTACTGACGGGGGTCCCATTATGCTAAATTCGGTTGTTTGCACAAGCTCAGAGTTTGAGATTGGGGCACACACATTTCGTTCATTTTGTGCAACTCCTGCATAGCATCCTGCTGCACTCCTGTATAGGAACAGCGAGGCTCCATGACGTCCACTGATGTATGAAAGGGTGAATACATATGATCATTTCTGCCAACATCTGTCAAAACACGGGACCCCTGTTTCATGATCACGGACACCTCCGTGGATAATCTTGTAATTCCGACAATTTCGAAATCAGCCCAAATCACCTGCAGCTTTCCACACTCCAAATGCAAATCACACAGTCAATCTGCACGCCGAGATGAACTGTTTGGCTTCACTGCCGACAAAGCAATGTAAATGCATATAGCTATTTTTAGGCACCCAGACCGGATTGCAGTGTTTTTTTTTTTTTTTTGTTGCAGCTATAAACAGCTGTCGCCCGTGCATTCTGCATGCACGGGATAGTCGATCGTCCTAGAACAAAGAAAGGTTGGGATAATAACATCACTCCTTATCAGAGGCACCATGCAGGCATTGACGTGTCGCAAACCTACCATTCTGCAGTCGGCCACGGCGCGCTGGGCTTTGCGGGTACTTTCGGTGCTCTCCCTCCTCTCTGGGTCTCGGTAAGGAGGCTTGCCGATCTGGAAGATGTTCCCGGCTGATCTGGGGCGGTTTTTGCGCCCATTCGATGCAGAACTCATGCATACACATCCACTAATAAAACAGCCCTAATATAAAACGGCTTTGTCTTATTTCCCGACCAAACTCCACCACTTTCTCTGTTCCTGCCTCACCACCCTGCACCTTACTGTCTCTCCTCTGTTTACGCTCAATTCACCTTCGCCAACTACTGGCTGGGTCGAACCTCGATTATTGTTATTGCTCTGTCTATCTCTCACGTTCCTCCCCTCTAGTGTGGGAGAAGGAACAAATATGTTCCCAGACGAGCCTCAGAGCGCAGGAAAAGTGCCGGATGAGCGCCTGCGACTCCTCTCCGCATTGCCTTGACTGCGACGGGGCGCAAGTCACCTTCACTCCAGCAGCACACGGTGCACAGTGAAGACTTCACACCCAACCCGGAGTCCAGCTAGCTGAGGTGTCTTCTCTGACGCACCGATGTCGGAAGGAAACGATCGCATTCACGGATATTCTCCAAATGCAACCATTTTTTATGATTGCGAGTTTCCATTAAGCACCAATAAGACGGGCGATAACGATATTGTCGTCTGCAATACCTCCTTAAAGAGATGAAATAACGCTGCCTATGTCCCCGCTGACAATTTCAGAGCGCACAGGCGACACTTAAAGCCTCTCTGCCGGAGAAAATCTGCACGCAAAAAAAACAAAAACTTAATTCCTGGTATCGCGGTCTCAATTCTGCTCCCAGTGTCTGTTTCTTCGAGTGTTTCCAGTTGATGAGGCGGGCCTATCTCTAACCTTGGAGAGGCAGTAGAAGACGAGCAGTTGCTACAGGCCTGACGTGGCTCTGTAGCTGGCCACACTGCGCACCCAAAGGACGGAATACTAATAGGGCCCATCAAGTCAGACCCCCGCCCTGAGCTGTAGCCTATATATGAGGTCCTAAACGTGTGAAATGCAGGCTGCTGCCCACTTTGCCTCCACATAGTAAAGAAGTACAATACCATTTATTTAATATTCCATTGAATACTAAATGTGAGCCAATTTTAACTTTAGTATTGAATACCATAGTTTAAATACGCATCTACTATGGCACACTATGGCCCATTGTATTGGGACTTAATGTGTTTTTATGGTATTTAATTAAATTATCTCTATGCCTATAATACTAATACTATTAGAATGGTGTGCTTATAGACTCACTGTGTGGTGTAGTGTTACTTTATAAGAGTTCACAGTGACCTGGAGATATTTTAAGGTTATTAATGGTAGGAGTGTTTTCTTGTAGACTTTTCGAATAGGACTTGCAGCATTATGCTTCAAAATCTTATTCTTTTTTTTTCTTAATAAGGATAGTCAATCCATGTCATGTAACACATGATAGGCGGACAAAGACGTAACCACAAAAAGTATTATGTAAATGTGAAGTGTGCTTTCATACACACACACAGATGGAGCATGGTGGCATCAAAGAAACTAAATACATATATATGAATAAATAAATGTATGATTTAAGGATAAATGGGCCAGTTTGTTGTCTATAGTTACACTACAAAAAAATCTATACTCTTTTAACATTCCTATTTTTAGTGTGCTAATATAAATGTGCCTGGATCCATTGGCAGCTTTCAGCTATTTGCCCTTCCTTGCTTTTCACAACCACAAAGAGGAAAGTATGTGGTAGATAATCTGAATAAATTACGAGTCCATTTCAGTGTACTTCACTGCATTACTATTTAATTGTGAATGCAGAAAAAGACTTTCAAAATCCATCTATGTAAGTGACATGCACCCACGGACACGCGCATCCAGTGCAGAGTGACGTAGCAAACTTAGCTCAAATAAAATAGTTTTTAGCAAACAGTGTTTTGTAATTAAAAAGTACAATTACAATAAAAGAAAAACTTGGGATGTGTCAGGAATAAAGTAATTTATTTGGCTCTAACACATGATTTCATGACCAAATTTAATATCACTTAAAATGTAGGAATTAATTTCAAAGCCACATCTACATACCTGTACGTATGTGTTTCTGTGTAAACTTTATTTGTTATAAAATACAGTGACTTAGTCCAACATTATTCCCTCCAGGGGGTAATTAAGTACAATAAACAAAAAACACAAAGTTCCTTCTAATTGAAAAACAAAGCAAATTAAAAACATCGAGCAGACATACTGTATAGTATAACACAAGTGTCAATTAAAAAGGTTTTAGTAGCAAGGATATGGTGTGTAAAAGAGCAAATCTTTCATTTATTGAAGTTTTCTGAGGATCATAAACATGAAAATCCACCCAAAAAGTGCTCACTCGTATTATAGCCCTTTTTGTTTGATTTGTGATTTAGATATTATCATTTCATTATTAATAAACTATGATTTATATTACAGTATAATCATGGGAATATGCAATAACTGTGGTAGTACTGACATGTTGTGTTCAGGGTCTTCAAAATCTCTTTTATCTCATGCTTGTATTTCTCAGTGACAAATTGTGATGCAAAGTGCACTTTTCATAGGGACTAAATACTAAATGAGATTTTCAAGATACCGTTGGGATTTCTAAGTGATTTTAGGAATGCAACAATGGTTGTCTTATTTTAAACTATCACAGTATGTTTTATCATGACTGCACATCTTGAAATTAGGAAATCATTTGGGTATTATGTAAGTAAGTCTGCATTTTTCCACTGAAACTGTTATTCTATAAATGTGTAGCACTTAATTTGTCATTGAAAGTAATCAGACTAGGAGTTATCCAGTTGGCTTTGTTGCTAATCCACTTTTTAAGCATTAATGGAGTGTATGTAGTGATGTTGAAAGTAAAACACTACAACCCAGGAGATGTTACACATGTATGAACTGCCCTCCATACATGAACAGGGCAGGTTGTGCAAACCACATTACATGTGCAACATGTGGAGACAGAGAATTTAGGATTCCCAAACATCCCCCTTCACCATTTCCCCATTTCACTCATTTATTAATGAGAGACAACAAGCTGGCACACTGTTGTTTTCCGCGCCATCCCACCTGCTTGAAATTCACTCATTGTCTTCTCATTAGACCCTACAGCCCAGTTTCCCCCTTCCCCTCTCTATATATATATATGTACCCCTGCCCTCTGCTTTATATTTAATTCCCTACTTTACCCTCGTACCTGTGTACATACATGTTGCTCCGACTGTCAAAAAGATGGGAAGAAGATGTAGCAAAGGAAGCAGAATATGAAGAAGCCAATAACCCAGTTGACTGAGTAGATGTAGATGATGACCATGTCCATGTCAAAGCGCCAGCCTCGAGAGTCATCCTCAAAGTCCAGAGCATCCAGGCGGTAGCCTCCTCCATGGGGGAACTGGCGTCTAGCAATGGGAGTGGACTGCCTCTGGAAGCCTGGTTTGGTTGACAAATGAGGCATCTTGTGGTTTTCGTTTAAGTGACACTCCAACCCAAAAAAATCTAAGAAAATTGGCTGTAAAATATTTCTGCAGCAGTTTTCTCCTTACCTGAATCCATTGCCAGTTACAAAGGATCTAATGGTGACAAGTTTTCATGGTGGTAAAAAGCATCAAAATGTCGGGAACGTAGCTACTATGGAGGAAACCAACGCCACGTCCTCCGTAATGTTACTGGGAACATGGGGGGTTCGACCTGAGTCTGATTTTTCAATCAATTCCTTCAGCATTAACAACTTTTCCACTATCCATCCATATGCTCCCAACAACCATTACTTGTTAATTTCAGTCGTATTGGCTTTATACAATTCATCCATGTTTTGCTACTGCTTCCCTTGAAGCCTTGAGCACATATTTAGCTAATACTCCAAAAAAAATATTGTTTTACTTCAATTAATGGTACATAGGTCAGGAACTCATTTTGGGGGATGGTGCAACACTGCTTCCCCTCAAGATATCCTCCAAGAATTTAGTGTATAATGGGGAATTGCATGTGTGCTTGGGAAAAGGCAGCCACTTAAATGTGTATTCTGTATGCTTTTGTTGAAGCATTGTGTTTAACATACCCTCAAGAATTACAATCTTACTTACACAGAGAAATCAGTAAAGTGGCAAACGTGTCTTACTGCTGCTGGTATTTTGCCAAATCTGATGAATGAATCCTTAACTGAGAAAATGTTCACGTGTGAGGAATTAAAAACTTGCCTCCAAAGATACGGAAGAGTTTACGGCAGCTTGGGAGAGGCCACTTTGCACAACTTGCTTTCTGGAAGTTCTGTTTCCGGGAAAGGTATTCCTTTGGGAAGAATGTCCTTGCTGTTTGGTTTAACTCTGTAAGAAAGTCAAGGAGACAAACTAAATATTATAAAAAAAAGCATCTTATCCACACGTCCACTTCTTGATAGCCTGGATAGATTGTGTTTGATTTATTCAATATATTCAAAAAGGCAGCCGATGCAGCGTCACCAGTCCCCCTCATTTTCTCATTTTTCTGTTTCTGTGTGACCTTGGCTTTGGTAATCAACACAAAAATCTTATCTACAATCCTTGTACCTAATCACTCACAAGAGCCCTTAGTGTGTCTGCAGTGCTCATAACCATGGCCACTCTGCCTTTTTATGGACACAGCAGTGTCCCTGCTGCTCATTTTCTCCTACATACATCTAGAAGTAGGCCAAAGTGAATCACAGAACTTCATTACTTATTCATAGATTTGTCCAAATCAGACTACATCCCATGTAATCAGTGTGCAGTGATCACGAGGTTACATAAAGTAAGTGTGTCACTATACAGCATATGTGCACACATACCATTCTTACAGTCCATTGTGTAACATTGTTGTGTAAAAACATTACATATTAGATTAGGGTTTCATTTTCCACTGGTGTTGATCTTGCTAAAAACATCTGCTTTTGTCATGCATTTTCCACCTATGAGGAATACTCCTTATTTCCATCAGAAAGCACTTCATGAAGGTGTTCGTATCGTGTTTGATTTTGCCTTCTCAGTCTGGGTGACTCATCTGGTCAGAGCTGAACTAAAGGTCTACTCTGCTCCCTATGGGACATCTGCAGCTGGGCCCTCTGAACAATCTGCAGCTTAGATCTGTACAGACAGATAATAGGAATACACATATACGTGCATGTGTCTATACATACTAACTGTTACATTACACTGCCATGGAGTATTTTATTCTACTGTAAACTACACATTTTACTGCCGTATTTCAAACTTTATTTGTATGTTTGTAAACTATATTGTGTCTCACATTGTTCAATCCAGAATGCTGATCAAAGTCATAATTTGAGGCGATAAGCATTTCAAGTCAAGAATTGTGAAAAGCGTTTTCTGCCCATTAGCTCACCCTTCTGGAAGAAGACGTGCGTGATGATTGTTCTGCAGAGGGGGCAGGGTGTGTTGGTGGGGCTGTTCTTAGCTAGCGTCCTCAGACAGGGTTCACAGAAGACGTGGTTGCAGGGTTGACACATGTAAGGACTGAAGTACACATCCAGACACACGGCGCAGATGTAACCTTCTCTGTCACCGGCGCTTACCTCCTCGTCGTCCTCGCTACTGCTGCTGGATGGGTTCCCTGTTGAACTCTGGGTGAGGAGCAAAGGCAGAGGGAGAAAAGATAGATGGACGATAAATGTATCAGTGCCCATGCAAATCTTTTCCTGTAAACCTCGTGCAGATAGATATTAATGTGTGTGTACATGAGAGCATGCACGTATTCATCTGTAAGCCTTTGTATACAGTACAAAGTTTGGGTATGTGTGTTTCGGATGATATTCAAATCGGGTTAGCGTCGACATTTTACATAAAAAAAATTAAAAAAACGCTTATCTCTTCTTCTATCTGTAAAATCACAATAGCAAACTATTTTTTTAGGGGTCACGTCTACATGGAAAGAGCTTTTCAGACAGACGGATTAGGTATCAAGTAAAAGCATTAAGGAGAACAATCCGTAAACCTGACGCCCCACATATGAGGTTTAGAGCATACATTAACACTACAAGATTTCAATCACACCAGCTGGCCATAAATGTAAGTGCACATGTCCTCTTTCCCGGGCCTCTTGAGAGTCCGTTTAAAATACTCTCCTCTTTAATACACCCTGTTTGATGAGTGTAAATGCCTTTGACACCCACCTGAACAGCATAATAATATGTGTGAGGACACGGGGGTGTCAGGTGTGAGCTCAGCAGAGTGAAACGTCTACCTATCTACATTTTCTCACTTCTTACTGTAAAGCAAAAACATTGTTTGCTAAAGAGAGAAATTTAACCCTGACACTTTCCCTACTTCAAACTCAAAAACAGAGGTGTTGCATCTCTTCAGGTAGAGTATTTCCATAAGGCAGAGGGTGACTCATGTATACACAATTGTGTAAGACAAAACATGTTGTTTACGCTGCAGATGGCCTCTCCTCTGTTTGTCTTTTTAGGCTTGTCTGTATCCTTTCATTTCAAACAGCGCAATAAATCTGCCACCCCCACTCCTTTAATCTCCTCAGCAGTCAACTTGCCCTCCCTCCAAAGGGCCTCTGGAGGGAGGGCAAGTTTCAACTACGATTCATATAAGAGGAAGTACCAGTACTTGTTTTGTATCAGGGGCACCTCAAGTCCCCCATCTCCTCCTCAGACCTGTGTCGGCAGACCCACAGGATTGGTGTCTGAAGCCTTAGACTTGGAAAAGCCTGGAGGGCGGGGGGGGGCTTCCAGAGTAATTATCCCTTTCTCACCCGGAGGAGCTCCTGGGACTTTGGTGTCGCACCAGCCCTGCCTCCCAAGGTGTGTCATTACCACAGAGGAGACAATACAGAGTGCAGCTCCCAAGTAATCATGGGCACTGAGGCTCTCCCCTGGCAACACGTACTGTAACACGGCACCTTTGTCTTGGTTCCATTAAATGCTAAATGTGTACATTAATAAATAAACAAATACTGTTCTTTATCATAGGGAAATATCCTATATATTGTATATATAGTATATCAAAATCTTTTAGTAGACATGGAGTAAATCTCTTCTTTTTAACACCTTAGCTTCTATTAGCTTGATTTGACTAATAGAGCTACTGCACCGCTAACTTGAAACCAATGTGGTTTGTGTAAACGTAAAAGAATCCTAATTAACTCATAATACAAATAAATGTTTCTGCAGAACTAAAAGCAGCAACTAAGACCACATTTCAGCTTCTGTGCAGCAGCTGGATGAAGTAAACTCAACAATCCAGCACTAATTGCCTCTCCACCGCACAGGAATAAACCACTTCCTGTGGGAAACTGGGCGACAATAACACTCGCTCTGAACTTTGGCCTACTGTATACTGTGCAATAAGTACAGCCGGAGATTGTACTCGGAAGTAGTTACATTATATTCTATCAGGGGGGTTAAAACAGCCATTTCCACAAACAAGAAGGTATGTAAGCAGTAAAGTTAGGTGAAATCTGCAAAGAGGGAAATAAATATAGCATCATACTTGAAAACACAAATTGTGAAATATCTATCCAGAATATAAACCAGTCTTTGTGATTAAAGGGTTCAGAAAATAAGAATAATATGAGAGGGTGAATTGTTGAGCTGCCCTCGAGAAGTGTCGTTAAAGGTTCAATGTGTAAGATACGCCAGAATTTAAACTTCTTAAAACATTAAAACAATTAACTAACATTATCAACAGAATGTGAAGAAGTAACAGTGTTGGCATTATGTCAAACACATCCATGTATTTTGTTGCAGAGATATCTACTGAAATTAGCATGTTTGTTCTGGCTCTCCGGCCGCTGACGGAGGCTCCGTCTGACGGAGGCGGCTGCAGAGTGCCGGCTCTGCTGACCTCTCTCCTCCCCCAGCGGGCTGCTCTCCTGGCTGCACAGCCACCGAGAAGACGAGACAAATATGTGGGTCGTTTTCTAGTTTCTGCCACTTTGGATTTAATCCAATACACAAACTGCAGGACGTTACACGGACTACAGCCCCGGTTTACATCAGTGCCCCAGTAAACACGATGGATCAGCCTCACGTGAAGATTAGAAGACAGCTGAGTTTTTTTGACTCAGAGTTTCTGCAGTTTGGTTGAATTTTGGTATTCTTGCCCCCTGACTGACTGACAGACATTACACAGGAGTAAAGGCAATACACAATATAAAGAATAAAGTAGAAGACAATAAATATTCCAAACTACTACAACCAAAATATAAGAGATTGTATGGACCCAGTTTAGAGGGGAAATACTGCCCCCTATATCTTTGGCGCAGGTGGCTCGGAATTACACATTGAACCTTTAAGTCCCAATGACTATGGCTAATAGCAAAAATGCTGTGCTTGTATTGAGCATCTCCCAAGTGAGAATGAGTGTAACTGTGCAAGTGCAAAGTAGGATGAAGCTAAGAAAAGAGCATGCACACCCAATAAGCCTTGATACTGATAAATGACCCAGCAAGCTCACTTTCCTCTGAATAAATAAAAGTTTAAAGTTAATAGTTGGACAAGCACGCTCACTCACTTTTTCTTTAAAAGTTGGGTGAGAAGATCAATACTACCCTCATGAATGTGCATGGTGCTTAGTATGGAGCTTAGCTTAGCATAAACACTGAAAGCAGGGGGATGCAGCCGGCATGGCTTTCTCCAATCAAAACAGAATCTGCTCTTTTGTCTGGTTGTTTTTGAAGGGCTCTCCAGCCAAGCCTCATCATGCAACTAATTCAGATGTAACCCCACTTTAAACCGCACAGACAATGGCTATTGAGATGAGCTGGGTGCTGATCGGACTGTCGACAGTCAGACTCGAGATGAAATGAACACACACAGACACACAGACACACAGACACACGTGTAGGCGCACACAGTCATGTGCCATAAATAAATACAGTTAGAAGTGGACCCAACAAGCAATTTTTAAGTCTGATGGTTGTGCCTATTGTATTGTAGCACACACAGAAATACGCAATACTTTTACTTGGTTTCTTGCCTTAACCTTCCAACTTAACATGTAAATAGACCTTAAGTGGATCAGTTATCTAATTTAAGGTTGAAGTACTTGAGCATCTTAAGAATATCTTACAATTTTTTCAATTATCCTGCTGATAAAGAATGCACATGAAGACAGATATTGTTGATTTTGTCTTCTTTTTCTTTTTTAAATGTGTCATTCAGCGGCAGATAATCGCCCCTACTTCTCATCTGCCACAAACAAAAAACAATCCCTTCGCTTTAACAGTTAATAAATGATTTGCATTGTATTAACATAGTATTAATTGGGAAACGGGAGCGAAAAAAATAATGATTTAATGATTTAATGACCAGCTCTGTGGTTCTTCTTTGAGCACACAACGCCATGAGGCAGGTGCCTGATCTTAATCCTAAAACCACTGGAAAACATTTGGTCAAAGAACGGTGACTTCAGAACCCATCGTCCTATCGAAGGGTCTCTGAACTGTCACTCACCTGTCTGCTCTCCTGCAGTTGACTTTGTCTCCACCTCTCTCTTCTCCTCTGCCTCCTCCTCAGACACTTAATCCTGTTCTTCTCTCTTTTACTCATCCTCCTCTCCCCAAAAGGAACACAGAGCGGTACCATGGCTGAGGTCATTGTTTGACCCGTCACCTCCACCACACCACTGCCTCCTTCCTCGCCGTCTTCCACGCCCTCCTCATCTTCTTCCTCCTCCTCCTCGTCTTCTTCTTCTCCTAGCTCTGAGCTGATGAGCGATGGGATCCGTGTCTGGTGCCTTTGCGACGGTCGTCCGGTTGCTGCCCCTGTTCTTACCTCCACCCAGAATGGATCTGGCTCTCTTGATGAACTATACGAGTAGTGATGGTCTCCTGCTGCCGTCCTGGATGAATGTCCCTGAGGGGACAGAAGTGTGGATCTGGTTTGGATGGGAGGCTGAGGGAGAGCAGAAGACATGGACCTCATTGCTGGCAGAAGAAATTGGGGGTTTAAATTGCTGTTGAGGGTCCGGGTGCAACCAATACTGGGATGTTTAGGACACGCGTACCCCCTCTGCAAGTTGTTTGATCCTTCTCCAACTTCCAAAGTGCTGTTTGACTGAATGTCAGAATTACTGCTGGACAAACTTTCGGTGCCTTCTGTTCCCTGTCTGTCCTGGGCTCCATCTCCATGCATCTCCCTTCTTTCAGTCTTTCTCTGCCTTTGTTTTCCTCTTTCCCTGCCTCCTACGTGTTCAACATTTTGTCCCTCCTCATCCATGTCTTGGTTTCCCTCTCTCCATCGTCCTCTGTTGTCCTTGCTGCAGGTCTTTCTGTGCGCTTTCCTCCCGGGCAGGGCAGGTCTCACCAGCAGCTCCGTACTGCTCGACCTTGCCTCTCCGACTGCATCGGCACTCGTCAGCCTAGGTCTCACCGGCTTTAAGCATGGAGTGTAAGTCTCATTGTTGCTATTTTCTTCACCGGCATCCTCACTCCCACGACCTCCAATTCTGCTTGAGCCATACACACCAGAAGGTCCCGAATGGGAGCTCATGGTAACGTTTTTGCACCCCTCAGTCACCAGCAGAGCACATTGGACGCAGCTTCAACCAGCCAGCCTGGTCTCTCCCCTGTCATCTTTCCCTAAGTCTTCTCTCTGCCTCCCATTCCTTCTGGATGTATAGGAGGTAGAAGGACCGTTCCAGTGTACAGGAGGTGAGCGGTGGAGCCCTGTGGCCTGGCCTATCCTGCCCCTGTTAGCCTGCTGGGACATTCCACACTGACAAAGACAAAGTCCCCCTGGTGAGCCCATTACAATAGGTGCACTGTTCATGGCCTCATTATTGTCCTGTGTGACCTATAGAAAACACACTTCTATGCAACCACTGAATACACAAAAATAAGGTGAAAAAACTAGAGCAACCTTTTTTTTTTCTCATGTCCACTAACATGGTGTCAGCTTTTTTCCCTTTGGGGTTTACAAACAGTGCAGAGAGTGAGTGTGTGTGTGTGTGTGTGTGTGTGTGTGTGTGTGTGTGTGTG
>CALSCE010010657.1:21898481-21928867 GCA_943593645.1 Bovichtus variegatus | reverse complement strand
AGAGAGAGAGACAGAGACAGAGACAGACAGAGAGAGAGACAGAGAGAGACAGAGAGAGCGATATCTTGGAGAGGAAACATCACTTGGCTTATTGCATCATTTCCTGTATCTGTCAGCAAGTAAAATGATTTGCCAAGTGTAAGATCTATTGCCTTAAAATGAACTAAAAAAAAAAGCCCCCGCTGCCTCCGTCTCATCTCCTGCCAACCCTTGCAATGCATTTTCTCAGGCTCTCACCATGTGTCCTGTAAATATGTTCACGGTCTACACATAAATAACTTAACATGTCATCTTTTTTGCTTCAGGGACAACATCTCAGTTTTGTTTTTGTTTTTTTTTTGTTTTTTTTTTTCAATTTACATTTCCTCCCTGTCTCTGCAAACCAAAATTGCACGACCATTAGTTTTGCCTGCTTTTTGGCAGTTAAGTGTCTGTGCCCTCAGTGACGGCGGTATTATTGCTGCTTCATA
This sequence comes from Bovichtus variegatus, assembly GCA_943593645.1. NCBI lineage: Eukaryota > Metazoa > Chordata > Actinopteri > Perciformes > Bovichtidae > Bovichtus > Bovichtus variegatus. Next base: position 21,928,397 of record CALSCE010010657.1, on the reverse strand, counting down.
GATCTTTAATAACAACATCATCTCAGTGCTCGCTGTTTTGTGTCCTCTGAGAAAACGTCTTTGCTTTCTGTCATGTTGTCTTAATTGCCAACAAGATACTGACACTGGCAGAAGATGTGCACATTAATTGGGCTGTTATTAACACACACACACACACACACACACACACACACACACACACACACACTTATGCACAGATAGAAACAAACACAGATATTCCCCAAAGCCACACTGATGGTCCTGTTCCCACCTAATTGGATGTTTTTGTCACCACAAAAAGTGGCGGAGCATTTAACACAGCGACATACACTTATGTATCTGTATCTGTATCTGTATCTGTACCTGTACCTGTATCTGTGTATGTATCTGTATCTGTATCTGTATCTGTATCTGTATCTGTGTCTGTATCTGTACCTGTATCTGTATCTGTATCTGTGTCTGTATCTGTATCTGTATCTGTTGCTTACGATGAAATGTCATCCCGTAGACAGTGACTACACCTTGTTGTGTTAATGTGAAGCATCAACCTGCCCGTTTATTGTACATTATATTCATGTTAGTGTATAGTGTCCCCTATAAATAAAGGAAATAAGTAAAGTAAAGTACACTAGATGGAGCAGACAGAGGAGGAATATTTTCTCATCTGCAGAAATACCAGAGGATCAATGAAATGGTCAACAACAAAAATCCCTGATTACATAAAGCTGAAAGGGAGGGCCTTACAGTTTATCTAAAAAATGAGCAGACAGGTCATATCTAAAATAAACCCTTCTCTTGTCTATTCATTAAGCAATTGCTCACCGGTTAATTGTGGGGGTTGTTTTAGGATGCACTTTATCAGTAGGCAGAGCTTTAAGGATTTGTGTGAGATGGTTGGCTGACTAATGTTTGGTGAGAGCTACATTTACCATTACCACTGTTTGTCTTTGCTAATACAATCGCTTCACTTACTTAATGCTTTGTGATGGATGGCATATTAAAGCAGGAAGGCAGCGAACACGGCGGCAACATCTACGTGCGGCCACGTGTGTGAGGCCACATTCTCAAAAGGGAGACACAGAAGGGAAACAGGTTAAAAAAAGGACAGAGAGAGTTAGTTTTGACGTAAAAAAATATTGTCTTCGGCCTTGGGCATTTCCCAAATATTCAGTCTCGTGCACTACTCCACTCAGAAAGCGTATTTGTTAGCAAAGGGAGAAATCCTCAGCGTGTGTAAGGATAATCAGAGACCCGTCTCCAGGCTAAGCTGGAGGCCTTGGGGCCTGAGATGAGGAAGCTGCGGCTGTGGGCACGTGTGCAATGCTCTGTCCAGCTTTCAATACATACAGTATACAGTGTGCTCCTATGTACAGCAGTGTGTGCTGCATGCTTTTGCTCGTGTGTGTATGTGTGACGCGTGTCTCAATGTGTTGTGTCTGTACATGATGCACTGTTCAGGAACCCTGAGGGTGTTAATATGCCTATATGGGATTGTTAGACCTTAGTAAACAAACTGTGTGCCTGCGTGCGTGGAGTTAAGTATAGCAACTTTTCATTTGTATGTTGTGTGGATGTGTGTGTGTGATTTATTTGTGTATATGCAGTGGTGGACAGCAGCAGCAGTCCCCTAGGCAAAGTCTATTCATTAGTCTCTGTCACAGCCCAGCTGCAGCTCCACGTATCTAAAGGATAAGAGCTCGCTGACACTTCATCATTCGCAAACTGAGCCTCTAAAGGAGGCAATTAGATACATGCAGTGCTAACAGCAGCCAAGGGGCTTATCTTATGATCCTCTGATCTCAGCATTTAACAGAGAGTAATAGTATACTGTACGAGAGTGCATGTACAGAGCTCTGTGGGCAGTCATGCCTAAAAGTTTGTACAACCAGAAAAAAAAAACATCACCACAATGTCATATTTGTGACATATGGAAGATTTATATACAAGGGACACAGCTTTTCTGCTCTGTGCTGTGTATCAGGATGTGACGAGATTAAATCTGACATGTGATCCTGAGGGGTTCCTCAGTAGGAGATGTAACGCCGCCAGCGTGTTCTGAGTCAGGTCCGAGGTCTATTCTCTGCACGAGGAAATCCTGGAAAACCTCCACAGGAGAGAGACTTTGAGGCATCCTGATCAATATCTACTTTTCAGTATTATTATCTAACTCCACCCCCTAAGCCATCCTGGTCCCCAACCACAATGAGCTGCTATTGAGTAAAATGATTTAAAAGCAAATGATTCCCTTTGTTTGTCTCTGTAACGCGTAGTTACTACTCTTTTTGCTTTTAGTATACCAATAATGAAGGATTCAAAATGGATTTCAGCTAATGACCGGCTGGCAGAGACGTGAGCACACATGGCTCTTCTCTTCAACCCCTGACCCCTCCTCGTCTTTGCACCTCGCCTCCCTCCCCTTTGTCCTTATTTCTTTATTAGTGCACCTCCCATGCTCTTCAATCCTCGCCTTTTTACTCCTCTCTCACTATTCCCCAAGCAACTCTCCTCTCCTCTCTCCACAGTCTAGTCTCATAGACCTTCCACTTAACAGCAACAGAAAGAAAAAACAAGTCAGAGAGGAGCAGCACCCACTTGCTGTCTGGCTGGCAGAAATCCTTGACCTTTCGCTCTTATTGCGTTTTTCTGAGCAGCGGAGCCTGTCGGATGACCTCTTGGCTTGAATGTTGAGAGACCCTTTAAATGCTTTCGAGAGAGATAGAGAGAGGCAGAAAGAGAGAGAAGTAATGAAGAGAGGCATGGCTACTTGGTATCAAATGACCGTTTCATTGAATGTCAACATTTCAATGTGCAAAAACTCAAAAACACAACATGCTATATTCCTAACGTTGGGCTCAAAATCTCACATACAGAAGCAGGCGAAACCAAACACCTGTCTAACATTAGGCAGAGCATCATGTTTATCACGTGTCACAATGTTATATATGTTAATCACTGAATTTGAATCATTATTTTCAAAAATAAAATGTTCTAAAATCATCTAAACAGAGCATGCACAAAAGGTTCGGATAAAAAAGAGTGTAACTTACACAGAAGTAAGCTGATTGTGACAGAATGTCTGGTATACACAACAGAAGATATTAAACATTAAATATTCCAGTAACTTGAAGGTTTACATTAATCATCCAAACTACAGTAAGCCACTGTAATAATGTAACAAAACAATTAACATAACATAGCAGTCACAAACCTTATACATTACATCATTGTACAAAAATAAATGAATGTACGGCAGCAGTTTCAACGTGGTAAGAAATGTTGCTGCAATGCTGCTGACGCGACTAATGATCTACTATAAAAGCATTTAAACTTTTCTGCACTTAAATGTAGGGACAGCATTTTTTTATTTATAGGTAAAATTGAGCCATCATTTATTCATCAAAAACTCTAATTATAATTTCCTCTAATGCAAAGAATACGTGAAAATGAGCACACATTGATACGAAGCAGCCACGAAACACCCTAAAGGAAAAGTGAGGGGAACACTATTCACAAAATGGCAGTGGATACTGTATATTCAGTATATTGATACTGTATGCCTGCATCAGCTCCCATTAATTATGTAGACCCAAGAGAAATACACTACCAAAGTTTGCAGAGTAAGTGCAAATTCCTTATACCATTAAATTATTTCCTAATCCTCCTTTTCCGAGAAGCTTCACAGGAGATGTGCTGCTGAGGCAGCAGTTTGTGCATGTGCCTGTGTGTTTGCATGTTTGCATAAGTGACACATGCACCCACACATGCACTGATCATATTAGAATTTCAGTTATGATTTACATTGAATGCCTTCTGCTTAACAGGCAGTGTAACACTCACTCACATGCACTGGTGCAAGAGGGCCTCTGATCTGGTTCCAGAAGGAAAACACTTGAACGTGGTGCCAAACTTTCCTTTCTGCAGCACATAGCGTGCCCTTCAAACTGCAAAAAAGCTCAGCTACACTGTAGGATGTGGAGCTATATTCTTGATGCAAAAGGCCTCGGGGGGGGTGGGGGGGGTGTAAGAAGAAGAAGCAGACAAACACAACTGACGCCGTCAATTACCATGAGGAGGGGGAGAAAGAAGTGTGGAGAAAAGGGTCATGACCACATTTAATGAGAAATGGCAAAAGCGTCACAGCTGGTTAACGTTTGAAGAAGACAAAATGCTTTTGGCAAGGCCACTATATTTTAACTGTGGAAAACCCTAAAACATTATTTTGCTTCTACTGTTGAGAAAAGAAGAAACTCACAACGGAGGGTTTTTTTACGCTGCATAGTTTGGACTCACACAGAACTTACTTTTCTTGAGTTGTTCTTGAGGTAAAAGTCAATAAAAACAAACAAAACATCCAACTAGTGTAAATACTGGAGATACAGGAGGAGGCTCTGCAGGCTGCAGTGTTGCAGTGTTGCATGCAGATTGTATGAGAACAAAAGTTATGTATGTACCAATACAAGTACTACATGCCTGGACTACCACAAGGCTTCGTTTTTACAACTGCTCATCAATCTCAACGTGATGGTTTTTTTTGTTTCTTTTAATGATGCCATGTTTTACTTATTTTTTTGCAATTTGTGAAGCACTTTGAGTTGCCACAGTGTGTGAAATGTGCAATATTAGAAAACACCGCCCAGCCTTTGTGTGTGCTCATAATGGTTAAGTACTTCATAGTCAACCGCTGAAATTAAGAGAGATTCCATAAAGGGCAAAAATAATGCATATGACATGTGGTTGAACTCTGTGGGTTGAAGGCAGAGGGGATGACGAGGGTCATTCACAGTTGGCGCAAATGCTCTAAGTGACACTAAGCTGGCAAGGCCACAGTTAAATAACTATACAGTAAATGCATTCAAGCCAAAAAAATAAATAAAAAAACGATTGTGTTATTTGAAGCTGAAAGAGTTATAGATGCAGCATGTCTCCATATCATTTTGCTTTCTTTATTTGTGACAAAAAAGTATTGATGTCACTAAAAGCTGTATCTTATACCCTCAATCATATCCATATGTGCATGCAATGAATGAATACATTCACCTCAAATTTACTTAGATACCACATGTCCCTAAATTTGAACAGCGACACTTTAATATTTCAAGGTCATATGATCACCTCAGCAGAAAGATGAATTGTCATTCCTGTCACAGAGTGTAATAAAGTGCTTCATGCAAAGGTTTCCTCGCTGAATGACACAAGACGGGAAACTACAGAAAAGGAGAAAGTATAGAGGGGATAAAATATGCCGTTTGGCAAAACATAAATTATGCAGACAAGCTTCCTGACTGATAATATATCGTGAACATGATTATGCACACCACACATCTCCTTTGATTGATTTACTTTGATGTAAAGTGGGAGTCAACTTCCCTTATATATTGTCATGTTTCAAAAAGTGCAAGATCTATGTTCAAGAAAAATTGGGATATGTCAGCTGGATTGACAAGTTATAGGAAAAATGAATAGTGGCTGCAGACAGTGAAATGATATACAGTACAGAACATCAGATTCTCCTCTTGCTAAGCCAGAACATTCTCTCTCCTCTTGAACAACACTGAGTATCAATAAAGTTGAGCCTCAAGACCCGAGAGGATCCTCCTGATCGAACCCAGCAGAACTGCACAGGGATTATCAGAGATGTGTGAACAATACACTGCGCTGATTGCCAAACATAACCTTGCAAAATGACAAGAATTCACCGTGTGAAACTCCGGGGGGAGAGCGAGACTTCTGTAAATTGGAAACCAGAGAGTTTGACTCTTAAAATGCTTGCAGGTTTTCTTACTTTGTGCAAGCACACGTATGCACTTTTGGAAGAAAAAAACACACACACACATACGCACAATAACACTGGAAACTTTATTCTGGCTTCCCTGAAATTCTCTCTTCATTTTATCACGCCAGCCTTTTCCTCCTCTAGCTCCAACCCCAGCCTATCATTATCTTTCACTTACTCTCTTCCTCTAGTGTTCTCTTTCATTAGACAGGACTTTTCTCATTTTTACCCTTTCACTAATTCTATCCTATTTTCCTGCCGCTCCCCCTGTCTCTTCTATTCCTTGCTTTTAAAGTTAAGTCAGTGTTATTTATTCTGTATAGTCCAACTAGAAAAATGTAAAACTGGTCTCAAAGGCTTTACATTCTGTACAGCATCACTGTTAATAATAAATAAATAAATCAGTTTCATGATCTGACAACAATATGGTTAAAGTTTAGTTTAGTTTAGGCACAAACACGACTTTGTGTTAGGCTACATTAGAAGAAGAGCATGGTTCTGGTTAAAATAAGTACTTAGGTTAGAAAAACCTCTTGGTTTGGGTTCAAATCAACACTTGTCATCGTGGTTACAATAATAAACATGTGGTTGAGGTAAGGAAATGTTCGTGGTCATGCTTTAAAAGAAAACACAACCTTGATTTATAGAAGGAAACATAAAACAACCTCTCTCTCATGTCAAAGTACCATGTCAGTTGACCTGCCAATCTCCCCCGACCTCGTCCATCTGCGGCTCCATAACAACGTCGAGCGTCTGCTGCTGCTTTTTTCTTGGTTGGACGGTCTCAAAAAAATAAATTTGTGGGGAAAAAAAGAAAGAAATCGTAGGAAGAACAACAGGGGGACAATTCCAAATTCCTCTTCCAGGAAGGACACACATAGTAGTGTTAGTCGTGGATGAACCTGCATCTGAACTGCAGTCAACATTAGTTGATCACTAATTCATCCTCTGGCTTTCAAAGGACAAGGCTTTGCAATAATACCAGAGAAAAGTAAGATTTTCACAAACTGTATGACACTAAAAGCAGACATGGTCCTGTAAAACCCTAACTCTGGGCTCACTTGTTTCTCTATGAGCTACTGTATGAATCAGGTACATTAATAATATGACTCTCGTCACCTTGTACAGTTGCAGTGAAGCTGATATGGCAGGCAGTCAAAGTCAATCACGTAGCTGGAAGTCATGCATTTTCTGCCATAATTGCATTGGGCAATATCCAACGGTAATAACTGCAAAATGTGAGCTGGCCCATTTCGTTGCTGCAATGGAGTGTGAAGAGGATTGTAATTCAAAGTGCTTTGACTTATAGTGGAGTTTAGCTCAGTCATCAAGTCTAATACAAGAAAAGAGAGGGGGACTGATGGGGTACGGCAGACTGACAGACGTACAAATGGCTGAGCCGAATCCATCCCCATTGTGGGCGTTCATTAATAATAATACATGTGGTAAAGGGCAGCTAAAGCAGGAGGGCATGGTTTAAGTACATGAGATAAATGACTGTAATACGTCAAATGTTCATTCTGAGACACATGCTATGGCCTTCTGTCATCTGCAGGTATCATCCTTGCATCTACCCATTGTGGCTATCAATGTTCCTCCTGCCTGGCCAGGATCAATGCTCTGCACATTAACAAAGGAAAGAAAATTTGTTTTTCACTCACACACAAATGTGATCTTTCTAGTTTGCCTCTCATCTCCTCCTATTCTCCCTTTCTATTTCTGTGTGTCTCTCTCTCCCCGTCTCCCTCTCTCGTGGGCCCCAGATGTGCAGTATCTCCACTCGAAAGCGTTTTCCTCTTCTAGGGCACAATAAACAGTTGTTTGCAGTGTGGAATAACAAAGATTGTCACCATGGAAACTCTTCCATCCCATGAGCGCTGAGTGGCCCTTTCCGAGTTCTAAAAGGAGCAATTATCTGATGACATCAAAGACAGGCGACGGCATAAAAAAGCAAAGCGCGGGAATTGGGCCGAGGCTATTTATCAGACAGGTGGAGAGGGGGTCTAGTTAGCCTTATGTAGCCAGGATGACCGGCTTCAGGCGACACACGTTCACCTAAAGGGGCCTAAGGCAGTCATATAAACATAGTCATTCTGCTCCAAATGACCTGGCTTTCATTAAACACAATAGAGAAGTCCCACAGCTCCAGTATAATCTATAAATGTAGCCCAGGAGGGGAAGGATAACTGCCTGTATCTGCATATCTCACATTAACAGGACCACACTGCAACAGTTTTAGAATATTGGAAAGCTATTTACACAATCACAATAAATGTGATGATACACTCAGCCAACACAAAGTACAAACAACACATCTGCTTAAACATTCCTTTCACGGTTTTATATTAGATAAATGTGTTTTTCTTAAAGCTGCACTAATCACTTCTTTTCTACTGACAATAATGACAACGCGTAATGTGAAAGGGGTCACTCGACAGATAACTCCGACTCTGCTCTCTATATATATATCTATTTTAGCACCTTTCAGCTCATTGTTTCGCTTTCACGGTCCACAACTCTACCATTTTGGTTCATTTTGGTTTGGTCTCCACATTCGTTTCCAGATGTGGCAGGCAGCTGTTTCCAGTGACAAAGCCTTAAAAACCCACTGTTCACTAGTGGCCCAGCATCAAACATGATGAGCCTTTCTGCTAAACATTGTGAAGCATTTAGCAGCTAAATAGCCAAATATTCCCCTCAGGAATGTGTGAAGACCAAAGGCAGAGTTACAAGAGTGAATATCGGAGTTTCAACTGAGCCACAAGGGCCTTGGGTCAAATCAGCATTGAAAGTTCTTGACATTTTCACTTTAGCATTAGGAAACTGATTGCAATGTTGCTCCACGAAGAGCTAGGCTGGCATTTTCATATCATGGGAGCCCGAGAACTCTCAAAAATAATTTATAGTCCGTGGAGATGCAATCTCATTATAACCAAGAGATGATGATCTCCGACAAAGTTCAACATGAAAAAATGAATTGCAAACCGGTTCCCTGAAGAGTTTTTCAGAATCAGAATCATTTCACATGTGTGAAAAATGCATCGGAAAGTGACTCAGTGACACTGGTGCAGAGAATTATAAATATCAAAATTGATTTTCAGTCTCAGGACACAGAGTAAAAGAAATGGTAAAGCCGATATACAGTATGAATGATAGACTATGGAAAATAGTTTGTAAGGAGAAGGAGGTCAGAGCTCAGATGGAGTCAGAAATGAGCCAGATAACAGAGCGAGATCTGAATAAAGTGCAAAAGGAACGGAGTTGAGTGGAGGAGGTGAGTCAGGGCTGGACTGAGTGCAGTTGTTGAGGGGAAGAAAGTAGCGTTGAATTTACCGGAAAAACTACGTCGTCTAGTCTGTCCACTTATATGACTTTTTTCATTCTCCTCATTACTTTGATCCCTTTTCGTGTGTACCCACTGCAACACCAAGGACAGACGAGCGTACACAGTTATCGCCATCCCTCCCCTCTATATGATGGCAGGCTTCAAGAATGACCTTTTGGGACAGCGTCAACACTTTAGAAGTGGTCGGGACACATTGTACAAACACGTTTGTTTAAAATATACTGAGACCTTAACAAGCGACAATGACTGTCACAGTTTCTTTAACCATGATTTGTACTTAATCCCCCGAAACCAAGAAGTTATAGTTGCCTAAGATTCACCAAATCTTAACCGTGAAACTAAAAGAAATACTAAATATTTGTCATATGAGGATGAAAAAACAATTTTTTCTGTTCCAGGTATGAGGGCGTTTTGGTTGCCTCATGGCTTGCAAGTATAATATGGCACACCTTGGTCACTTTGTGGGCTAGCAGAGGGCTGTGAGATGAATGCAAACAGGTGCTGGGAATAATGTGTAAAAATGAAAATCCCAATCAACACTTTGTGGAGAGCATCTGCTCATGATTCACATTCCACTGTCCGTGCAGTAGAGCGTGCACAGTGAACGTTCAAATGTGGAGCCAGCAACAAAGCGGTAACAGTTGGCCAACCAGCGAGCAATGAAAATTTGAAGCTGGTGAAAGGTCAAACCATTAATTATAAATCATGAGCTGATCCAAGAGCTGTTGAAGAGTGCAGATTTAGAGGAATGAGCAGTAGCTGCAAAAGTAGGCCTTCTGGAGCAGTTGGGCAGATGTTGAATATTTACATTCAAATGACATTTTATTGGCGTGTGTGAGAAGCAGGGAATACATTGGGTTTCAAGCTGTAAATGGTTGTGCAGAGTGTGATATATTGTGCATTGGCCCAGTGCACCGCGAGGACACTTCACGGAGCGGAATGAGGCTTGTAGAATAAATTAGGACGGTAGGCTTTATCGTACTTTTGTGGCTAAAAAATGTCATAGAGTGCAAGGTCTGAAGTTCACAGGGTTGTGCAGACACTGTAGATTTTCAAGTATTGGCAATAACAACCACACAGGTAATGACAAATGGTGTGGTAAAGAAAACGGTGACAGTAGTCATGTTTATTACCTGATAACGAGGAGGAGTCCAGAGGTCGTAGGGGTCTGCAGCTCGTGAATCACTGCAAGGGGATGAAAACAGGGTCTAAAAGACTGAGCTGGTTAAAAGATGTTCTGATGTCACCCTCAGTTGTGTACAGAAATTCAAGTTTGTGAGTGCTAACATGTCCCACTTATTATTATTTTTTAAATAAGGCATTTCTAATCTCATCAATTTTAAAACAAAAGAAAAAAAAAATGAAAGAATGGGACAACAAAATGATTGACAAGACAGGCGAGAACAAAATGTGTTCAGTTATTCATCTTTATAGTTCAAAAGATTTCAAAATGAAGCGTTTTGCTTCAGTGCACAGTGATTTACATCTGTTCTCAAAGGGTTGCTGTGTTTGATATTCAAGCGAACCAGCCTATTTAGTGGCGCTCAGAAATAGTTTGTTATTCATCTGCGATGGGGTTTTTGTGTCATTTTTGCTGTTTGGCTTTCTGGCTTTCAAACCGTTGTAAACAAAAGAAAAAAGATCATTTAAGGAGGGAAACAGAGGATGTAAATGAGGCACCTGGAGAGCAATTTAACAGTGTGCGCACAAAGGCAAAGCATATTACATCTGAAGATGTACTTTCAGTTCCGTTGGCCGCGAGTACAGGACTGACGGGTTTGAAATCCTGCTCAGAGGTCCGGTGTCTCTTTGAGCTTGAGTTCTGACACACACACACACACACACACACACACACACACACACACACACGCTGCCTGTGGGGATTCACTGACTGACAGAGCGCTTGCTGTGAACTGCGTTGGAGAAGACTCAACATAAAACATACTGATCATCACAGCCTGTGGATGATGGTGCGGACCAGTTTTAGTCAAGAGAGTTTTTGAGAAGGTTGTTTGGTGTTTCCTGGCAAATTCAGGTCTGACAGAAGTTGTACAATTATATCTAACCTGACAGATGACTTGCTGCTCCGCATCTAATTTTAAACTTTCTTCTTCTATCTTGTCACTTTAATCAACGGCACCATCATCGTCATCATCATCACTCTTTAACCTGCTTCTTTTTCTGGGGAGAGATTTCTAGAAAATGCTCAATTGCTTAATATTTAAATAAGACTTAATTATGCTGGACTCAAACTCAATGATTGTTCCTTTGAAGGAGAGACAGTCAATATATATTTGTGGTCAGATAACATTTTATTCTCCTTCTCTTCTTCACTTCTTCTGCTTATTATTCCTTCTCCTTCTTTTGCTTCATATTCTTCTTTCTCCCCCAATTCTTCTTCTCCTCCACCATCCTCTTCCTCTTCTTCTTCTTCTTCCTTTCTTGTTTATCATGCAGTTTTTTCTTCTTACTTCTGATATTTCATGTTGCATAATATAAAATATTAAAAAGTCCAGGGGGAAGTGGATCATTTTTATAGTCATCGCCCCCATGGGATGGAAAGAAACACACTTGGTTATTAAAAACACACGTACAACATAAGATTTAAAAAAAAAAACATATATTAAGATAAAATGATCATACTATTATGATTTGCGTATGTTCTAACAAATAGAGAAGCGTAACATGAATCATTTTCAAATGAATCTTGTTTTATTTTGTATTCATTCCCCCCAGTTTCCTTCCAGTTAGAGGACGTGTGATTAATGATGAATGCCTTTGACCTCCTCCATTACAACACGGTTATCGTAGAATTACAACGTTCGCCATGAAGCACTGATTGTGCTGCGGGTGGATCGATGCTGCGCGCTAATCCGCGTGCTCTTGGATGTCTAATCCATGGCGTGTTCACGTTGTTGTTATACACACTTTTTGTATTATCCATGCACTTGCACACACATGCAACTAACCATCTGCCCCTGTGTTGGCAACCACATCTGGACCCCTGCTGTGTATTAACCTACATGTTCACCAAATATATCATCATTTTCGTGAGGACGTTTTCTGGTTAGTTATTGTAACAAAAGAACACACATTTCAATCTAGATTTGCAGAATCACATAAGAAAGAAAGTCTTTCCACAGCTGTGTTCCTTACATTCAGGTGAAGAGAATGTCTCAGCATACGCACGCATTTAAAAATTACTGTGGGAATTCTTCACACTTCATATTCACAGAGGAGTACACCTGCAGATCATTGTATATTTAGAGACAGCTTTATAAATAACTCTGAGTGGAAAGGATCCATGTCTAAGGCTTAGTTACATAAACATCAACTCTCCTTTGATGAGAAACTGCAGCGCAGGAAGCTCGGACCTTAGGGGATTTATTCCAGAGCGTTCTATACATTTCAAGTACATACAGTTGTTCTCCAGATAGCTTCTCTACACTTTCATGCACGCTAATGCATTCATAATTCATACTGAAAAAATTATGGAGAAAAAAAAGAAAACCTGCTGCTTACACTATACCCCCTCCCTCATAAGTAATATTCTGTACATATTCTCCATCTTGGCCTAGTACATGAATGTAATCCTCCTCGTGACTAACTCTTTACACTACATGCATGAGACCTATCATTTCAAAGTGCAATCAGCTGCGATCTGTATTTATAAAAGGTGGATATAAGGATAGTAATAAGAAAATAAAACAGTGGAAAAAGTAATGGCTGTGTTCAGCTGGGTGACTGGATATGGAAAAAGGACACAGACATGCACACACACACACACACACACACACACACACGCACGTTATTGTATATTGTGTATATATATTTGGGATGGATACACATACTGTGCAGTACATTTATTGTATACTGTGGAAAGCCTCACACCCACACACACTCACACAAAATATAAGCTGACTTGTCGAAGTGACAATACATCATCTGTATACAATACTAAACAACTACACAACACACATGCCGGAGGACTGCTTATTATTACTCCATCCTCTTGTTTCTCACACTACTCCCATCCACCAACACTCTCCCTGTCCCTCTCCCTGCATATGCCCCACGAGAGTGTGTTTTTAACGATTCTTTCATCTCATCTATGACTCAGTCATCTCGTCTTTTTTCTTTCATCTGTAATCTTGGATTACTTTCATATTCTTGGCTCCAATTGCTTGTCACATTGTATCTTCTTTTCTCTTCTCTTCCTCACAAGCTCAGGAAGAGAAAGAGGAAGAGTAGCCAGAGATCACATGCTCACGTTGCATTTCTCCCACAAATAGGCTATGGATGTTAAAGCAAACACGCATAGAACTGTTCCAGAAACAGAGACAGGCAGTGAGTTATTCTTCTCAGAGAATGTGTGAAGTCTATGAACCCGTCTAAAAGCATCAATCAAAGTCAGACCGTAAAGTAGAACTTCAGCAAAGTTGAATGCATCACGTTGTCACTTTAAGTCCTCCGTAATATAATTGTTTCGTTGCTGTTAATCCACCGCACTGACACTAGTGCTTGAAGTCATGATGTGATATCAGGTCACTGCAGACCACTGCATATATCCATCAGTGTCTCCTCGTGTCAATTTGAACAGAAACTGTGGTGCAGGTGTTTCTTAATGAGGCAAATATAAACAGCAGTTGGTCCGTGCAGCTTAAACAGCTAACAGATGTAAAAGATTAAAGGAGTGGATGCGCTGATGAAAAGCCCAAACTAATGGTACCAAGCCAGATTTTGTCCAATGTTAGATATTCTGCAAGTTTAAGACATCCACTACCCTGCAGGAGGAGATCCATGCGGTCTGGAGGCTTTATTAAGATAGACTACGCAATATATGTGTTGATAGAAAGCACTGTGATACAGCAGATCATGTCAAACTGTCTTTATGTATCCCTCCGATCAAGTAAAAATCAAGTTTCAATTAGTTCTTAATGCGATTGAATTATGATCTCATTTGTTTTAGTGTATGTTCTCCAGCTCAGACCTCCAGTCTGTAATATAAGAGACTTTACTGTGGAGTCGTCCCTCTTCACAGCCGTGTTAAAATGATTTACTGGCTGAATTGGCATAGCCCGATTTCAAGGCTGGCTCACAGTCCCAGCTCATCTGATTATTCACATTATCAAAGTCCTGCCAAAATCAGAGGGGACTGAGTAAAGGAAAGTGAGCTTAGACAGGCTATAAAAATGGAAAAGAAGCAAAAGAAATGCTAAGTATTTTTAAACCAGCTCCCTAGATAGAGTCAAAAGGTTGACAGGTTTGAGAAAATAGTAAGTTCAATCAAAAATAGATTCTTTGGTCTATAATTGTAGGTTTTATTTTAAACCAATATCTTATGGAATAATGATGGCTACGATTGGTTTTGAATTTTATCTTTCATACCTTCTTGTCTTTTTCTGTGACTGCTACTTCAGTGTTGTTGTGAAACTCTAGATGTTTTGTCCGTTTACCAGCGTGCTGCAAACAGCAAAGACAGGAGGAACCCTAACACAATGCACCAGCAAGATGTATGCAATATATAACATAGGACCTGATTTACACCGCTGTAAATGCTTATAAAAATATCCCTCAACAATACACTTAACCTCCGACCCCGCTAAGGATCATCAGTCCGTCTGTCAGAAGGCGAAAAGAGGAATTCCCTTGAGGAATGAAAGATGCTTGTCACATTGATTGTTTTTTGTTTTCGGGAGAATATTTCAAGGCCACAGTGTGCAGTCACATTTAAGGTCAGCAGGACACAAACAGCCATATCCAATTAAGACGTTTTGGCAATATATTCTCTGACCCTTGCAATGACATGGATGGAATAAAAAAAAAAAATAAAAAAAGTAATTTGGCGGTGCCCCCTTCATTCTGGAAATCTATTTGGCATTCTTAAGATGCCATGTGCATGAAACAAGGTTCAAACACACACACACCAGTGTTTTTAATCAGTCAAAAAAATCACGTCCTAATGTTTGCATATCAATCCGAGTTGAGATTCATAGTTCATTCTCGACTTTGAAAACAGTAGTTGAAAATCACAGGAAGTCCATTAGTAGCTTTCAATCATATCACACAATACTTCCAAGAAGATGTAGTTTATCCAGTCGTCATGGGATTTTTAAATGTTCCAATTTCCATTTGCAGGAGCACTTTAGGGACTTCTTCTTCATAGTGGCTTTAATTTTGACATTTAAAGTTCATTCTTGACCTTGGAAAAAGCGGTTGCCAATTAATGTTGTGGTGAGATTTATTTTTTTTCTCAACTGATGTTTCAAAGACCATGAATAAACTTTCACTCCCAACCTTTAAGCCAACCTGAATGAAAGGTCCTTAAAGTGAGTGCTCAGGAAAATGGATATTTGAACATCGACAATTCCATGACAACTAGACAAACTCCATCGACTGAGGACGATAATGTGTGAGGATTAAAACCTCCAGATCAGCTTCTAACAGACCGTGTGGAGAGATTTTTCTTTCAAGTAAGTTTGAGTTGCCACAGTAATGACAAATAGTGTCATCCTCTGTCCTCGTCTGACACTCTCTTTTTTTTGCTTCCTTTCTTTCTTTCTTTCCTCTAAGAGCGAATTAGCCTTTTGACACTAGAACCATGTCTCTGTCAGGGTTGAGGAATGCATCTGTCCTCTGTGATATGTCACATTGTGTTAGTGTGTGTGTGTGTGTGTGTGTGTGCGTGCAGAGACAGAGAACCCTATTGCTACAAGCCAAGCATAGAAACTGCCAAATATTGTAAACTGTTTAAGTGCAATTGATTGATTTGGTTTGACCCCTCAAGCAGGTGTATAGATTATCTTTGCAGACACAACATGTGGCAAACCAGCCATTTACTTTTCATGGCATTTTACTGCCATCCCTCATTATTAACACCTTATGAATTTACATATTATGTCAGCACTTTATATCAATATTTATGACTGCTTTAGATTGAGAAATTGCTTCGCAGCGACAGTCTTGGAGAAGATTGTTTCTTCTTAAAATCCAATTACTTCTCCTAGTTATCATTTTGTGTGAGCGTATTGGAGTTTTAGTCAGGAGGGTGAACCAATTTGAAAATGGAGAGAGGCCTTGATGGAATTGTTGATCTGTGTGTGCATGCACGAATAAATCCATGCCGGGATTGTGTGTGTGTGTGTGTGTGTGTGTGTGTTTCTGCCTATGCATTGTTTTCAACATCATCATTGTTTGGCCTACTGTACCTGCGACTCCTCCAGCTGCCTGGATGGTTGGTTTGATTGTCATCAATAATGGTTCGCTGCAGACTTTTCTGTGACTTATGATCCGAGCTGTGTGGCTTTGAGTGTGTGTGTGTGTGTGTGTGTGTGTGTGTGTGTGTGTGTGCTGGTGGTGGGTGGGTGGGTTGGTGGTGTAGGAGGTGGACGGGGTTTGGGATTTGGGGGTTGACAGACCGGTTAAGATCATTCTCCTGTGACAGACCACTCGCTCTCATCCTCTCTGCTCTCAAAGTCAACTCATTGCGCTCTCATTTCACACTTGATGGCAAATGGAAAGGGGGAAGGAAAAAACGAGGAGTAGGGAGGAGTGAAGAAGAGGTGGAGAAAAGATGCTTTTGGATAGTGAGGAGGAAAGATGGGATGGAGAAGGGAGGGTCAAGAGGGGTCACATGAGGCTGCTGGGTGATGAGCTGATGAGGAGGAGAAAAGAGTCGTATGAGCAGCAGAGCTGTTTTCTCTTGTTGTTTTTAAAGACGTGCTGATTTTATCTTTCTACTTACATCAACAAACGTAGTGCCATGAAATGAGCACTTAACATATGACTTAACATATCACTGTATCTCACCCATGGGTGAAAGTGAAGACTTCTTCTGTTGTGAATGAATATTTTGAGAAGTTTGCTATTGATCCATTTAAATACTACTGACAATAGTTGTGTGTTGATGAACAGTACTACTGTCACTACTACTAATACTACTACTGTCACTACTACTAATACTACTACTGTCACTACTACTGTCACTACTACTAATACTACTACTGTCACTACTACTAATACTACTACTGTCACTACTACTGTCACTACTACTAATACTACTACTGTCACTACTACTAATACTACTACTAATACTACTACTGTCACTACTACTAATACTACTATTACTACTACTACTACTACTAATACTAATACTACTAATACTACTACTACTAATACTACTACTAATACTACTACTACTACTAATACTACTAATACTACTATTACTACTACTACTACTACTAATACTACTACTGTCACTACTACTAATACTACTATTACTACTACTACTACTACTAATACTAATACTACTAATACTACTACTACTAATACTACTACTACTACCACTACTACTACTACTACTACTTCTACTAATACTACTACTACTTCTACTAATACTACTACTACAAATACTACTACTAATACTAATACTAATACTACTACTTCTACTACCACTACTACTACTACTACTAATACTACTACTACCAATACTACTACTAATACTACTAATACTACTATTACTACTACTACTACTACTAATACTACTATTACTACTACTACTACTACTAATACTAATACTACTAATACTACTACTACTAATACTACTACTACTACCACTACTACTACTTCTACTAATACTACTACTACTAATGCTACTTCTACTACTACTACTACTACAAATACTACTACTAATACTAATACTAATACTACTACTTCTACTACCACTACTACTACTACTACTAATACTACTACCACCACTACTACTACTAATACTAATACTACTACTACTACTAATACTAATACTAATACTACTACTGATGTATATGCAGTTTAGTGACTCAGCAGAACTTTGAAGGACGACCTAACGGCAGCGTTTCTCTGATCTCACCCGATGTTAGGTGCGATCAGAGAACCGTCAGAGGTGCGAGACACAACGTTTAAACCCTCTCTGTAAAAAGGTGAGAGGGATTTTGAAAAAGCAAGTGCGACATGTCCCCCTCTCCCAAGGATAGACACACCCTTGATACTGCAAAGCATGAACATTGATGATGGTCCTGTAGGTCACAACTTAAGGATGTTGTCTTATTTACATTTCAATCCCCTTGGCAGATGTACTTAATAGTTAATTTGCATACAAAGCTTTATACTCTCGATATACAAATGTGAATAAAAATGCAATTTAATAAAATAAGTTGATAAAAATATTATCTAACACCACTGCTAACTCATTTGTAAAGTAATCAGTCGAGCTCCAATTATATTCAAATTGTTCCTGCACATTAAATCATCAACCATGTCACATTTGAACATTTACCTGTGATTGAGTCGGTCATCGTTTGGCTGCCTTTGTTTAAGGATTTGAAAACACTCACAGACCTGGGAGCTGCCCAGTACAAAATATTGTACAAAAAGTATTCTCTTGTCGGCCACTTGAGATATTTAGAGTCAAATATATTGGTCTAATATTATTTCGACTCAATTTGTATTTTGTATTTGAATATAACAGATTTCCCAAACTTGCCCACACTTCAGATGAGCAGCCCTCCAGTAACATGTCTATTTTTATTTATTTTTTTACCTTTCAATTACAGTCTGTTTTTATAAATAACTAAATAGCTTTGCTGCAAAGCTTCAAAAGGTGACGGTCAATATGTACAGAGGGAGAATTTCCTTTGACTCACACAATAAAACTCTAAATTGTGTATTCTCCCTGGGGCCTTAATTAAACATCTAACCAAATACTTCAACTATAGAGTGAAAAACTTTTGCTCATTGAATATGCAGACTGGACTGTATTGATAAGAAAACTGCAGTCTCAGCATGTTCAATTAAGAGTTGCCTAAATCAAACTTCAGGTATCACATCACACATTTATCATATTCAGGAAATATGATAAGGTAAAGAAAGTATTTATAGTCGAGCATACCGTGTAATTCCTAATTGTTTTGAATCCCGATGACCTGTTGATAATGATATTCCATGCATAATAAAATAACATCTGTTGGCTGCAGCTGATCCCTTATCTTATTCAAGCTTTATTCTACTAAATACATCCTACATTATACATCACAGCAGCTACAGTCTGTGAGAAGCAACACATCAACTGTTACTATGTTTATAATGACCTCTCATCATCCATATTTACTGCGTATGTGAATCAGTAGACTGGTCTGCATAATAATTGAATTACATCACCATCACTCATGTTGTAACACCTCTCCACAAACCATTTTTCACATGCTTTCATAAAGGCATTTAATATTGAAAACTGACGCTTTGATCTATTATTTAATGTCAAATTACATTTTTTAAAGAACTTACAACCAGGTGACTTTAAAAATGTTTGTGGGGTAAACATTCATTTACGTTTTGAGGTAATTTACTATTTGAAATAGTAGAAAATTAAATGTTTTTCATGTTTTTATTTCATGATAATGTAAATCAAAACACTTGTTCAGTCATACATTTCAAGCACTGAAACATATCATGAAAAATGTTATTAGAAAAAAATGTACATCCATATTTCATTAAAGCCTTAAGGCTGTGAAACGCAGTTTGATTGCCTTTATTCACTGTAGCACCTCAAAATATGTTGCTGATTTGGTCTAAAAAATAACTTCAATAACTTCACTACATTTTTAAAACATAAATGGCACAGTGTGCGAATTAATTTTGAAAGTAATGTTAACAACCATGTGCCTCCAGAATCTCTGCACTCTAAAGTATTTCAAAATATCTAAAATGCTATCCAAATTGCCTCCAATTAGCAAACAATTTCAGCCAATATAGGTCTCAAACTGGATGTTCTGTGTCAGTCATTTTATGTTAATCTCTAACAAAAAGGTTATTCTGTGAGAGGGAACCATCAGGTGGTGAGTTGGACACAGACTGAGGCCAAAGTGTCTGACAACTTTGTATGTTTCATGCTTCATTTAACCTGCTGAAATGTTGTATCCCAACACGGAGGGGTGAGGCACAAAGCGTGTTCGTGTTCGGACATGGTGACACGCAGAAAAGGACCAGGGAGTTGTCTCATCTTAAGCTGCTTCCTTTTATTTTGTAAAAGAGACAAAAAGCGTGTTGTGGCAAACTGTAAAACATCAAGATGTTCTTTTCTTCCACCAGCAAAACTCTTTTAATAATAAACGTGAGAATACAGTATGTGGAGAATGTCAGGGATGAGACAGAAAGTAAGGGGCAGTGGGAGCAAGAGAGAGAGTGTGTGTGTGTGTGTGTGTGTGTGTGTGTGTGTGTGTCTGCACTCCCACCCCCCCAAAATAACCTAAGTGAGACTGCGCCGGGCTTCAAACGACAGGGTCTGTTCTTTGTTCTGTGCCATAGTGTTTGCTCTGGAGGCTTTTTTTTTTTTTTTTTATGAAAAGTCTTTCTATGACTCAAGAGCTCCCACTCTGTTCTGAGCCTCCATCCTCTTCAGTTTATTTCAGGGTAGACTGACGGCACTCCACTTGATCAAGGGATTCAAACCGAAACAAAACAAATCAAAGAAATAAAAAAATGCTTGTATTAACTTCTGACTACGTCATCAGCAAATGCCACTTCTTGTTGCGCACCTCCGGGTGGAAGTGCGAGATATGAAAGCTGCGTCATTGTTGTTGAGAGATACAGACACAGACATTTAGACAGAGATGAGGAGGGGGCACTGCCGCTGCTTCCCTCAGCCAAAGCTTTTAGTGAGTGCGCTATAATTTTCTAAAACAGGAAGAGTGACTGCATCAAGCTTCAAACAGCAGGACCTCCTCTTTGATCCATATCTTTTCATGAAAATACTTCTCTATCTGTGCCTTAAGAGTTTCCAATCTGTCTTCTGCCTTTATTAAGAACATTTAAAATCAATAGGGAAATAGCTTCAGATTCAGCGTTTTAAAGCGCAGAATTACATTTTATGCTGTGTAATTAGAAATGTGCTCATTTGCATATTTGCCTGAGGCACCAAAATTAAAAGTACCTGAATGTGTTGAACCCAAAAGGTTCAGAGAACAGGATGAGTCATTTGCAAATCAGGGATCAGGGATGCAAGTGATAAGGAAGGACACACGGGGACGGCTGAGGGTGGAATAAAACTCTGCTTTATAGTCTCATAAAAGCTAGGGACCGGAGAGCACCACAGATTTTCTTTACAATTTGTAAAATTGCCCGTGATTGGCCTTTGTTTTGCAATGCAAAGAAAAACATCACCGCGTGTCAATCAAGTTCCTCTCACTGCGGCTAACGAGCGGCTCATCTGCATATCTGTGAGAGAGGTAGTTGGCAAGATATGTGAATGAGTCCCAGTGAACAGTACAAACTACCATCCAATAAAAGCAAACAATACTGTTCCAAACGTATTAAGAGATCTAAGAGGAGAAGCAACCTTCAGATATACAGGAATCGTGGATCCTATCATTTTTGTTTTTGCTTTCTGTGGCTGGAAATGTCTCATGTCCCATGTATCAATATCTCTATAGGCGAGTAACTGAAAAACCTTTTTTCTGAAAGGCCAACTATGCTTTTAATATATGTACAGCATATTCCCCCCTCTTATTCCTCTTTAAAATCATGCATTAATGCAATATACTTTTTTTTCTAAGCTCAACAGTAATAAATTCAGCATTTAAAATAGCGAGATACTCTTATTTGAGGGATGTTGCTCGGGGGGTATGTTTTCACGTGTGAAACCTAAACCCAAATCCATTAACAAAAATAAAGTGTGTATTCTCACACATTTTATGTGTTTAAATAAAATGTGCATATATAAATGCTCATGTTTACGAGGCCTGCAATAACTGGCTCTTCCACTCCATGTGTGATTTATGAGCGATATTTAAGTGAGAATGATGAGAAATCAGAAGTGTAATTTAACCTTGTCATAGTGTGCTGGACCTGTTAAGTATTTGATTGATTATTGTATGACAGTCAGGGGCCTGGGACTAATAAACAGCTTTAATCATTCTGAATTACACACAAGAGGCCAGTTGTAAATATAAGAGTCGAACGGATCCCTCCATGCTGTGCAGTGTTAGATTTGTGATTTGGCTGACGCTCTGTAATTTACAGGCGGCCAACACACATAACACACACATAACACATTAGTAATGGCACCGTGTCAGCGCTTGAGCATATGCTCTTGAAATGCAGCCTCAAATTAAGATCTAATGTCTTGGCTGGGAGACATGTCACAATGTAGAGGGATGAGATTAAATATGATTTCACTTTGCATCTATAATCTATCAGTGAAATAATACAGGTGTCAGGCTGGAATCTTCAATAATATATAATATATAATTTACTAGATGGACAGAACATGCTTTATGTCCCAAGGGGCCAGGTTAAGCTTGTAGATATGTAATGAAAAATGTCAGGAGTCTATTAGGTTTTTTTTTTTTAATCCTTCTGTCAGAGCTTGCCGATAAAGTCGATTTTTTTTTTTTTATCAATTAATTCAAATCTATAGTTTAGGCGGATGTTTAAAAATGAAAATCGATTTTCACTTGGGTGATTACGGTAACGAACACGGGAGTTTTCTTCAGCATCAGACCTCGAGCACCGTCCACTGTAAGAGCTGTCTGTATGAGAAGCAGGCGAGAAAAACACCGGAGCTGGAAGACAACAAGAGTTGTGTCGGCGTTGCTCTACCGTTGCTCTACTGTTGCTCTACCGTTGCTCTACCGTTGCTCTACTGTTGCTCTACCGTTGCTAATGCATATTTGCTGTAATCTGGCCAAAATCTCTCGCTGCTAGAAGTGCCCCGTCAAAGAAGGTGTTTAGTGTGTGTGGGTGTTTTTGCTCGGGGCTTTGCAACATGCCTGAACATATTTGACAACAACAAGTTATCTAAATAATTTCTCTATCTTTTGTAGACCTAGTTTGTCTTTAAGAAAGAAAATGAAAGTCGATGTGGTGTGAACATTTTTTATTCTAAGGCCATGTCGCCCAGCCGTCCTTTAGCACAGTAAAAATCTAAAATAATATAATTTAAGTTGGTCTTAAATAGATACTACACACTCAAATACCACTAGAGACAAACTTTCATGTTTCTCATATGTTGCTTGTGAAATTGCGTTCAATAATTGAATCATTTGAGTCACAAAAGTCCACTGTAGAGTGTGTGAAAATACAGACGGTGGTGCATGCTAGAACAAAAGGTGGCCAACTGCAATTTTCATGCTCATCATTTCTGCCTGTCACTCTGTCAGGCAGAGACTCCAGGTGCATCATTTCAACTAGCAGCAATGCACATACACGTAAAAGTGACATATTAGTCATGCACATCGGAAAAAGGCGCATGCACACACACACACACACACACACACACACACACACACAGGACGTAAAGCACTCAGAAAACACTCGACAGACGTGCTGAGCTCAGCATGAGAAAGAACAGAAAATCATTGAGTAAGAGCAACAGAAGGTAGCAGCCAGCGACTGACGGCTTTAGTTCGCTTACTGACCCACACAGAATATAATTTCACGCATAGCTTATGAAGCTCCACTGGGGGCCATATCCAAAGTCATCAGCACTTCTTCAGACTCACAACAACAACTTCGACAATAATTTGTTTGGAAAAGAGGATCTCACCGTACAAGAGGCCTGTAAAAATCAATGGGGATCAATTGCAGTCAAGTGTGGACACACTGTGCTTCTACAGTACCTGACGCAAACTTTTTGGAAGAAGGTGTTCTTTCCTGAATACAAATGAAAAGCCTAAAACAAGATTAAATAGTATGTCTCCCTTTGGCAGTCGGCCTGACACAGGAGAAGTCTGTAGTTCTGGCTTAAAGCCTCAATTACAGTTGGGGGGGGGGGGGGGCAAAGGTGAAACACGGAAAAAGTTCAAGTTTATTTTAGATTTTACTGACAAAAAAAAGAGTAGAAAGAACAGGATGAGGATGAGGACCTGTATTCATTATTTAATGATGAAATGTTCTTCAGATGCAGAGACTTTTTAGTGAAGCCACACCTGATGATTGAGGCTGCATTTAGGCTCAGAGATGCAGCAGAGTGCCTCGAGGGTGCGTTCACACCTGTAGTTGGAGCCATTTGGTCCTTGCAAAGGGGGGAAAATGAACATTCACACTTGCCAGTTCTGCTCTGATTTGTGTTCATACTGACATTTAACAAATGATCCCAGAGCAGAGGAGTAAACATGAAGTGATACACCAGCGACTGACGAATGGACAATGTTTGGCGATTGTCATCCTGCATCATCAGTGCATCATCACGATCAATCTAAATCAAATTCCAGTGACTGACAGCAGTGAATGCAGCATTTTAATATCTCTGTTTTTTAATGTCACAAAAAGTGCACAAAGAAATAACTGGTTATGAGCATTATTAGTATTATTAGTCTGCACATGAGGTAGAGATGGGATGAAAAAGAGACATCTTGTTCAGCAATATTCTGGGTGGGTAAGTTACACACCTTTTAATGGACTTAATGCAGCACAGGGAGCAGGATATAAAAGCACCAAAGTTTCTAATGCTTTTGACTTGGTCAGAAAAACACACTGATGCACCTACATATTACCACGGTTGTCAAATAATACACATAAATAATTCGCTTATACAGGTTTCAGTGATTTTGAGTGGAATTCCTCAAAAACAGTATTCATAAAGTCATTTAGTCGTGTAAAGTTTATCCATTTCATGCTAGCTTGGTTATATTTTCCATAGACAACAACGGAATTGAAAACAAATGGAGACCAATTCCAATTTTGACAGGCTCAATTTTATTTATTTTTTTATATCTCCGTGAATATGAGGTCAGCTCTATCTACACATGGATTTCTTACAAGGCTATTTATACCAAGGCGATGGAAAACATATATCACCCACCACATAAGTTAAAGGTTTTTAATGCATTGCACCAAGGTAAACAATGGTCCAGTCACAAAGGTTGTTTTACTTTAAGCAGCTGCACAAATTTAAAACCAAAATTAATTATTTCTGTTACTCGAAAGCGGTAATTTATTTTGCTCTAGCACGTGTCATTATAATTTGATCAAATGAGCGGGAAGGATTCTACAAGATATTGCAGACAATATTAGCACTAAGCACCAATTCAACAAACATCATAATGAAAGTGACAAAAATATAAATATAAATAGGTTTTTCTGTTCTCTTGGCCTCGCTCTCTCTCTGCTTGTGCACTTTCACCACCTGAAGCTACACAACGTGCATTTGCGTAAGAGATGGTCTGACCATAGAGACACAAAATTGCAATTTCGTATGCCAAAACGCACGGTGCAACTAAATTGCACCGTGCGTTTTTGATCTCCATTAACACATCCTCAGCTGTGTCACTTCACTTAGCTCGGCACAAGCAGGCTTGGTGTGAGCCAGGGAAATTACCCGAACATGCACACGTACATATAAGTGGCACTGCAAGCACATTACGCTGGCTTCAAAGTCTGTGTCTTGAAATGAAAGGCCATTTTTGACACACATACACACAAACACACAACAGACCTTGCAGTGTTGTCAGTTTAATGCTGTGTGCATGTGAGTGCGAGCCGAAGATACTATTTCTCCTACCAAGACAATTAGAGTGTTAAGTTATTTTAAAAAGCAGCTCTGTTGTATAGTCGGTGAAGATACTAGACCCTTATGTGCACAAATAGGGATTTCGACACACTTCTGTGTGTGAGAGTGTGTGTGTGTGTGTGTGTGTACGTGCTCCTCAGATGGATCCGGTGCTAAAGTCTGAAAGCATAAGTTTCAGACACCAACACATTTAGAATGGAGAGTCCATGTATCACAGATAATAAATGACTCCAGCTTCCGTAGACCAGGAGAGATAAACGAGCACTGTCAGCATGTTTATCTGGAAAGTTCCGGAAACTGACCGCTATTAAAATGCTGCTCAAGTTCAAGAAAATGTCCGAGCCTGGAGACTGTCCTCATCACCATCATATTTGCCATCAATGCTGTATACATTCACAAACATTGCTGGTATGTATAAAGTAACCAGAATACCTCTCTATTTTGACAGTAACACAACACGTCATACCGTACAAGCACGGAACATAAAGAAACCATGAACCGGTTGAAGGTGATGGGACATTTCCTGTGATGTACAGCTGTGTGCCTCCATCTGTCAGGCTGTACTTACAGTGTGGCACAACACATTGCACTGGAATTGCATCCGGCCTGATCGTTAACAAACTCCTCAGTGAGTAATGTCTGCGCCCTCATTGAAGGTCAACATGAGGTATGAGGCTTTTATGGCTAAAATATTGTAAGGATTCTCCTTTCATAATGAGCTGAGGCTCAGGTGGTAGAGCGGGTCGTACATTAATCCGAAGATTGGCAGTTCGATCCCCGGCTCCTTCAGTCCGCATGTCAAAGTGTCCTTGGGAAAGATACTGAACCCCAAATTGCGCCAAAAGGCATAATCACCAGTGTATGTGTGTGTGAGCATTAGACTGTATCCCTGTATGGCAGCCCTGCCATTAGTGTGAGTGGGTAACATGTTGGCATGTAGTGTAAAAGCACTTTGAGTGTCGGAAGACTAGAAAGGCGCCATATAAACGCAGGTCCTTTTACCATCCAAGTCCATTTACCATTCTCTCAACAACCTAGAGGAGGTGCAGATGGAGGATGGTGCGTGGGGATACTGGATGGACTCACGGCTCATATTGTGATAGTGATATCAGTCACGACGACTGTGATGATGATTAGATAAACACAGACTGACCAGACTTTCAAGGCCTCTTCAGTCACTTACTCACACCATCTATCATGAGGCAGCATGCACCTGCTCCCCCCTCAAGGCTGCATCCATCCCCATCTTACTACGGCAAGTGACGGGAGGAGCCGGCGAGGGAACTGAGATTACAAAGCAAAGCCATATACCAACCGAAAAGAGCAATGCCATTATAAAATAATAAAAAGCCATTAAAACTTTCCGATAAGGGAAACTAATTTGCTAGATAAATTAGGATAATTAAAATGTGAAATACAATATAGTTACGTAAAGGTTGGGAGGTTTAAGGTATAAGTGAATTGATTTTAAGGAGGTGTTGTATTTTGTTCAGGGAGTCATGTGCACTAAAATTAAAAACGTTTTTTTCCCACGTTCAGACCTAGTTCGTGAAACACGAAGCAAGAGCCAGTCAGTAGAATCTGCTAAAAGTGATCGGAGGGACAAAGCAATTCTGAAAGGTAACATGGTAAAAGGGGTTTATAGATTAAAAGATACCAGTGAGAAGACCACCCAACTCTTACCATATAAAAAGTAGAATGATCACATCATTGACGTCCAAGACTTTTCTACAACATGTGGTAAAGATGGTTTTATATCTGTAGAAATAGCCAACTTTTTGCCTGCACACAAGATTAACTACGTGAAATTTGGATGAAAGTTGTTCACTATTGTTCTCCATTGTTTCCATGTGGGCAATGATCTTTTTGATCAAAACAGAGGAGGACATTTGCATGAACGTGGGGCTCAAAACAATCGAAAACTGAAGCGTTTACATGGAAGGTTTTTAGACTACGCACACTTGCTCCATGTGAGGGTTGCATAATGTACATTCATACATTTTGGTTTCTCCATCCAGAGCACTAAACAAAGTGGGTTTCCAACCTGCAGGTGTGCTTGTCTGAGACGTCAGCAGGTAACGGGGATTTTGAGGAAAACACCAGGGTTGCACCGGTGTAATCCGTAACCGACTAAAATGTAAACCAAGGCCCCCGAGCTTTGTTCACATTACAGTAGGAAGACGCTTTTCAGCTGCTGAAATTCAAGGTGCAGCTTTGTCAAACACAGACAGCAAGAAATCACAAGGAGAGGTTTACTTTTCTGCTAGACATTCAATTACCTGAGATTGATGAACACAGGAGGACTATCATTAAGAGGAAAAGTTCACCTGTGGTGATAAAAAACTTTAAAAAGCTCCCCATGTAGCTCCCAATAAATGAGATTTGTGTGCATGTGATCAAGTATTTGTCCTTTATTGATCATTTTGCTCAGAGATGGAGGTCAAAAGAGACGTAACCCTTGTAACGGCACCTCGGATTGAAGGCAAAATATTATTCACCCACTATATTGAAGACATTATTGATTCTACTTGACACCTTGCAACAGAGTGTACAGAGAACACAAGATTTATAAATATAATAAAGACTGTGATGACTAGTCGTGTTCCTGCCACAGCGCTCATATAATATTCACATTGGTTTGCTGTCAAAATGTGTTTCTTTGTGCAACCTTATCAAATGGGCTACACATATATATTGTTATAAAATACGGCCACTCTGCTTGTCCATAACAGTCACTGTATACTTCTTTAATAGGAACTAGATATGACAGAGAGATGAGTAGAGATCAGTTACTGGAATACTATTAATGCATAAAACAACCTACACGTTCTTATGAAATAAACATATCATGAAACAAAAACATTTCTGCCAAACAGCGCTTATTCATTACCTGAGAACGGTGCGCGTTTATCTCGGCTTTAATACAGCCCGTGTGTGTGGATAGTCTGAAATTGTCATTCTAGTAATTTCGTCTGTATCCTCCCACAGAACAAGGGATTATTGTCACAGGAAAATCCCAAGGGAGAGATATTGCACGGAAAGGCCAGCAGCAAATACTAAGCCAACTAATATTAGCCAATGATTCATCTCAAATCCCTTGATGTCTGTATAATTTCTTTTCCCAACCCTGTGCTTGTGTAAACTGATCATTGCCATTTCTTTAACATTATACACCATTATACACCACACAGCATAAGAAACATAAGACAAACTGCGACACATGGATGCAGTACATACACACCCGCGTGCGTGTGGAAGCTGCCAAGCTACAGACTCATTTGAAAAACTACAACATTATAAAATAAATAGTAGCTCAAGGCAGAGTCCAAGGCATGAACCGTACCAAACGTGCAAACTGGAGATAGAACTATTTGCGGCGCTGCCATTTTCACAGTTGCAACACCAGCACAACCACATGTAATCTTCACACAGGGAAGTAATTACGAATGTGAAATGTTGAATGAATAAATTGCAGTTTTAATCTTTGCTGTCCGCTTCATTTGTTTGTCCCTTTGGCCAAAACATTTCATGCTATTTACGAGCGACGGGCTTTGGTTCAAACACTATCGGTCGGACTGACCTGTGAAATTTCTTTGATGGAAGTTGTGAGAAAGATCTAGTACTTCTACTTGCCGTTCCTCTGTGGTGGCTTTGTTGTTTAAAGAGGTCTACAGCTCTCAGTGCGAGTGGATTGTTCTGAAAATACATCTACCTACCAATCACAGCCACACTATTGCTTCCTGTGGCGACCTACATTTGTCCACCGTAACACCTTGTTAGAAATTCTAGGTTAGGGAATTGAGTGCATTTGTGTCCAGCAGAGGTGTGTGTGTGTGTGTGTGTGTGTGTGAGAGAGCATGATTATGCATGGGTTGCCTATATCTAATATAAAGCATGAAACACAGTTATTTCCTCTGAGGCATGTTGATGGAAAATGTCTCTTCCCCTCGACGCCCACAACCTCAAGACAGGCCCAGTTAGTATAAATATCAAATTTCACACCAGGTTTACACGGCCTACACACACACACACACGCATGCGCTCTCGGCCTACACACACACACACACACACACACAAAGCATCAACACAAGTTCTGAGGTCATTGAGTCTGGACGTTTATAGAGTTTACGGAGCGACTACTGTGTTCAACTGTAGCACCTTGAGCTATCTTCAACTAAAAATTAGCAGTTTGGAAAGCAGTTTATATCTCAGAGGCTTAGTTTGTGATGGTTCCTTAAATCCCCTAAATCTGAGTTGACACCCCCCCCCCCCCCC
>CALSCE010010657.1:21861765-21898381 GCA_943593645.1 Bovichtus variegatus | reverse complement strand
CAGGCACACACACACACACACACACACACACACACACACACACACACACACACACACACACACACGCTACCCAAGAAAGACCAACTGCTACTAACCTTCCACTGTGTATGAGTGTTTATGTAAGTATCAAAGGAGAATGTTGATGCAGTGCATTATGTGTGCCTGAGAAGACAGGGTGCAAGAAAGGGAGAGAGAGAGAGAGGGAGAGAGAGAGACAGAGACAGAGAGAGAGAGAGAGAGAGACAGAGAGACAGGGGATGCTGGGGGGAACAGAGAGAGACGGGGATGCTGTGTGTGGGCATGTGCGTGTTTTGGAGTCTTTACATATAGAGTCCTGCATCACTGAGACAGTCTTACAGACATCGAGCTTCTTTAAACTGGATCCTGCAGCCATGTGCCTGCAGTTTGATGAAAATGAGTTTGAGTGTATCGAGCAAACAGCAACTCGTCCTTAGCATTTCACTTAAAATTGCAGCAGAGGGTCATCTACACCATTCCAAAAGATACAGAAATCACTCAGCAGGAATGCATGTTGTTGTTTTTGTTTTTTTATCAACAACAAAAAAAAAGATGCTTCACAAATAACACCATTAACAGTCACCTTGCTTTTGTTTCTGAATCCGGTATGATAAGCAGAACAAAGAGCCGCAACTGCTGGGCTCTTCATTGTTATGTATTTCATAGCTTCTGACAACTTTCATCAAAGTGCTTTAGCTGTTAATGTATTCACTTGTGAGATTGCTTCTCCTCTTATCTCAGGCCTCCTTCTTCTTCCTCCGCCCGCATCTTACCAGAATCACAGATGATTGTAAATGAACTCCCTGCTAACAACTTTCTTTGCATTCTGCCCTCGCTTTTTAGAAGACTGTCAAATCATTTTAGTTTTTTTTCCTTTCACCTGTCAGCAGCAGAAGAGGAGGCGGAAGAAGAGGGGTGAAGGTGCACTGGTGAATTCTTTCACAGACAATGGAATCAGAGAAAGGACTTATGGACGCTAATTGAGTGGGAGAAAAGCTCAAGGGTCGCTCGGTGCGTCGCATTAGTTTCCGCCACACCTCTCTGCAATAAAGTGTAAAACATCCTCCAAACATGTCATGCACACTTTTCTTGCAGATTAGTGGCCAAGAGGAGTTGTATGCATAATTAACATTTCTGTTATCGAAAGGATTCAAAACAAAAGACAGTTACACAGAGTTATAGGAAGCAAGACAATAAAAAGGAGGGCAAGTGAGTGCAGGGGAAAAACTGATATCAGTATTCAACACATGGACACACATGCACACACACGTTTAAAAGATGATTTATTTGAGGCGACTACAAGCACATAAAGTAGTAACAGTGACAGAGGACTGTGTAGGAACAGTTCTCCTCCAGGATCTGTCACAATTAATTCATTCATTTTAATGCTTGTTTGACCTCTGCTTAATGCCGTCACGACTTTACACTTAATCGGGGACAAATCTGCAATCCCACAACAAAGCTGACTCCACGGTTCAGTTAATACAACGCTACCACTTTACCAAATCAAGCTGGTAAAATCCAATAATTGTTACTTTTAAATTTGACTATTTCTTCAACATCCATCTGTTGCACTTCCACATCCATATTTTCTGCTTGGTTATAGCATTTATACCGTTTTTTTTTAAATAAGCACCTCAATGCAGCATGACAAACTGCTGCAGCAATGTTTTGTAGCGAACAAGGATTGTGGCGTTGTACCTCATTAACTACCTCGAACCGTGGAGAGCAAGCTGCCGTAGATGATGTATGAGAATGAAACCGATGCACTTACTTCAGGAGAAAATGGTCTAAGTAAAAATGAAGTGAACTATTTGATTATTTCTACACAAGGACAGGCAGTGGTTCCCAACTGTTTTGGCTTGTGGACCCTTAAAAATAAAGCAATATCTGCTTGTGACCCCACATCGCAGGTTATGGACTTAAAGCTAAAGGAGAGTTACTTATTTCTAGTTATTTTAGGGGTTAAAATATCATACATTTCACATATCATACATACATTTCGACAAACAAATGAAAATGAAAATAGAAATACATACTTTTTCCTTTCTTATCTCTTTAATCATTGGGTTGGGGGTGTAGTAGGATTTCTGATGCACAACCCAAGAATAAAGCCCAAAACTTTGAAACTATAAGTGTGAGCTGTGCGACAGTCATTTAAACATAATCCTGCGCCATGTACAAAAACACAACGATAAAAACTTCATACTTAAATGAGAATTTGCAAATAAATGACGGCAGGGAAAATACATGCAAGAATAATTACATCCCTACTGTGTGAAATGTATATCAAAGAGGCAGCACACAGAGCCATTATATCATAAGCAAATGCTGCCACTGATGAAATTGTTTCCTCAACTTGTAAATCCTTTATAATGCGAAATTGAAACCACGGGCAATCAGGTAATCCAACAAGGTGTCTGGACCTCCAGGGCAGCCATAAATCTCTTGTGGAGGATTCCTCCCCGCTGTGGGAGTCTGACAGCTGACGAGTGGGAGCTGGAGGCAGCTAACAGTTTCTGGAGTATTGTTCACTTCACTGAGGAGAAAATTGGAAGGTTACCATGCTGTTTCCGATATTAAAAAAAAAAAAAGGGTGACGATGTTGAGCCGTCTCCATCACTGAACACATTTCTCCTCACAATCTGCAGCGCATAGCAGGAATCATAATGCATGAGTTCTACCATATTATTAGTGTCACTGTGCACCCAGATTGAGGTGTGCCTCTGTAGAGAAATGCATGCATAATATTTATACATGGAATCTGATATTCTCTTTCCCTTATAGGGAAAAAATAATGACAGCTTTGCCATCCAATATTAATCAGCCACCAGCAGGGAGAGACAGAGATTGAGCTCGATAAAAGGGTCGAAGGCAGAGTCGGTAAAAGGGAGGAGGATGTGGTGAGCGGGGGATGATTTTCTACTCTTACTCTGCTCTCTGATCACGCACTCCCAGCTACAGGTACTTGAGTGAACCTGTAGCCACACTGTCAAACATCTGTCGAGAGGCTGACAGCGTGATTATCACCAGTCATATCAAACAAAAAGCACACAGTCGTCATCGCTGCCGAGCCGCAGTTAAACTCGCAGCCTTTTTAGGTGTCGTGAAATAACGCAATGTCAATTTCATTTTGGGCTTCAGTGGAAGTCCTTCAGCTAATTAACCACCAACACGTACTGTACATGGATAATGAAGCAGAGATTAAAGCCATGTTTTGACTGCGAACACTTTCAGCTACAGTATAATATGGAGCTCTGCCAGAAAAGTCTTTCAGCAGCAGCTGAGTGAAACTACAAAGTAGATTATCCCTCTGTTTACATGTGTTTTCCACACAGGGTGGACACAATACCAGGGACACCTCTGTAGTATAATTCAATCCAGCACACGGGCACAGCAGGCAATACTGATGTACCTTTGCAAAGCTTATAATGTTCCTTTAGTGCGGAGGTTTTGTCAGATAGTTATTGACTCTACTTTATGGGGATTTCTTTTCAATTGCAAGGATTTGATTTTATCATGTTGAGTAAGGTGTTCTAGTAACTGTGTGTGTGTGTCTAAGACCTGCATTGCTCAGGGGAAATTTCCCTGTTAGTGTGAACATGGGCAGGGAATACTGCCTGTGAGATGTCATTCTGATGCCAATGTCAACACAGGAAATTGCATAAGCACAGATCCTGCTTTGATGCGTCTGTTACTGTACGACAGTGAAATCACTGCAGGTATTATAATTCTGATGCATGTTCGGTGTCTGTCTGTCCCTCTGCAAGAACGTTTCCCCTTTAGTGACAGTGTTGTCGTGTTAACTGAGAGCTTGTAGTACATGTGCTGCAGGTTTGCGGCTGTACTTGACTCAACCTGTGTTGTGTAAGGCTGGAGCTACACAGAGCAGAGAGTAGAGACGGGGACTTCCTCACATTTACATGCACGATTGCACTTCTCTTCCAATTTTTCCGTGTTCAAACTGACTTAATTCAAGTACCTTTTTTTTTTTTTTATTTCATGTCTTTACTAAAAACCACTCAGTCTTGAATTTACTTCCCGTGCAAACACATGCGCACACACTCAATATTCCTTACACACAGTCAGTCTTTCTCTGTCCTTCACACTCATTGTTCCCAGGAACAACACTGCTCTACCTTCTTTGTGCCCCCCCCCTCCTTTATTCACCTTGCACCGAGTGCCATTAAACAGTGAATAACCGATAAGAGGACATTTTAGTTTTATAATACAACTGATAAGGGGCTGTTGCAGTCTTTTTAGATACAGGCCTTATCTACTTTCCTTTATGGCTACCGCTTATCAATGATTCCTTTCCAGACATTTCAGGGGATTAGGCCAGATTTACTTTAGGATTATTTCTCTTCCGGAATTTCATTCGTTTGCTCTATCATGTCAGGGACAATATGATAACACAGACTGCCTGAAAAATCTATTTGCGGGAAAAGGAACTTCAATAAATAGTATTTGAAAAAATATTCAAATTAAGGTGAACACTAATCCATTCAGTTTTCCGCAGAGATGATAAGTGACAATTTCTCCATCTTTGACATCATTGAATGTGATCTGTGGAGTCAGCGGCAGCGTAAACTCTTACACTGGAGTACTCTCATATATGTATATATATATATATATATATATATATATGTGTGTGTGTGTGTGTGTGTGTGTGTGTCCAGTTTGTAGTATATGTACTACAGATATTTTGATATTTTCACATGGCTCATATCAGCTTGAGTAGTGTGTGAAACACATTTTTGAAATCTTTAAAGTCAGCTGATAGTCGAAGACTTGTCAACACTAATGAAGACTGACTACTTCCTCAATATCGAATTCAGCGTAGTGAAAGCTGCGTAACAGGTCTTATAACTCTGCATCTCAGAGTTTGACATTTAAACAAAAGAAGGAGATTGTTCTGCTCAAAGCCGAGACCTCCTCCGGTGCTCAGACACAACACAGAAAATGAGCGACTCCATTTGACAGAAAGAACAAAGGGTCCGATGATTGGTCTCTGCTCAGGAACTTATCACCTGCAGGTGGAAACAAGCAATCCTATACAGTAGGTCGTATGTAAATCAGCTTTGACCTAACAAATAATCAATAGAGTGATCAATACATCACGTTGTTCTGTTCCAGGAACACCTTCACACATGCCCGTCAAACACACGATTCTTCACAATAACACAATTTAACCTGCAAGTTTGTGAATTGTAATTAAATAAGAAAACATCCAGTGAAGGCATCACTAGGACTATTTTACTATTGTATGTGTGTTTATGCTGCTTTCAAACCGTTTCAATACGATCTATACTTATATCAAAACTATACTATTATCACTACTTTAGATTGAAAAATATAAACATGTTTCTCATTCAGAATAAACCAAACATTTTAAATGCAACAGCAAATAATGTTGCCTAAACAAAGACCAAATACAGTCTAAAACGAGCTATTTCCTGATTTACATAGTCATATTTTTACACAAAATAATATCATAGGACCAGAAATATGACAGAGCATGTCAACTTAATCTTAAGTGTTAGATATTTGACAGTTTTTGATACTCAATGCTACAGACATAAGACTTTAGTTGACACTAAAAGCGTACTGAGGGTTGCTGTGCAGCCCGCGGCATCAACCAAAGAAGTGCTGAGGCATATTCCTGACACTGTGGTAATAAAAGGTAAAAAAAATAAGCACTAGTCTACACTATATGAGCAGGAGACAGAAACAAAGTTCATTATTAACAGAGAAACACGTAGCGCTCACTTGTCTCATTAGTATTTGCTGCTCTACCCACATGTCAGATACTGTAATACTCTCTCTTTACCTTTCATCAAATATTTATATGCATTAGGTTAGATTGACGTACTGCTGATGGTGGGTGCGAAGAACAAGTTGTATGACAGCATTTGTTCCCCTGTTATGATGGTGATATATGAAAGCATTTACTGCTTCTGCACGCCATTTGGATCAGTGTCAAATACTTGGCGAAGAGCCCTCAAGGACTTCAATTTTACAGCCCTCAGTGCACAGAAGTAGGACTGCACTAATGAGTCATTTTTAGTGTACATTAATCTGCCAAACATGTTCTCAATCAATCAATTCCATAAAATGTCAGAACATAGAAGCCGCAGGATTTCTTAAAGCCCACGGTGACGTCTTCAAATGGCTTGTTTTGTTCTACCAACACTCTGTTAAGTATATTTGCTTGACAAATGACTGCAAATGTAAATGATTAAACATTTAGCAAAATATTTTTTTCTATCCATCGTTCAATTATCAAGTCTTTGACGTTGCAAAACATAACTTTTTGTGCGATGTTAATGTGGCGACTTCATTCTAACGTTAAGTAACACCTGTCTTTGTCACTCACAAACACCACATGGTGCCATTAATATGAATATGGTGGTAATCTGTCTCATCTGTCAGCGCAGTCTGAATAGTGAGAACGGGTTAAGGAGTTTTAAAGCCATGTTTAGAACTCACTAAAGTCCTCAGTAAACCGCTTCAATCAGGGGAATGTTCACCATCCAGCAACACAAAGGAGAATGAGCGAGATGTACGAGTGCACGCCACACGGGGACATTCAAGCATAAACACCCATGTGACCGATACACCTGCTTGAAAGGCACTCTGCTTACTGTGTGGCCACGTAATGATCCACGCACATGCTTGGAACCTCGGGTTTTAATTACAGGCTGCCAGAGGCAGGCAAGAGCTGCCACTTCTAATCAGAATCAATACACAGATACTAATAGGCACTCACCCACACGCTGTCACTGATACTTTCCTGCTATAAAAGCCCTCACACAATCAGAATGACAAGTAACTGTCAAAGTAGAAATGAAGGGCATATTCAAAGTATACTTAAAGGCATGATTAGTAGGATTTTCCTTAAAAAAAAAAAATAAAACACTGTATAGAATCATACAAAAATAATCCCTCTCAATCCTCCTTTATGTCTCATTAAAAGTGAGAGACCTGCCCTCTGTCTGTATTTTGTCTTTGCTTTTGATTGTGTTGTGTTTGGGATGTTTCTGGGCATTTCTCTGCCTTTCAGCTGTCACTCTTCAGCCTCTTCTCCCCCGGGTGCTCTGTTCTGCCTTGGCTAATTGAAGTTTTCTGAGTCAGAAGATCGGGATTCTCCTGCCTGGACAATCCTGTGTCCTACAAAATGATCTTCCCATACAGCTAAACTGCATTCTCTATTACGTTTTGAGGGAAAAGTATTTTCTCCCAGATTCCGGTCGGGTTAATGTCGTAAATTGAAGGAAAACAAAAAAAAAAAAGAAATGCAACAAAACAAAAAAAGATCAAGGTTTGGCACGGTAGACCAGCACCAGAATCTTGAAGCAGAGTCGGGCAGATACTAGTAACCAGTGAAGGGAGCGGAGGAGTGGTGCATTGTGGGAGAACTTGGGAAGGTTAAAGGTGTAGAGGTCGGATGGCACATGTAGGGAGTCCAGCGGGGAGGAAGTTGCAGTAGTCAAGGCGTGAGATGACAAGAGCCTGGACCAGAACCTGCGTCGCCTTCTGGGTCAGTAGTGGATCAGTATCCTCCTGATGTTGTAAGGAGAGTTTCTGCAGGAGCGGCATCTTATTTGCGGCAAGAAAGCAAATATGTACATCTCAAATTGTCAAACTATTCCTTTAAATGCTAGTTTTGCCAGCTAAGGCGAAGTTATTCGTTTGTTGTGTTACTGTAAATGCCAAAAATAGTGCTGCATTAACATTACAACATAGTATAGACTATATATATATTTTACTACTACCCCCTGAAGTGCTCGTTTTGGGGAGCAACTCTAAACCAAGGGTGACCGGAGAGTTATGGGCAAGAACTTGGAACCAGAAGTGCAACTGATCTATTTTGATGTTGATAGTTTACTTGGAGAACATGTTTAAAAAGGTTCATCCAGGGAAATGTATTGACACACATCTATAAATGAAACCGCTTAAATTAGAAAATGAACAATTACCCAAAGTTTTTGGAGTTAGGAAGATGCTGCTGTGTAATGATAATCTTTCAAGTGGAGAACTAATCCAATGAAGAGAGCAAGTTATAGATTAGAGCCAACCCTCCTGCTCTCCTCTGTCATGCATTCCACAGGATAATTAACACAAAGCCTCGCCGATCGTCAACCTGCGGCTCTTATCTGTCTCTAAAGGACTACACTGGTAGTACGTGCACGAGGAGTGAGGATGTACGAGAGCAGAAAGATCCCTTGGAATAATACCGTAGTGTTAGGGAGGAAGAAAAGGCGGGGGGGGGAAGTGAAGAATCCGTAATCGTTTCATTGCACTCTATAAGCCACTCAAGTGACCAGTCGCCAGAAGTACATTTATTCTCGGGCACTTAAGAGAAGTGGGTCGATGTTGGCCACGGCTGCCTTTGTTTTCTTGTCCTTTTGCAGTCTGTAGCCAAACTTACAAGACAAGTTTGTACAAACACACACCATATACATTTGCTTTGCAGAGCCCACAGTTACTGAGCAGCACTGCTAGTGCGACAGCTATATATGGAACCGTTGAAAAAATAAAAATAAAGTCTCCAGCTTGTTTACTGCAGCATTTGCTGACTCTTGCAGCTTTCACAGAATTCTCTGAGAGCAATACAGTGTATGGAGAAAGCAATACTGTCCTTTTGTTCTCTAGGTTAAAAAATAATTGGGTCTTTTGTTGAACATCATACAATTATTTCTACTGTGCAAGAGTTGCTTATGGTACGAGTTAATAAATAGATAATAATATCGTCCAGTAGGACATAGCAGGACGGTGCAAGTGCTTTTCATTTTGAAAGAGTGAGACAGATGTGAAGCTACGTTCTATACAGGCCTGTGTAGCACTTTCATACGTTTTTACACTCCCTTTGTAGCCATGCGGCTGGAGGGATGACCATGTTAGTGGGTCGGTCCATCACTTTGTTCCAGACTGAAATATCTCGGCAACTCTTGAATGTATTGCTATACATCTACGGTCCTCATGTACAATTACAGTACGTTGTTGATCCTCTGACTTTTCCTCTCGTGCCACCATTTGACATTTTAGGGTTTACACTTTGAACCCTAAATGTCTACAGAACAGTAGAATGACATTTAGTACACACGTGCATGTGCCCACAGGATGAACTGTAATCACCTTCACCTTTAATCCATCAGCATCACAAGGTCAATTCTTTTATTTTTGTCTCCTACTTTGGTTTCTAATGATATTCCGATCAGCGAAACATTTTTGTTAATGTCATTATGTATGTTAGCAATGGCTGCAGACTCTAGTCTTCTCTGTTCCCAATCAATTCATTTCCTCCCACTGCTCTGAAAGTTCAGTCCGTCCGCACGTCCTTCGCCCAGTTATTCCACGTTAGTGCCGGTGCAGCGTTGGTCTAAATTGCTTGGAATAAACGCACTCCAAAAAAAAAGTGGACAGCAGATAATGTCCTCTTTAAAACCGCATCAAGGACTCAAGGATTTGGTGTTTTCAGTTACATGCATAATCACATTAGTAATGGAAATACACAGACTCATATTTTTGGCTAATTACTGCATTTTATTGAATGCTTTTGAAAAAGCAACAAGGATTATTTCCCATCAAAGCATAACCAAATTGTTAACCCAAAAACATCTCTCTACTGTACTCTGTGTTACGGTCGTAACTTCATAATTGCATTAACAGAATATTACTACAGAAATCAGCCACTGCTTAACTAGTTAGGAAATGATAAGTAAGGCTGAAAGCATAAGGCCCGTAATTCTGACTACTACTCCACTATCGGTGTCAAGGAAGCGTCAGAATTATCTCCTTCCCAGGAAGGTTGACCAACCTAATGAGCAAATCAAACCGTATTAAATCAATACATTCCAGAACAATAGATTATTAAAAGGCAGGGTGACCCAAAGTAAATGACGTTATTGTTGCAACAAACAATAGATATATTTTTTTTAGACCCCATTTCAGATTCCGTGTGAAACAAGTCCACGCGCCACTTGTATAACGCATCCATTCAAGAACTTTGGTGCCAATATTCAGTCTTTTTTTTTTCACCCGTCTTTATAATATAGGTTTGCCAAACTTCCAAATAAACCGTTGAGAAAACCTACTGGAAAAAACGGGTTCTTCTGTCAAATCAAATATATCAAAGCTTCATCTCTACCGCTAAAAAGTCATCCTTGATTGGTCAGATCAGAAAAACCGGCAGGGCAGCAGGACAGCTCCGGTACACACGGTACGATATCATTCGACTCAAAGTCTCCGTGGCTCACATTGGGACTTCTTCAAACAGCCTCTTGGGTCATAATTCATCAAATTATTTCAAAAATAAATAGTAAAGACACAGCCTAATGTTACGTTTGCGGTCAGTCAGTATTTTGTACACGTTAGCATTGAGACATGAAATATGGCAACAGTTCAAGATGAGGGTCTTTATGCAACTAAAGCCTAATTTGAACAATCCTGCTGCTCTGCTCCGAGACTTTTTTACCACCGTGTTAAAGTACAATGATGCGAGAAGATGCTCCATTGAGAAAAAGATGAAAACAGGTGAAACAGTTTTGGTTATTAAAGTGCTCTGACACACCATCAATTAGCAGCAGTATCTATATACATAAAAATGGGGTTCAGCACTCTTACAAATGAATCATTTAAAAATCACCCATTTTACGCTCAAAAACAAAATTCCCTCTAAACCAACTGAAAAAGAAAGAAAAACACGAGTTCTCTCAGTAGTTAGTTCAACTTGACCTCTAGTTATGACTGTTTTTCTTTTTTTTTTTAAATGTAAGAGAAATGAACACAAAGTAAAAACGAACTGAAATGTAAAATATCATCATGCAGAATATCAGCCATACTTCTCATACATACAAAATTACATTTCTTTTTTTCTCTTTTTAAGAATAGATTCTGTAAACACTGCTTTAGGTCCTTTAGGTTATGGTTTATCCACATTTCTGCTACAATCTGTACGTTTCTCCATAGAAAATAGTCCGAGCCTCCAGCTCTGGCACCTGCGGGTGATTTTTCCTATATACTCCAGCTTTTATACCATCCGTCCCACTTTCTACCTTCCACCTTAAAACCACAGAGAAGAAACTAGAAGAATTGAGTGGAAGCTCTAGGGTGGTGATGTTTTTTATGTCGGTGTGAAGGTACTTTTTTTAAGTACCCACATAGACCCCATCTTGAAAGAAAAAAAAAAATAAGGATGTAAAGGAATCCAGATAATAGAGAGGGGGGCGAGGGGTGTTAGCTGGGGACAGTCCACAAGGCTAGGTCTGAATATAGATAAGGCATAGCATGGGTAGAGGTTGGAAAGGGCTGATTAGGAGTCCACACGTCGGCAGATTAACCTTTCTGGTACATTTTCAAAAAATGTGGGAGAGGGTAGCATTAGGCAAAGATGTTTGTGAAAGGTAGTAAAGGATTGTAGATGTGATTCAGAGGCCTTGGAGGAACTCCTGGAGCTGCCTGACGAGCTCTGTGTCCACGGTCTCCATCAAGACCCCGAAGCCCTGGTCCCCCATCATGGCCTGCTGCGCCTTCAGCTTCTCGTAGACAAACTGCTGGAGAGAAACGCTGTGCACCGGGTCCTCCAGGGCCAACTGCAGTGGGATGAAGAAAAAGGAAAAATGACAGTTAGGATGGCGCCTGAGGACGTGTCTCCAAGTCAACTTTTTGGGTTATAAAGATATTACATTTACTCGCAGAGCTGCTCATATTCTTTCCTCACTGTTAAACATACAGCATACTTTCAGAAAGTGTTCAAAGTGACCAGTCATTCGTGCTATTGCACACTGAATTACAAATGGAAAAATTGTTTTCGTCAAGAGTCTAAATAAAACTCTTTTCATGCAACATCATTTCTTGAGAAAAAAAAAAAAATGCTGCAAATTGCATCCAATTAAAATGTGTTTTCTAGTCTCCTCCTCTCCTGAGTAAAAACAGGGAGGTTGGATACTTTGGCAGCATTTAAAAGTTTGATTCTTCTTGTATATGTGCAGATCTGGCTTTGGGGATTTCCTTTTCTCTCTCTTATTCTTTGTTGCAGATTTGCTCACGTTGGAACAATTTGTAGAGATTCAAGCCTGGTTTTGGCAGTGGGCAGTACGGGCTTTCACATCGATTGTTCTGTAGACTTTCCAGGTTTGATTTTCGAGGTGATAATAGCTCAGGTGTGCCCTCTCTACCGTGCTTCACAGTGCGGATAAGATGCCCAGCTTCTAGCACTTTGCATTACAGTTGAAGAGTTATTCTCGTTTCAGCGGGGAACAGGATCGTTTGCCTTATGCTGTCAGTCTTTCACACCTTTTTTTTTTACAAACTCTGTTCTGCTGTCAAGTGGAGTTTTTTGTTCCGGTCAAATGAGCCGCTCAGCGCAGCACTGACAGCTGTCATTGCAGTAAGATCTCACAGTTAATACAGGTGGGTCCACTGACATTAGGCTGGGTAGATACTGACAACAGTGTTGAACTGACAAAGTTCTACCCTGTGAACAAGGAGTAAGGATAATTAAAACTACACTCATTTTGGTGCAGTGTGCTTCGTGGCCCATGAACGTACAAAGTCTTAAGGTGCACTATAGAATCTGGAATTACATACTGAATGGCCATTATGGAGGGTATTTGGTGTTGCATAATATAAACCGTGGATGAAGAGATAAACTCGAGGCCTATTCCCAGTAAATGACTGAAACAAACATATAAAGCCATATAGAGGTGCTCTATCGGAGCAATAATCAGGGCATTTGCTGCAGTAAAATTATGAACAAAGGATCAAATTAATACAAATAGACTGCTTAACGAAAAGGTAAATCCACAAATTATTCCCATCTCCATCCAGTTCTGCTGAGGTTGGCATTAAAAAGTAGCTGCAAAAGCAATTGAAAAGGACATTGACACTGTTTTAGAGTGACTTTTGACAAAAGGGCGAGGAAAAAGCTACTCAAGGCACGTAATCATTTCCAACTTTGGCATATACTGCACCGTACATCTAACACAAACCTCACACTACAGAAAATGATTCAGTATATGCAGCCGCTGTTATTTATCTTACACAGCACTGGAAAAGTCATCCTTGACAATAAGGAAAAAAAGGCAAAGCAAAGTTGGACGGCTGACTAGAGCCGGCACATTTCTCTGGGCGAGCACACATCATGCATCTTCTGGGGAGTAATGCAAGGGCAGAGGAAAACAAAGCACCGAAGAAAAGTTTGAAAGCCTGCAAATAAGAAATTAGACGGGTATAAGTACTATGAACACTATTCCATAATCAGAAACCTATGCCTATATACAGTACGGCACAAAAATCAATTAAAAAAGGTAATAATATGTCAAATATACAAATCACCAGACGCGTTTAAAGTGATATTTGTGCATCTGTATGCTTGAAGCGCGACTCCCCACAGATTATTTATCGTTATTATGCGATTATGTTGCTTGACCCTCCTCGTCACACCTTTTGAAAGCAGGCTGTGCACTGAACAACACACAACACACACTCCCCCAGTGACTTCATCTTCTTCATAATCTACGTTACAGACGTGACATGTGGTCACTCTCACTCCGCAGACCCCAAAGAAAGAAACACGGGGTCCTTTAAGAAGCAGAATATTGTAATGGGAACTCTTTGTCTCCAGCCAATCACTGGAGAGAATATACTTGTCATGCTAATTAGTTCTTTGTCATTACTGTGCAATAACACTGGTGACGAGTGGCTGTTGGAGAGGGACTTAATGGAAAGCTGTCATCTAACCTGCACAATTACCTTCAGCACAAGGACCTGCTCGATGTGTGTGTGTGTGTGTGTGTGAAGGCCTTTATCTTCTATTGTCTTGTAAGTGTGTCTCTGTGGAAACATGATACAAACAACTGATATGCGAGAGCCAAATATCAAGGTCTTTCTAAGCATTTCTTAATCACTATGATCTAATCCAACTGGGAAAAACATTAATTATACACATCTGACTGAATCGCAATGAATACCAGATATTAGTTCTGGTTTAATGGAGGTAACGGGCAATTACAAGTCGGCTGTAGATACGGAGCATATTGTCTCGGCCCTAAAAGGTTTTATTAAAACAAAGAGATGTATAGGTGTGTGTGCAAATGAGCACTTCTAGGAGTGTTTGAAGAAGTTGTGTAAATGAAAATGTTTGATACGAGATAAAGATTAAACAGCTAAACAGAGAGAGAGAAAGCAGAATGAAAACAGGATGCTGTGAATAGACATGAGCTTTAAAGGCAGAATGTTTTAGATAGCCGACAACAGAGCCCGGAGATGAAGAGCAATACGCTGAGAACACCTGCTGTGCTGAGGCTCTGCGCACAAAAACAGAACTGATACAGTAAGACTGGAAGCTACCAATAAGAACAATAAGCATGATCCATTGTCCTCCCTAGGGGAC
Organism: Bovichtus variegatus; assembly: GCA_943593645.1. Classification (NCBI taxonomy): domain Eukaryota; kingdom Metazoa; phylum Chordata; class Actinopteri; order Perciformes; family Bovichtidae; genus Bovichtus; species Bovichtus variegatus. Next base: position 21,883,968 of record CALSCE010010657.1, on the reverse strand, counting down.
AAACAAAGGCAGAGATGAGAAGACAAGAGAGAAGAGAGAGAAGGAACGGAGTGAGGCTAGAAGATGCGAGGACGTGATTGTTAAGTAGAGAGGGAACGGTGAAGAGGAAAGAGGAAAGAGGCAAGAAGGAAACACAAATGCAGCAAGAGAAGGGAGTATTGTCGTGGAAAACGAGAGGTTGCCAGGAACTGTCGTGATGATGTTGTGGCAGAGAGCGCCATAAAGAAAGCGACTGACGAAAACAAAGACGACGTGGGACGCTGCGAGAGCAGGCAGCTGTACCTCATTGTTCAGGACGGAGAGAAGGCGGAAAGACAGGTGTGGGCAACATGAGGAGGCAGAGGAAGATGAAGAGAGACAGATGAAATGATGAGGCCTGTGAAAGCCCTCATCTCTAATGCAATCCCTGGACTACTGCTCTTTTCCAAAGCAAACAAAGTAAAAGAGTCCCATGCCATTAGTGTAAAAACATCAATGTTGTTCAAAATCGGCCTGTGCAGGGGATTTCAAACAGCCCCCACTACAACACACACCACGAAGTGTGCCAACAACCCAGACGTGTTTACTGCTCCACGCTCTGAGTGACAGGCCCACACAAAGGCAGGCGCAGCTGTATTAGAAACCAGCTATATGTCCTTCTGTTGTATTAGTAAATCTGGGATTAACAAACAGCCACTCTGAGCCCTTTGATAACAGGCTGTTGAGAAACCTTTTTTTTTATTTCTTTCTTACGTCTCTAACCTTTTTTTATTTCAATTCCTGTCAGTCATTTCCTCACTACAGCGGGCTGCATGTTTGTTACTGAGGACATTAAAGGAAACTAAGTCAGGCAGGCAAACGCTAACTGGAGTTAATGATGCAACAACCTGCACTTTTCCAGCCTTTATCTCATATCCTGTGGTGCCCGATGTCTAACTGCAAACACAGCACATGAGCGAGCGTGTGTGTGAACACACACTCAGTACAGCGTGATGCAATGAGCTGTGGGGCTGTATGATGTACTGAAGTGTAAACTAACAACTGTATGGATGCTGACAGTATGGGGTTCACAGGATTACACTGCGGGCAGATGTTAATTTCATCAGCTAATTTATGTCACATCATCTCCAGGCCTCGCCAGCCAGTCGCCCTCGGCAACGCTGACGAGACTTGCAAGCTGCTCTTAAGTGCTCAAAAATGACTCAAACCATCATATTGTTCCAGACGCCACGGTTATATGAAACCATAAATCCAGGTGAAAATGGAAAAAGGCTTTTTTTTTATTGTTATTTGGGTGTGACGACCGATTCATGTTTGAAAATCAGGGGAGAAATCATCATCGTGTGGCGTTAAATAACTCGTCATTAAACGTCTCCAGTTGCTGACTTTTATTCTCATTCCAGTTATTTTAAACACGTTTGATATTTACGACTGGAGCGGGGAAGCCGACATCCTGAGTGAGTGGGACAGAGAGTACAAATGAAAACTAGTGCGATGTGCTGTGAGTGAGGAGCTGTTATTTTAGGTTCCACTCAAGTGCAGCGCCAAATTTCACCCAAAATTCAGCAATCATGCCCACCCACCATCTCCCCTAAATTATGCAATTTCCCCCGTATATCTTTGTTTTCCACACACAATGTGGAAATTAGCAAGGCATTACCGTTTATGGTATATTTGAGTTGTTCATTTGTAATTTAACATATGTGGTTGATACATATTCTATATTACTAAAATTCTTAAATGTTACTAGTCACGTTGGTTGGCAATAACAAAAAAAGAGCTGGCCAACTATTAAACATCTAGCATCTCCTGAAATGAAAATATACTGAAATTTCTCAGTTGAATAATTGACTGAGTCAAAACAATATTAAACTTAAAACCAACGAGGCCGCACTAAGAAAGAACAGTTTACCTTGGTCAGTAAGAAAGCATTAAAAACATTAATCAAAAACTGCTAATACACTTAAAATCTCCTGTTTTCACTTTTCTGTAATGAGTACAAGTACTTTCACGAGCAACAGTATATTATCACAATAAAGTCTCACAGCCACCAACATATGGATAAAATATGGCATTCTGATGCCCACGAGATGGAACAAGAGGGACAAAAACCAGTATCAGAATACAAATATTTTAGGATGAAGGGGATTTTATAAACCGCACGAAGTGCAATTATTATTAAGTTATTTGCTCAGCTAGTTGAGTTTGTGTGAAACATGGTTGGTTCAGGTCATTTGAGTTAAGTTGTGCACAACAAAAGTAACAGTTTTACATTTTAAAGTTTGGATCGTCAGGAGGATGAAACAGGAGAGTAATGAGGGCGTGTGGATGAACGAAGACGAGATAAAGGCAACAGAGAGACGGACAGGTACAAAGACCAAATATTCCTTTTGAGAAGAAATGCAGGGGAAGGAAAGATAAGACCAGTGGAGGCTTGAGGAAGAAAAGAAATGAAGTGATGGTGAGAGGAAAGGATAGAAAGAGAGTGACATACCCCCCGCTGCCGCTCACTGATAAAGAAGCACTAGTCTTCATGCCTTGGAGAAAGTATAAGATAAATGAGAGGCAGGATGAAAAGATGAGAGATGGACAGATGAGATGTGAAAGAAATGGGGTTTAGTAGTTGCCTAGTGAGCAGATGAGAGAAAAAAAGCACAGAACACATAATAGAGAAGTGGGCGAGGTATGCAAAGATGAAAAAAAAACTGTAATTATGACGATGATTATAATAATGATGATGATGCTGCTGTGCGCCCACAACCGTGGCCACTTTTACTTCATGTAAAATGTCCATTAAAAATAAACTCTGGTTCCAAACTTGTTCCATCTGTATTGACATTATTAAGATTGGCCAGAGGTTGATGAACATTTTCGGAGCATGTGTTTTTTTCTACGGACAGGGCTGTCATGCAAACAAACACCTACATTGAACAGTTGGAACCATCGGCTGTATATATAGATGGACGACCGCTTCCTCCCACTGCACAACAGTGTAGCCAAAATATCTTACAGAAGCTGCCATCTTGACGTGATTTGGAGCCAATGCATGTGCAGTAGTGAGTGGGGGCACGCACGCGCGCACGCACAGCCAATCACAAGCCAAGCAAGGCCATAGCTTGTTAGCATGAGCCACCTAGCAGCTACATTAGCACAACGGTAGCTGTTGGCTAGAAAGACACATTCATGAACAAATTGACGCTTGTTCTATTAGACAGACTCGTGACAGTTATAGTAGATAAAGTTACAACTTCTCTTTCGTACAATTCCCGAGCCTCCGGCTCCGCGACTACTTCTCTCAGATTAGCAGTCAATCATGACGTTTTACAGCCTTTTTATAGTATCCAATAACTAATTAAAACTAAACTTATAAGAAAAATGAACACTTGAACATACAGTAGCGTGATAAGAACGACCTAAAATGACGGAACTATCTTTGGGAATACAGGAAAAGATTATGAAAAGCACCTATAGGCATACCTAGGATATGTCTAGACACATTCTACATTGTTCTTATTGTCAACACATCCCACAAAAAGACAAAACCCAAGAATGAATTGATCCTTCTAACAGTAGTATTGTGTATCCAAAGCCTGATACAGGTCGTTTATCTCTTCTATTGCTGTCTTATTGTTGCACTGGGTGAGAGGTTTCTATCAAAGCATTAATGCAGACACTTCATTCATTTTGAGTTGATCCCAAAACGCCATCCTGCTGCCGTAAATACTCACTAGAGCACCAAACATGCCGCTGAATAGAGTCCCCAAAAAATGCACTATTTACCACTGTTTGAGTAATGCTTGCTTAACAACTAGGAAAGGATTTAGTGTATACTTGTGACAAGTTATTAAAGAAGATTGAATGGGCTTGGAGGTAAAGGTCAGAATCTAGGGACATTGGTAGGTGAGGAGAGATTGACTCACGCATTGTCGGTTTTCCTTTATCAAGAACATGTCAGCCTTCTCCTTTATATAAAGCCATCGCAACTTAAGAATTCAAGCTGGCATGTTAAAAGTAGAACCCTTAAAAGCATGGCTTGTCTGAGATTATAAACATCAAATGTTTAAATTGTGCATCAGGGATGCAAAAGATTGTTTGTATGCCAGTTTATACGGAAGCATACAATATGCGAGAGTGTGGCTAATGGATATTATGCACGAGAGTGAAAGTCTCCCTCTATATGTGTGTGTGCATGTGTACTGGCCTGGTGGGAAGAGGCCTGCTGAATATCCAAGTCTGACACTAATCCCATTACCTCAGGCTTCTCCAACTCCTTCAGATATCAGCCATCTATTGATGCCCCACATACAGTGCCCAGACACCAAAAGACATGCACATACAGATCTATATGCTAAAATAAAAAAAATTTAAATAAGCATGTATACACAGCCCTGTGTGATCGCTGACCTACTCTCATATTCCTTACATTTTAAATGAAAGAAATATGAGATGAGTCTGACACTCTGTGTCTCAAGGTATTGTCTCCGAGGCCTACCTGAAGTTATTAACTGGGCAAAGCTTCTCCAGACTTATGTTTCACAACTGTTCCCATAGGCTGCGTCATACTTCTCCCATTTACATGACTACTAAACTGATCTTAATCTGTGAAATTGGTGGTTTTCCCCTTTATAATTAATCTATTTTCTATCATTACAAAAAGCATTGTTAACCTCATGAGTGCATTACACAGCTTCTAAATTGTCCAAATTATAACTTAGATTTAAATGATGCAATTTAAACATATTTGGCTTCGCAGACTCGTTTTTGGCAAATTAAAATGTGTGTGTGTGTCGGGGTATGTGAACACCAAGTCTCTGTGGCTAATTCAGACTGACCGAAATGTGTGTTTTTCTATAAAAAAATCAAAAACAGTATAAAAAACCCAGGTGGGCAGGAAGAGCAAGACATGTGTATTGTTAGCTTTAATGTGTTAATGTATTGCTCCACCCAATCAATACAGTCAGGATCTCTAATAACGGTGTCTAGACACAATCAATGGCTGAGCTCATTTGGACATGAGAGGATGTTTGTCAGGAGCAGTTCTGGAGGCCGCACCCCAACACTGAATTAGACAGATAAATATAGCTGTAGAACACAATACACTATAAGAATACAACAAATATGAGAAACTACTACAACTAAAACATAAACAGGTTAACATACTGTAGTTTTTTTTGTTTTTGATTGATGAATTTAGATTGTATGGTATGGTTGTATTACCCAGTAGTAAAGGGGAAATACTGCCGCGCATTTATTTGGAGCAGGTGGTTCGGAATTACACATCGCACCTTCAAAAGACAGAAGGATATTACGGAGCCTGTGAAGGGACATGGAGGAGGGGAAAAAATGTATTAAAAAAATGTTCACCTAAATAACTTCCCTTACAAAAAAAAATAAAAAATCTATGATCTATGAATGAATGTGGGTGATTCTTACAGTGTCTGCTGTCCACAGCTAATTTATAGCATGAAAAGCTCCTTCAGCTCATGAAATCCCTGCAACATCTGAAGGCAGCAGGACTCAGCAGTGCGCGCTGCCGTTATGCACAATCATTTACTGCGTTTACCTTCATTAAATGGCCTGAAACGACAACAGGCTGCCACAGTAGAACCACACAGACCTGCTCAGTTATAAGTCAATAATGTGCTTTTTTTTTTTTGTTGGTCACCAGCACGCATCATAGCCTCTTTTCCAACTTCCTTTTTTCTTTTAGTAAAAGTAGCATGTTTTATCCTTGAAACACATATGATTTACTAAAAAATGTCACCATGTACGAGGTAAGATACATTAGAATCATTTCTAAAATACATAGTCACCAAATACATTTCTTTACTTTTTACTTCTATCGTTATTCTAGGCCTAGTAACTGATGGAAAATCATCCCGTCTGTGTGCAGATTTGTGGATGTGCGTGTTCATGTCGTGACACTTTGAACCATCCAGACATTTCTTGAGGTAAAGCTGTCGTTATCACATTGATTCACCGCGACTAGCACAGCTGTTTCAGAGCTACGAGACCAGTGATGCAACTTATCCAGAGAGTATTTAATAATCTCCACACCTGCACAGTCCTTTTACATGTTGTGCTGCTGCATATACAGACAGACAGGAGAATTTAACTAAGGGTGCAATGCATGCTTCTGCGTGCATTTGGAGAAATCCAACAGTGTTGTGTGCAATTGAAATGAATGATTTATATTTTAAGCATGAATCCATTGTTGCAGCATGTCTGTAGCAAGTATTTAGGAGCGCTGATTTAATGTTTTTATATTCGAGACCAATCTCATAATGACTTTGTATAAACCTCTCCTACGGGGGTGTGTGCTGTGTTGTGGTTTCCATGGTGCCAAACTGACCCAGAAGCACATTCACTTTTTAATTTTTTCGTTTGTTTTGTAAGTTTTGTGAGCGACTACAGAAGTTCTCATGGGAACTCGAAGCATTTATGTTTTTTTCACACATCCATTTGAAATCTTTTTTTGGCATAGCTATGCCATTAACACCTATAATTTGTAATTGCTCATACTTAAACACTAACCAGGACATCATGCAGTTGGAGGCTTAAACCAAGAAGAACAACCAATAACACCCAAAGTTACCATCTTGTGTCGTGGTATTTCAGTGTTGATGGCAAACTTTTGAAAAAAAAACCCACTGAAAATGCCTTTGTGGATGTAAAGTTTAACGTGTAAACAACCTTTTCGGATGTATTCACATTACTGTGGTCATGGCCTAAATAACAAGCAGGTCCTCAACTGCACTGACAAAATAGAAGGACAGCTGAACAGAGTGAGGCAGAACGCTGAGCTGAGGGATAAGGTCATGTGCATTCATCAACGTTATTACACTCACGGACAAAGATTTATCAACCATACAGAAAATAGACAGAACCATTAAATAGTCATCAAGAAAAACACAAATGGAATTTTAAAAGTTAAGACAGGAGAGGTCAAAGCAACAGTTAAAGAAACAAGGCCCACAACAGAAAGAGAGATTGGCTTAACCCCAAACACAGATAAACACACACCTCTCCCCCCCGTTCCTTTTCTGAGGTTCCATTAGTTCATGGTATTTTGACTTCGAAGCAGAATTAGAACTTGATTGCTGTAATTTCCTCACTAAATGAGGCGGCACAAATTGTAATACCCTAATTAGTATTGCACTAGAGGGCGTAAATGTAAGAGCCCTTTAGCAGTCTGTTATAAGGGTGCATATTTCCTAACACATAGCTTCAAGTGTGCACGTGCCTGTACAGGCGTACGCACACAGGTGCATATTAAAAAAAAAAGAAATGCTGTTAATCTGCAAAGAGCAAGTCGCCCTCAATAACTGAGCAATGGTGTTGAGAAGGACAGTAGTGAGGGAGGACACTAAGAGGTTCACAGTAAAGAGTCTGAAGAAGTGAAGTAAGAAGTAAAAGGCTCTTTGGTCCGATGAGCTGTAGTCAATGTCCTAAAAGCTACAGTATGTTTGATATGGGCAACAGAGACGCACCATCTACACGGTGAAGCTCGGTGGTGGCAGCATCATCATGCTGTGGCGTTGCTTCTCTGAAGAAATCCCCAGAAATATTTTAATCTTTTCATTAGACGGTTAAATAAATGCAGCAAAATACAGATACAGAAAAAAAACATGCCACATGTTGCGCTTTAGCCTTGGCAATAAAGACAAAGCTGCATTTTGATACAAAGTCAAGTGAATGTTTATTATACTTTGACTTTTCTTCCGTCCTTGTCTACTGGTCAAAAGCAGTCAATAGACACGTCCTGTGACTGACATTAGTTTTGTTCACAAGCTGTTACTGTTTAGGCTTTTTTTCCCCAAACCTGCCACTTTGTTAGTGCGTCTCCTTTGTGCTTCACAACAAAACTCACAATAACTATGAATTTCCAGTCAACTTGACAAGTTAACTAAAGCAGACTTTGCTTTGCCTCAATTTGAGTCACCTGGAGTGGATTTGCTTACATCTTTCCATTAACAATTCTAGTCCTTTTCACAGTAAAAATGCAACTGAAAAGGCACATTCATCGTAATTGCTTCGGTAACTAGAGCCTGTGGTTCAGCTTACAATTTGGGAGAATGTTAGCTCAAAAACACAAAAGGAGAATTTGTTCATAATGCACTGAAATGTGCACTTATACAGTGTGTACTTTCTTAGCAATTCTACCAGCATCAAATCAAAAGGAAACAAAAAGAGTTTGAGGATGTGCTTTTATCTAAGAGCCTGTAGGAGGGCCTTGATTGTCTATAATAAATAAAGGCCTATAAAAAAAATTCTGGCAATTAAAAACAACTGTACTTGTCAGTGCGAACCTTCACGGTGCTCCGGGGGATTTGGGTGGATTGGCCTTAACTTGAAGAACTCGTGGAACTGGGGCTTTGAGCAACAAGCTGGACGGACGACGTCCTGTCTGAAATCTGCTGTGCCATCTGGTAGGCAATGAAAGAGCAATTTCTGCGTTTGTAAGACTCAGGAGTGGAAGGATGCAGTCAGCGACTTTTGCAGTTTGAACATTTTTTAAATGTCATGCAAGGTTACCATGAGGGAAAGCAGGGAAAAAAGAAAGCACTCTGACTGGAAGAACATCTCAACTAAAAAAGATCATTTTAAATTTCTTGTGATATAAATGTAATAAAAACTTAAAAAAAACCCCCAGAAGATTAACAATTTATAATCTGGGATTTCAAACTTTGAGCTCTGGGAGTGCTCAAGTTGTAGGGCTCTTAGAGGACACAATTAGCAAATTATTAATTATTTTTGCTGTAATTCTGTTTCCATAGCCTGGATCAACTTCAGGAAACGGATGACTTTATTTGGAATAGTCCGGGTAAAGCAAAAATAAATGTGTGCTCACCAGAGACCTCGGCCGGCCCAGGTGGCTACTTCGGGTTTAGCCCTATGCTAACTTGAAGAGGGATAAAACTATTTTATTTTACCCAGACTTTAATTATGCAAGGCCTTTCATTTTATTAGTTATTATCAAAATAAGAATGTGCCATGACATGTAGTGCATATAAAGTTAAACCAAATCAAGTGCAATCAAAAGGCTGCAGGTCGTTTCATTTCACAGACATTTAGAGCCTTTTAAATATATTGAATATCCACGCACGCTCTTACAGGTATCAGTGAAGTGTTGGGGACCACACATGTAGGTCTCTCTTGAAAAGTTCTTCTCAATAATCACATTCATATAAAAATCGATAGCTGCAGCCCTAGCAGGGTTCTCTGTGAGTTAAACTGTGACAAAACAGAACACCACATCATTAAAAAGATATTTAGATTAATTTATTTGTGTTATTGTTTAAACAGAAAGAGAGATTGAATATTGGAGATAAAAAATTAGGTTTAGTATTCAAGTGGCGCCATCAGACCAATTACCTTCCTTTGACAACACCACTGAGATATCTTCTTTGTTATTCCACCAGCTCATCTCCCAGGGAGAATCTCATTGCATGTGTCAGTGATGCATAAATGAGATCGCTTAGTTAACATTACTTAATGCTAAAACTCCCTCTGCAACAACTATATTTTGGTACAACAATTCTCTAAGAGATATTAATGTCCTGGAAATGTCTGAACACCTAGTGCATATGATTTCAGATTTCATGTTGTATTGAGGATTCAAAAATACTGGCACTTTATATCAGATAAAGAATGTCTCATAGGCTTGCTCAGAAATGGACACATTTTAAGTCAGGACACAGACTGAATAAAAAATAAACTTTTTTCATGCATTTTATGCATGAGAATCTGAAGAGAAAAAAAAAAGATAAGAGTGAGGAAGTTGTTCCTTTGACTTCTGGAATGTATTTCTTTGGTTGATGAGGATTTCTAGCTGTAAGATAAACTTCAGGTTTCAGGGCACGACTTTTATAGCATTCATATATATTTATCTGTGCTTGACTTCCCAACACCACAGACTGTAAGGGTTGTAGCTGCTGCAGTAGTGGACCAATCAAACGCTGCATTTAAGTCAAAGAAAGCTTGCGAGTTCGGCCCACGCACGACCAGAGAAAACGTTTTTCTTTTTGTTGATCTGGGTTCTCAAAGGATCGCATGCAGGTATCCTTTGACTGGAGAAGTTTAATTACTACTTGTTTTAGGGTTATTTCAGTCGATTGAGTACCTATTAAATCTCCAATAGGACAATGGTTGTTTATGCAAGTAGTATTTATGGATGGAAATTCAGCCTAATTGTATCTAGCGATGCAAAACGTTTTGGATCATTTCCTAGGGTTTTAAAAATCTAATTCCTCAATGCTTTGTGCACAACAATTTCACTTTCCTACATCATGATATGGCGGCACGAGAGTAGAACTTCGGGTTTCTGCACTTCAGAAAAAACTAATAAAATAAAAGATGTCAACTGCATGTACAAACTCAAGAGAGCAACTGAGTCAGTCTTAATTATGTTCATTTTGTAACATGACACATTTGAGCTTGGTAGTCTTGATATTAGACATAATTATTTACAGTGCACACGTTTGGTACTACTCTCAACATGTCAACTGAAGAATGCAATATTAACTACAGTGCGGCTCTGCAGCGAGAATCTTCTACATTGTGCTGAAAAACTCGCATGCTTGGAATCCCTCCTCAGACAATAGCTTTGAACTGGCAGCAATATGACTGATGAGGGCTGATGTCTAAAGACGTGTTCTCAGCCAATCAGCGTTGACGCTTCATTTGATTCATTAATCCACCTGTCCTGGGCAAAGACCAATAAGTAAATCATTTTGTTACTTGTCTGACAAGCACTGAATTTGTGTGAAGACGGATATGGGTGAAAAAAAAAAAATAAAAAATAGGAAGCCGTTTGAATCAAACAGATTTTTAAACTCTCCTCTGAAAACAATCAAAATCCAGAGTAATGAGCCGCATGCCGACTGAATAAGCTTCACACTGGTAATTAAGATCTATTTAACAACTAAGAATTGTCAGACCAAAGATCAGTTATTCTCAATCCCATTCATTAACTCCCAGTAAATTAAAGTGAAAATACTGAGCACACTTTTGGCTGCATCCTCATCTGATCTGCACAGCTGCAACATTAAAACCAAAGAAAGGCAAAGTTGTAAGAGTGTAAGAGGGTAAAAGGACTCGAGCGTTCCCTGAAGCGCATGTTTAAGATCTTAATATCCATCAACAGCAGGCCAGGTTGCAGTCTTGTTCAGGGACCTCATTTATAAAACAGGGTGTAGTATCCACACTAAATGTTAGCGCATGTACAAATGAGGAAATTTACGAACACCAAAAAATTATCTGAATTATAAAACCGTGCGTCTGCCTGTAAGTGTGCAATTTCCTTTTATAAATCTCATATGATTTGGAAGTGTCACTGGAGAAACTGGAGCTGTGCTCAGTTTATATATACTGTATCTGACCCCATCAAATAAGACAGAAATAAATAAAGTTGTGTTCAATGCAGCAATTTTACACACAAAAATTACATGAAAACTAAAATCATTCTCCGTATGATCGATCATTAGCTTAAGTTTAAAGTGCCACGTATAAACATACCCTTTTATAGTGCACACAATACTAAGCTATTCTATTAATAATTATACGTAGCTAACTAGTTTGCTGTTATGGATAAGTTTGGATTGAAGTTTGATAACGTTAATAGACCTTTTTCATGGCAGACATTCTGACAGCGCAGGAAAAGCACAGGTGTATTTATCCACTTAAGTTGCCACAAACATTTGTCATTTGTGTTCAAGACGTAGTTTTCACTTAGTAATTTGTTTGGCCATGAAATTGATTGAAAAGCGGTTTTATGACCTACCGGATACTTGTTTATCCAACCTGTAAATACTGTCACGCACAAATCTCACTGTCTGACCAGGTGCGTCAATCAATTATTTTAGATTCATTTGTGTATACAACCAATCTGTAGATCTGATTCAACTTTGGCATTAAAATACCATTTCATTAAATGACATTCACAAAAAAAAACAACATTTGTGAGCACTGCATTTTGTATACACCTCCAATCCCTCTAGAATGGAATTTAATATTTAATATCTATTTAAATCAAGGTGCACAACTTTAGAACTGAAATACAGGCTTGAGGCTCTTCAAAGTCCATCCATGTAAAATGTGGCGTCTGAGTAATCCTACTTCTTTGCTTTACCAGTTGTAATTAATTGCTGGTCAATTCAAAAAGTAATAAACCGCAACGTATTTGCAATTCTGCCACACGCCAAGAACCCACAACTACCAGTACTGTCAGACAAATGGTTGTGAGGCTGAGAAGTGACAGAGGTGGAAACTCATTTTGACAGCTCTGTGTGCCTCGGGCAGCACGTGGGAAGATCTTTACATCTTGTGCTGCAAAATAACTATCAGAGAGGTCTGTTATTCAACAAAACCAAATTATGCTGACACTGATGGTCTGCTTGAGACGAGGAGCAATAATAAAGCAAGAATGGCAACGTCTTCATTACTAAAGCTTTGTTTGGCCCAGAGTGAATTGATAACACACTGAAACTCATTTCCTATAAATATATACCTTCTGAGGACCTGTGGAGTCACTTTGATTGTTCATTAAAATGAAATAATGAAAAACTGCTGAATGACAAACAATTTCATGATTAATTGGTACTTCATCAAAGATTCAAAAAGCTTTTTTGGTTCACTCTGAGCAACGGCAGCCACTGGGTAATAATAATAATGAGATATAATTTCCTATCATTCCCTTTCTTAAACATCAACGCATGCACGTTTAATGGAATTGTCATTTATGGGAACTATATCAGTCTTCAGTCACAAAATAATGAAAATATCAAGTCTAATTAATAAGTGCTGAAAAATGTTTTCTATTCATTCTGAGCAATAACAGCCATGGGGAAACAATTTAATAGGTTTAATTCTTTATCTTCCTCTCCTGTCAAAGCCCCGTTCTAACAGTTTTACTGGAGGAGGTCTTTTTACTTTACCGTTTTGGATTAGGGTGAATATTTGCATTGCTTCATATTTAGCGGTTAAAATTCTTATCAAAACGTTGTTCAAATTCTTGTAGTAAAATATGTTGTAGTGTTTTAATTTTGCTTTTTTTATTTTATTTATAAAATGTTGAATATTTACCATCCTATGCTGGAGTTTGACTTCCTAATATCATAATGTACCATAATACAGTGAAACCTTTTTCATTTTAGACTTTCTCCCTTCCTCAACATTAATCGTGCCGAAATTGCAATGAATCCCTTTTTATTGGACAGAAAAAAGGTCTTTCTGCATATCATTAAGTCAAAACATGGGCTGTCTAGAACACATTCAGGGTTAAACAATTACTCAATTGCAACACAAAGAAACACACTAATCCTGCAACTCTGTTTGTCTAAAGGAACTTTTAGTCTGAGCTGCAATCAACTTCTATTGCTTTCAGAATCACATGTACATGTACACACATGTACAATATACACTTTGTTTTGTGAAATTCAAAACGAGCATGATCATCTGTAAATCTGACAACAACTGTTCCAACTGTGAGCCTAATGTTTATTATACTATCATATGTACCCACCATTACCAATAGCAGGAAGAAGAACTTTCTGAAAACTAACTCATTAGCCTAATTTTGTGGAACAGAAAGCTCATCAGTTACACATCCTGAGCACATGCTATAAATGACTAAGCCAAGCATTCTGTTCAAATAAATCGAAACTACATTAAACAATAAACAGAGTAATGAGGCTTATAAAATGAGGGTATGTAATTGGTCTGCACCTGGGAGCCTCCAATATGTATAAACCAATAAGAAGTAATGTGTCTGATCGGCATGAAGTTTAAAGCCAAGACGTGACACTACAGAGCGAGTACAGCTTCTTGGGAAAAGAACTCCAAATCTAGTTTTTCGCCATTTTTGCCAAAGGGACAGGGGTCAACCCTGCCACTAATTAAGAACTGACACTGATTGGATCTGTGCAGGTATTTACACTAAGACAGTCCTTCTGTAACAACTGCTGCCCTTGATAAAAGGCACTTTACCCCTTCGGTAACATTTCCATTCTTTTTTACAAGCCAGTACCAATACCCCTGAAGTGATTCCGATACCCGTAGAATACTTAATTTCATACCTTTTTTCCCCCTACTTCATTCCATACCCATCATGTGAATGTAAGCAGAAGTTTGAATGTATAACTTACTTGAAACTGCTTTAATTCACCGTCTCCCTGATACTTTTTTAAGGATTTTGACTTATGACTAATCAGAGGTTTCAGGGCATGACTTTTAAAGCATTCATATATATTTATCTGTGCTTGACTTCCCAACACCACAGACTGTAAGGGTTGTAGCTGCTGCGGTAGTGGACCAATCAAACGCTGCATTTAAGTAGAAGAAAGCTTGCGAGTTCGGCCCACGCACGACCAGAGAAAACCTTTTTCTTTTTGTTGATCTGGGTTCTCAAAGGATCGCATGCAGGTATCCGTTGACTGGAGAAGTTTAATTACTACTTGTTTTAGGGTTATTTCAGTCGATTGAGTACCGATACTCAGCCCTATTACATCTCCAATAGGACAATGGTTGTTTATGCAAGTAGTATTTATGGATGGAAATTCAGCCTAATTGTATCTAGCTATGCAAAACGTTTTGGATAATTTCTTAGGGTTTTAAAAATCTAATTCCTCAATGCTTTGTGCACAACAATTTCACTTTCCTACATCATGATATGGCGGCACGAGAGGCAAAAAACAACAACAACAACAAAGAATATCTGCATTTCTTCAGTAGATAACTTTACTTCAGTAAAGGTGTGAGGGACACAGTTAACTGCTCGTTTAAAATCTCTCAATTCAATCAGTTCAGACCTGCGTTTAAGCAGAGACACGCAAGTAGCGTAAACCATGGTGCAGCACAATAGCCTGTATTTTGGCCAGGATTCAATACATGATACCAAATCTGGCCTCTATCACTATTCAATGATTAGGTTTAGCAACCCGACGCTCATTATATCCCGGTTTTAAGTGCACAGCTGTGTGTAATAGAGCACATTTGTCTTTTGTTTTCATGTTGGAGTCATTGGCACCTACTCACAGCGTGATAAACTGTATGTGCATTGTGCATGTACATTAGAGTGTAGTAAAAAAATAAATAAAATAAAGAGAACAAGAATAGGCTTGAGTGGGTGTGTGCCAACACAGCACAACAGACGGAGCCCTTGTCATTAGTACCTAGCAGAGTCTTTGATGTTGCTTATCTCTCTTGTTTGATGGTGCTGGTCTTATAGATGAAGCACAAGAATCAAATGATGCTTTATGAACCAAGGCCAAAACACAGCATCAGTTAGCCTAGTCTAGTTGCCTCAAACACTCAGATCAAAGCAAGGGTCCCTTACAAATCCCAGACAAGATAGAGTGGAACAGTCAACAGCTTCCAAAAAACAAAGCAAACTCCAGCTTCATGGCCAGATAAAGATGGAAAATAAACTTCAGGGAACTCAGAAGACAGCAGCAGTGAGGGAGCCTATCCTAACATGAAGACAACCTCCAGGTAGACCGAGAGGAACGCCGAGCTATCCAGGACAACGCAAGATAAACCAACATATTTAAAAAGGTTGACGTTTTCCTTTATTCTAGGTTTATCAAATATCAAACTCAGATGTAGGTGTGATTTTCATACATCACACAAATGTACAATGGTTTTCTGTTTCAAAAACATTTCCATGAGATTTTAGTCATCAATAATGCATGAGTTGTAAGTGAAACTAAGTCGGAGCTTTTCAAAGAAAACAACTTGCTATAGTCAAAAATAACTTGGATTATCTTTAAGCACATGTTTTTTTTGAATGTTTCAAACTCTGCCCAGATCAGCTCAACACAAACTATAAAGTGGACAAATAGAAGGAAAAAAGTGTCTAAATAATAATGTCTAAATAATAATGAATACATACTAACAGATGCCACATAATAAGCCAAAAATATTGAACATATTATCAAAAACTCTTCCGTTTCAAGTCTATACAACAGTGTAATCAACATTATGTCGTCATGGTAAAAAGCAAACGCATGAGTCATGATGTTCATGGTCAACGTTGATGCTTAGTGACACATGCACACACACAGACAAACACACATTTGACTGTTTGACAAGAGCTAGAGGGACACACTGACACCACAGGAATTCAAAGGGCTTTCAAAGTTAGCAGTTAGAGCCACTTCCTGCTCCTTCTATGCCCCCCCCCCCCCCCTCCATTCTCTGCACCAGCGACAGTAGTTAAATGACCTTGTCACTTCTGGGCATGGAACCAAAAGGATGCTGTGCCCTCTACATAACATCTTCTAAGACCTTTGATGGATCTAAATTTGATTTTGTGGATAGAACCCGGTACCTTCTTTGGTACCACCTCAGTGGAGGTCCAGCAGAATATAAAGGTGTACTTACCCTTTAAGTACAGAGCTGTCAACGCCTTCATTTAGTGGTTGTCACTCATCTCGTCATCCTCATATGTGGCTCACTGGTAATTTGTCAACATAATGTCAATCTGTCGTCAATAAAAACACAGTCAATGTCCACTTTGACAGCGTCAGGCTAAGTGCACTTTGACAGCTCTGAGAAATGTACGGTTACTTGCGCAGGGGAGAAGAATGCCATGTGAGATACGTGGCCAAAGGCAGGTTTATACCAACAGTCTACATCAGAACAGGGCCGACTATGAAGTACAATATACCCTGTTCAAATCCATCTCTCTACTATAACCATCTCAAAGACCAACTAGACTGGTGTATAACGTTCTCCCCGTTTTAATGTTAGGTGTTACACACACCTTTTAGCCAAAAGTGAATAAAAATAGTAATTACAAAAGGTAAATTGCTAATTTTCTTTCTTCCTTTGCAGACAGCATTAAAACCACTTAGTTTCTAACATAGTCAGCAAGAGTTTAAGTTTTTCAAGGGTCCATTTTAATGTCCGACTACAAAGTACATACATATACAATCAGGTGCATTTGCTACTTTAAAAGTTGGAAGTCACAGCTTTTAAAGAGCTTTGCACTGGAGGCAGCGATGTCTTTTATATAGACTCGGAGTCGTGAGCTGCATTAGTCACTGTCATCTTAAAAGCAAATGATCTGACACAGATAGAGAGAAGCCACATAAGGTAATAACTACCAGTGAGGAAAAAGTTCCAGAGGTCAAACTGGACAAACGAGAAGGAAAAAAACATTCACACTTAGAGATGAAGACTACAACTGCAAACCAGTGACAGGGTGGTGAGGAAAAAAAAATTGGAGTTAGAGCAAATGTGTCCCTTTTCCCTGTATTCACTTTATTCATCTTTTATGTAAGATTGCAGGTGCCCGCAAGCAAGCAGCAAATCTAATTCAACAAGACAAACCAGCGCAATCATACAAATATCACCTGCAGGCAGAGAGACTGTGATGAGACTGCTTGAAAAGGGGAGGCGTGAGGAAGTAAGATAAGGACAGATGAGGGGGAAAAAGAAGTGGTGGGATGCAACATAAAGTGAAAGGAAAGTGCCATGGATGGATGGAGTATTATGCAATATGGACATGCGTGTACTAAAGATGGGAGTTTATTATTCTTTTGTCCGTCTCCAACACCTTCTACCCCTCATACCCTACTATACACATACAGCGCTCCAGGGGAATATCCATTAGAAAATAGCATAATATCTAACGTTAAGGTGCATTTATGAGCTTTTCTGACGCCGTCCATCATCACATGATCTTCATCCGCAGACGGAGTTTGTCCACTTGTCAGATTTCACGTCATTTCTAACAACTGGGCAAACTCCATCTGCCTTCACTGCTGTTTCTGAGTCGCATTTACGACTTTGGTATTGACGTGAACGCCATTTACAAGTCGAAAACCCCCAATTACGATAACTCCAATATGACATGAACGCGGCGTATCGGTATATCTCTGCTCAGCACGATATTTATTCTCTCTCTCTCTCTCAAAGACACTGATGTTCACAGTATTACAGAAGGAAAGTAAGTAAATACTCCACAGCGTACTTAATTATTCATATGCACTGCATGTTAAAAGAAAAACATAGCAGGGCTCATTCAGGGAATCGTGACTATCCACACACCTGCCTGGAAAAGGAGGAGAGAGTCAAGTCACTATTCAGGACGTTGTTTCGAAGACCAGGGCTGTGCATGAAGGCGAGCCCAACTATGTGTATTTGGTATTGCTCGTCTCCCCCAGTTGCTCAAGCTTCTTCACTCCCAGAGGTGTGACATTTCACATCCCAAGTGCCAGTTTTCATAGCCAGGCTTCCTGCCTTCACCTGCTGCCTGATTGACAATGCAGCCGACCTCGACACCTAACCGTACAGATGGTGGACGTACGAGGCTGCTTTTGAGCTGGAAAAAAGTTGCATGCCACTGAGAACAAGTACAGTTAGAATTTAATAAAGCAACGTGGATGCGACCGCTTTAAATATTAGCCCAAAATGACATGCTGCATTGATTGATTCCTCACAGACAAGTGCATTGTTGTCTGAATATATTCATCAAAGTGAGGCATTGATGCACAAACGAGACAGTTTGAGGTCATTACCATCTTGAGAAAGTGCTAGAACAAACAATATCCTCCATCTCTCACAAACTCTTTCAGACTGGCACACATTTTTATACACACAAATGCGTTTACACAGATATGCACACACTGCCAAGAACAGAAGTCATACATTTTTTTATTTATTTATTTTTTAAAAAGTCAATAAATGCTCATAATTGCCACGATATTCTCCTTCAAACTGAAAAACTGTCTCACGTGGAAACACCAGTAACACGCACGCACGCACACACACACACACACACACGCACACACGCGTTAAGAAGCAGAGAGGCACAACTTTAAGTCTCCTCTTCTCTATTCCCTGGAGGAGAAAGTCAGGGTCTGTACTGAGGTGATAAATGCGCTGGAATACCGCCCAGCAAAAAACACATACAGCAGAAGAAGTCACAAAAAGTCACACTAGAAAAATAAACACATCTGTATTTCTTCATTCGAACACCAATGCAATTAAATGTGTATATACAGTCTATTTCGTTCAGGCACTCATTTGGAGAAGACCACGCACGCCAACATCATAATTAAACATTATTTTTGACAATGTGAAGTAGTGTTACCATTTCTGAGCTCCCACAGTGTGACACAGAGAAGCAGAGCAATGCATCCTCTACATACGTGCATCACTGTACTGTTTAATTGGTATACAACCCCCACCTAGGACCCCCACCTAGGGGGCATTTGTAAGTATCCAACAAAATATGTGATTGCCGTAAGTGGCTAGAAGCATACCGAAAGCTATTATGACACATGCGTGCATCCGAGGGGATATACTGGTGTGCAGGATGAAAAGCTGGAGCCGCTATTGAAGCAGAGAGGTGGCTCTGAATTGGTTGACTAACAAGTGTATGAAGTGACCACCTTTCCCTGTGCGTACTGGACAAATACATATTTTCTGCTCTCTAAATCACAGGGGTTATTTTAGTTGAGTGATTTATTTATTTTTGGCATCATAAGAGCCAGTGTAGCATAAAGGGGAGAGAGGACTATCACAGGATAGGGACATTATGTTCTACAGCATTACTAATAACATTACGATTTTTGGCAAAATTACAATCTTTACTGCGTGTGTGTGTGTACAATAGTGGGCAGGTGTATTTGACTGACCAGTTTCTTCCTCTTGTCCTGCTCAGTTGGTGGCTCCTCATCATCACTCAGCTTGGGCTCCTCAAAATGGCTCATCAGCATGCAGCTGCAAACAATAACATTCAACTCAATATTAATAACCACATATGAACCTGCACAGTAGGAGACAATTTTAGAACAGGCAGAGAGCACACACACACACACACACACACACAAAGGCTGAACCCTCTGGCACTCTAGTACACAGCCCTGACTTACTGCTATTCATATTGGTTCATCAGCATGCAGAGAAAATGACAAGTAAAGCCTTTGTGCTCAGTCCAAAGTCTGCAAAGTCTGTTATTGCCTTTGTCCTTTTTACTTCATCCTTATTGTGAGTAGAGATAAGGTAGTGGGCTCAGTAACTACCATCTGGTCTTTTTCTTCTTGCGTGAACACAGCTTTAAAAGTAGCTATAAATCAATATTTATATAATAATGTGTGAAATGACTACACGAGATTCGTCTTGCAATTATACCGTTTGTTTCACTCTCACCGATTTCATGCAGTAGGCAGCTGTTTTCGGTGAAAAACCCCAAACAGCAGTGACAAGTTGGTGTCGAAATGTGAAACCCTCAAACAAAAGCCGCCTGTTTGCTGTCCTGGCTCCAAAATGGTGGAACCAGCTCCACATTGACATCAGGTCAGCAAAAAGTCTTCATACCTTCCGTCGCAGACTGAAAACCCACCTGTTTCGACAGCACCTTGGCCAATAAAAAAAAAATGATTTCTATTGGTTCGGCTTATTTGAAGCTAATGTACTTGCACTTGTTCGGAGTCGTATCCTCATGATTGTTTGCACTTATTGTAAGTCGCTTTGGACCAAAGAGCTAAATGTAATGTAACATGTGTATGTGCATCATTTAGCAGCTGCTGCGGTTGCTCTTTTAGCAACACCGACCCAGTTCTTATCCAGGGGGGAGGAAGTGGAGAGGGTGGACTCACACAAGTACCTTGTGGTCCAAATCAGCAAAAAAACTAGGCTGGTCTAACAACACGGACGCCCTCTTCAGGAAGGGACAGAGCAGAGTATCCTTCCTGAGGAGACTCGGGTCCTTCAGTGTGTACAACAGGCTCCTGAAGACTTTATCTGAGGAGCCTGCGCACACTTCATGCTCATGTGTGCTGGGATAGTGGCTGGTGCAGAATTAAGAAGCTCCATTATACACATACAATACTGTATAACAATATGCTATTTCTCATACCATCATTATTATTTACTATTATATGTTAATATGTTCTGATTTCTGCATCATATTTTCATAATATCCATCTATATCTCTATATATAAGACAGACACAAACTTTATTAGTGTCTGGTGTACAGTACTCTGTTAACATAGACTTGTATTCTATTAATTACTACAGGCTGGGGAACAATAAAGGTTTATCTCATCTTTTCTTAAAGAGGCATATTTACCTCATGAGTTGCTGAACAAAAACAGAGCAAAGAGATACTGAATATTTACATTACATGACAACTGTAAATGAACGATAGTGCCTCCCAAGGTTTTAGTTATTAAAATCTTACATGTTGATCCTGTGCGGTTCGTTACAGTACAAAATACATTATATACAATTCAACAGTAGTTAAGTAACGAGTGAATTCATTTCTATGATAACACTGGAGCACCATGCTGAATTGGCATATCATTTTACAGCGAGGACTTTCATTGTTATTCCACGAGACAAGAAGAATTCTACACCACTTCTGACAACAGAGGAATAAAAAGAAAATTATTATTTTACTTAATTCCTAAAGACAGGCAGGAAGATTACAATACCCACTGCTTTCTGTCTCAGTTGATTGCATTTACAAACAGTGAATAAAACATGCGTTTGTCCGTCATGAAGCACAACAGGGAACCGAAACAACTCAACACGTCAGTGGCAAATAAAGAAACATTTACAACAACTCTTCTGCCCAATGTTTCAGTTCATTTCACACTGGCATATTTCAGAAGGGTGCACAGAATAGGTGTTTGCATGTACAGCAGGTTAGTAAGGTTAGTGAGAAATGAGCACCATGTTCCTGAGGCAGGTCGCCAGAGGGAGAGTGAGGGGCCTCAGTCGAGCGGGGGCTGTGGCTAGTGTGTCCTTCGACACTGAACATGGGCTTTCTGGGCCATTTCACAGTCTATTATTTTTCTAGAGAAACATGTCATGTCCAACACTGCCACTCAGCCTTCTGCAGCACACTGTCACGCTCCATGAGTAAGGGACTGCTTTTATATATCATTCATTTAAAATCTTTCTTCAGAGGCTTGTTTTGGTAAAAAGCCGAGCAACAACTCAACGTCACGTCTGCACGGCTTTCAAAAACAAATATTTTAACTTCATTTCATCAAAAGCTTTCTCAAAATCACAAACTTCATTCACTCATGTGTGGAAGGTTTGATTTGCATTTGTTTTTCTCTTCGTTCTCTAGTAAGAAACATTCATACTTACTCTTTGAAGGTGCCTGTTTCAGTATCTTCTGTCATTACATCATGCAGCGCCTCAACGGAGATGTTGATGATGCCACAGAACTTGTCCTGGATCACACTGACAAAACAGACGACACA
>CALSCE010010657.1:21834053-21851854 GCA_943593645.1 Bovichtus variegatus | reverse complement strand
ATAAACTACCTGGATATGTACAACTACTTTGGTGTAAAACAAGCTTAACTAGAGTAAAAATTGTCCATGAAAATACCATCAAGGACAAAAGTTGTTTCTGTAGCAGGTGCTTCTAATATTTTATCAAAACATCCTTTTTTTGAGTGCATCCATTTGTGCTCTTGCACGCTGAAAGCAAATTCAACCAACACAGGAAGAACAAAAAAAAAAAAAAAAAAAGAACGAACAGACTACTGGATGAGCTTTTACTACCCAAATCAAGTTACCCATGATTCAACAAGTGAACATTGCAGCAATAGCTTTATATGCCTTAAACACAAAAAAACACAAGTTAAATCTATTAAAAAGAACTAAAGCTAAATGATTAAGCATGCTGTTACTTTATTATCCCTGCATTAAATATTTTCTACTTTGTCCTTTACTAGTCGGTGTGATCCCACTGCAAGATGATCTCTACTTAATATTATGTTTCCTAGCTCACATGTGCAATGTTTGTTGAGGAGGAGGAAAGATGGCTTTGCAAATTGAGCCAAATTTAAAAGTATTTACAACAGCTTGCCAGGCATCGGAGCAAAAGTCCACTGAATATAAGAGGTGTAGAGGAGGAGAGGAAGGAGGTATGGTGGTGTGTGTACGGGCTTCATAAGAGGACAACAGAACAACACGACAAAGAAGAGGAGTTTCACAACTAACACATACACAGTAGGATATTAGGTGCGACACTAATACAAGCTGGCATGGAAACAGAGCGTAACACCTAGAATACGTCTGTGTGGCACTTGTATATACAGACAAATAAACAGAGAGGTGAGAGGTTAGGAAGAAAAGAGAGGGGACTGACAGGCAGCTGATGGACCGACAGGAACTAAAACACACATCTGCATGCCAACACTAACACCCCCAAACAGTCCCACACACACAGCAACTACACACACACCGAGGCTAACATCTGCATGGATAGTAATTCGGGCTGACAGTGTAGCTGACCTTAACACCTAGAATATGTTTCTTCTCTGCTGCACACAGGGGCCAGATATGGGAGAATGAGTTATTATTAACTTTAAAGTGATCTTAAAAATCGTGTCAAAACAAGGAAAATTTAATTTTAATTAAATTAAATACAATTAAAAGAAGGTTTGTATGGGAGAACATTTAAAGTCCCTGGTGAGAAGTATTACAGGAGGTCCAATCCAACTATGCCGGTTCATGCGGGTGAAAGTTGATGTATGCAATATGTTTCCTCCAGCCACCTGCCAGCAACAGTAAAGTAATGAAGATAATGTATGCTGCCATCTGTTACCTGTACAGGTACATAATGCATTCCAGCCGTCTATTTAGTCAGTCAATCAGCCTTCAAATGAATATTCAACAATACAGAACATAGTATGGAGAAACATTCTGTAAAACTCAAATCAGATCAAGACGGATTTTAAAACCAAAATCGGCTCAAAAGACGTCTGCAAAAATAAAAAAAGTCAAAGTGACACCAAATGTGCACAAAAGAAATAGTTCTGATGTTCACACTGATATTTTGTGCAGTATACTGTCACATGGGTCCTGGAACGTAGCGCATCGTGAGCAAACACACAGAAAGATGAGAGCTCCACTGCAACACATTCTTCCCTGTGGTCAAACCAGGCCGTTACTCTTTCTAAAGAATAAAGCAAAGGCAGCAGATTGCTTAACAGCGTGTGAACAAGGACACGCAATGTCATCGGACAAGGAAAGCGCAACAGGTCCGCAGTCCCGCAGAGGAGGTGAATAAATAATCATGTTTTTTTTGTTGTTGGTGCATTTTGTGAGTGCAACTTTTTTCTTAAAACTTACTTAGAGGCTGCATTATCAGCACCTGTATGACAGTAACATTTATTTCCTCTCACTTAATATTACCAGGGGCATCCACCCTTATTTTAAGTCTATAGTCACCTCCAATCTAATGAAAATCACTTAAAACAAATCTACAAAATATTGGTGTTGTCTGGGTACTTTGAAGGGCTTACACTGAAATTGTTGAGCCCTTTTGAAAATGAATACCACATCAACTTTAATGTACTGTAATCTAAATGTCTCTCAAAGTAGGATGTGAGGACACTGAGGATGAGTTAAGGATACAAAAAATTATTTAAGGGTACATTTTCATTTTAAAAAGCGTGCAAACTCAATACTGCAGCTGAAGTCAACAGCGTCAGTGCATGACATGAATTCACAGGCCGTTTTTCAGACCATATACTGAAGGCAATTCAGAGCATATATTAAAATGTATTCAGAAATGCTTTTTATGTGTCCTAAATGCAAATAGGGCAGTTCAATGGTTGAGTTCTGTTCAGTTCCATTAACGGCAAAATGAGGCTTTTTATTATCAAATATTATTAAATAAATTTCAACTGAAAGCAATTCCTACTAGCCTCGATACCTGCTAACGATGCAAATTATAATTCACGGCAACGTATTCAGTATTTTCAGAAAAATACAACATGCTTATTTACGCAAACGCACAATGGAACACACACTTAAGACAAGGCAGTACACAGTAATGCACTCAGAGAGGAGCTTCATCAGAGCCATGTTAAACTGTTGTGTAGACTACAGTCTGCATCCTCTTTGTCCAGTGTTTCTATTGTAATTCAAATGTTTGTGCCGCTTGAAGCAAAACAGAGAAGAAATGTATAATGCAGATTCAAAACAAGCCTTTAGGTTTTATTTAAAAGGAATACGTGTTGAGGCGAGTCTCACATCTTCATATCACAACGTATGGGAGATAAAAGCATTAGTCATCTGCCTTGATCCAGACTGTGTAACTGAAACAAATTATGACAAGAGGAGGACGCTTTAAATCACTGGTGGCCTTTAGCTGGTGACGTATGGCTGAACAGCTCTCACAGCAACTCTCCAGCGGCCGCTGATCAACAGCTTATATCATTGCTTTGAGCCGAGATGCCACCAGTAGGACTCCACAGGCCCAGAATGACACATAGATGCAAGGGAACGTTTATGAGTCGGCTACAAGCCAACACCTGAGGCACAGATGCAAGGCTACTTGGAAATAAGTGTGACGTCGGGATGAAGGGCCCTGGGAAAAATCCTCAGACTAGGAGTGCCGAGGGCTGTTACATAAAGAAAAGCATCCAGTCACATACTATGTTGCACCAGCTACAGTAACTTTGAAAAAAAAAGAAGATACATACATAGGGCTTTATTCCCAAGAGGATAAAAAAAAAAAGACAAAAATCTTAAAGAGTTGGGTGGTGATGATGGTCATAGTAAAAATCTGTGAAATCCAAAAAAAAAAAAAAAATTTCAGTTGGCAAAATGTGTGCTACACCTGCATATGCGCTTCAGGCTAATGCTGCCCTAGTTTGGGAAGTCTTGAGTATTTTTTCACTTGAGGAATCAAGTGAAAAAATCCTTTTACAGGCAAAGTACTTGTATTTTTTTCCCCTTTTTCTTACTTTGTTTCTATTTTTGCCTTCTACAAATGATACTGCAGGTGTCATTGGTAGTAGCCAAACGTACTACTTTTGTGGTGATATGGCAATTGTTTAATTGAGACAGTTAGGGAGTGTTGTTGTAGTGTGGTCATTTGAGTCTTCAGTTTCATTTGGATAGGATTGAATCCTATCGAAAAGTATTTTAATATTGTTCGTTCATGCACAGAATGTTAGTATCTCCTATGAATATTATTCTAAAACAGAATAGGCTATTTTGCCAAATCAATACTATAAAAGCAATTACATTTTCAAAAAAGACAAGGCAAATGAGGACACAACCGCCGCCTCCGCACACACACACACACACACACACCATCATCCGCTATAATCAAATAGTCACAAAAACAGCTGCTAAAGCACTGATTAAGCTTTAGTACATCCTTCATAGCCCTGGGCATTTGCTGCAGAATCCGCTTCGGTTATCAACATTAACAGGAAAATGAGCCTCACATCTGAATGATAACGGCCTCTGAAGTGCCTCTAATGGTTGTTGGGGACATGCCTAAAATTTTGGTCATCTCCCAACCCAA
Organism: Bovichtus variegatus; assembly: GCA_943593645.1. Lineage (NCBI taxonomy): Eukaryota > Metazoa > Chordata > Actinopteri > Perciformes > Bovichtidae > Bovichtus > Bovichtus variegatus. The sequence goes on along the minus strand of CALSCE010010657.1, from coordinate 21,847,836 downwards.
TTTTGGCTTTACAGTGTGTGATGGGGATGGCAATGTTTGCCAAGTGACGAAAGTTAACAGATACCAAAAAAAGTGGTGCCAAAATCTGTACTGATGTGCTATAAGGACATACAGTGTTTGCTGGGAACATTCAAGCCAGACATTTACAGAAGGTTTGAGACTTTTTTCATTTAAGACCCAAAAATAAAGAAAACTTAAAGATGACAACCTTCGGAGCAAAGTCAAATCAAGTTTTATTGCGCTGATGATAGCATTCTGTATAGCTACCTTATTAAAGCTCAACTCCTTAAACACTCTCTTGCGGGTAAAAAATTACCGCTGCAGCTCTCGAGAGACATCTTACGCTGCCAGGTTTTACTGTACACAAAGGACTCATTGCAAAAACATGAAAAACAACAAGATGAGACACTAACTCCCTTTGGTGCTCGAGTGACTGAGTCTTTGAAAAGTCATTGACGAGTAATCATGCATGAAAGAAGCGATAAAAGCTCAGCAAGGGATTCAATAAAGTGGCAAAAATCAACTTTATAGGGAGACACCCATGTATGAGATGAGAAAGCCAAAACCTCCAAGCACTGCGCCTGTGCCCAGGAAATACCTGAAACATCTCCCTTAAGTTCATGCAACAGCAGCTAAAGGTTGAACAGGTCAAATAGATTTAGAAGGATAAAAAGATATTGATCATGGATCATTATATTATTAAACAATATCAGATGAATGCACAGAATTACAATACACAAGAGTGGTGGGAAAATGTGGTTATGCAGTACTACCGTCAGCGCAGAACCTACACACAAAGAGCGCCAATCAATGAGCAATTACTGTCTAGCGGTTGTATACCTCCGCCAACCAATCACGTTGCAGCTTAAATCCATGTCTGTCCAAAATGTCTTCCCCTCATCAGGTCATCCCATTAGACGCCTGTGTGAAATTGTCACAATTAGCATTTGACTTATTGAATTATGAGCAGGAATTATTGAATTTTGTGAGGTCACAGTGATCGTGACCTTTGAACACTAAAGTATAAATAGTCTCAACCTCGAGTGGAAGTTTGTGCCAAATTTGGCCACGGTTGTCTTTGCTGTGTAGGCAAAAAAATGTATAAAAACAAGAAACAAAACACATGATTCGATGATTAGTTGACACTAGGCAAGACTTGATCAATCAGATTCGTTTATGTAAATTCTTAGTCAGGGGACTAAGACTACTACATATATAGATCAATCTTAAGATACACTCTTCAAATGTTGCTGCAGTAAATATGGCCAATACATGAAACATCTGCGATAGCTGTAATCAGTCATTACTTCTCGTTGAGAAGCCTGGAATAAAAAGCTTGTCCTTTGATGGGGATGTCTAGATTGATCCATGGAGCACATTAGCTGGGCAGTTAACTGCGAGACCATATTCTTTCACAGGAGAAAGATTAGGCTGAGAGCTCTCTCAATACAGCGTCATTGATCTTTGTGGGGATGGTCTGACATGTCTTTGGCTTCACCAGTAATTGCCGATTGATAGGATGATCCTGAAGCAATGTTTTTCACTGCCCGATTTTGTTCTGTTATTTCTTTAAAGGCACTTTAGCAAGGTCAAGGTGCAATTGTCTCGTCTATTCTCATTTACCTTAAACTGTAGATTGACAGGCTATTAGTATAGAAAGAATTTGTCATTTACGTCTAGCAAAAACTCCCCAACACTTCTTCGTTCCAGCCAGAGGACGCATTAACAGGATATTTTTTCATCATTGACTAACATTCTTAAAAATGACTGAAAAAACCTGAAGGCCCATCGTCATTTGACTGAGTGCGATCTACCGTAACTTTAAAGAGCTACAGATTGGAGGCCTTGGAGCAAGTCTCCACTACTCTGAGGTGCAGCCGCGCTGTTTGTGCAAAAAACAAAGAGCACACACAGCCGGAGTGTTTGCAGGAGCTGGTAGTTCCAGTCTCCAGCGGAGCGCCAACAGGTTCATGTGCTTCATGTGGCGTCGACTAGAAAAGCGTTTCCTGTTTCGACCTGGTATTAACATGAGTCTTTTGTGATCCAATTGCCAAGTGGACAGCTCTAAGTACAGGTGTGAATACATGTCCCCATGTTTTCTGTGTTCATTTGATGTTGCTGCTCTTTGCTTTGAAAGCAAACTCAACATTTCCTCCATCTGTGTCAGATAGAAGCCCTGTAGCAGTTCAGTAGAAAGTTTTTTTACCTTGAAACAGCAAGACGTGTTAAGTTTCTCAACAAGTCGTATAAAATGACATGCAAATGAATGGATATTCTAGCTCCATCACGTGCTCACACTAACCAGTGCAATGCCAGCAAAACTTGCCTGCTGACTCCATCAGCACGTCATTTCAGCGCGCACAGCTGGAATGAGTTCAGAGCGTGGTGGCAGTGATACAGAACATAGTGCTAGTCTAACAATTTAGCCAAGGCAAGGCTCTTGACATTCTAATTAGGGAATTTGCTGCTCTAGTTTAGCCGTGATGGAGCGGGGCTCTTTATCAGGCAGGCCAGGCCACACACCTGGCAAGCTGGGACACCATACCAAGCCAGACTCTGTCAATGGCCCACATCCCTCTACTGCTCTCTATGGACTAAATAAATCAACCACCCAATGTTCAGGTGAAAACCAGCCAAAGACGGACTGACCAGACAAAAAGACAAAAAAAAAAAAAAGCCAAGTTATGAGATTTTTCACCAATTTATGTAAATAAATGCATGATTGTTAAATGTAAAATGATCCTACACTTATTTTCGTGTTCAGTGTTAAAAGGAGTTTTAAAACTGTGCTAATTTGTTCTGACCTGTGACCACACATCTGAGCCATCATTTTTCATCATAGAAGCTTTGGATTTTCCCTCTTAATACTTGCATTGATAACCTAATTACCTTACGTGCTAATAGTAAGAAGCATTTTTTTTACAATAACTAGAGATACAGAGACGACAAAGCTGCAATTCTACATTGGTGAAAACATTCATTCATTGCAAACAATTATGTTAAAATAAGGGATAATAATAAGAAGATAAAGGATCTATTAATGAAGTGAAGAACAAAAAGCACGACACCACGCTCCAGAGGTTCTTTGGAGGAGAACAAGGATTTGGCTTAAGTCAAGTCCACCTCTTCCAGGAGTTACTAAAGATGGGACAGTGCAAATGTGGAGAACAGAGATGTGACAATAAAAGGTGGTGTAAACTGTGAATCACTGAGGCTCAACGATCATTCTTGACCTTGGAAGCAGCAGTTGATAAGAGAATCTCAGATTGGTTCAAAAGTCATTGTTAATACGATCGAAAGCTTAAAAAAAAAAAAAAAAAAAACTTCTAGATTCGGCGTTGAAATCGATTGATTGACTGAAAATACATTAAGGAGCCTAGATCAATTTAGATACAGGAGCACATTTAAAAACGAGAATATGACAAGTTTGAAAGGTTGACGTGACATTGGCAAACAGTATTACAGAAAAGTAAGAAAGATGTAAGTGCAGCATCAAAGCATCCACAAGATGTTCAAGGACTGGAACACACTGCAGTGAAAAACGCTTAAATGGAGTTCACCTTTTTCTCATAAATGTACAAATCTGACTTGCATAAAGAAGCAAAATGCTGGGGAAAAGGACAAATACCCCAACCCTGCATTTGCCTATCATTTTGTGTTTTCTTTCACTTTACTAATGGAATGCGGTTAGCTTGTACCTGGAGAGATGTGAAAGCTTTCCCCTCTTTGCTTTAATGTGTCCGTCACAACCAGAGTAAAGCTCATCTCCACTGCAGTCGAAGTAAACGCAGAAAACTATAATAATTGTACAATTTCCACACGTTGTGTAGACCAAGGTTGACGTGGGCAAAACGCTGCGACACATTAGGCTGCAATTATTTTAGCTAAAGCTGCAACTAAAGATTATTTTCATTATCAATTAATCTGCCAGTTAATATCTCGATTAATCGTTTGGTCTGTAAAACATCAGAAAACAGTTATAAATGCTCCGAAAGATATCAAATTTACTATGATGTAAAACAAGGGAAAGCAGCCACAGATTATCTGCTACCAATTTGTGATTAATCGCTGCAGCTTTAATTTTTGCGGCTGCATCTGTTGGATTGCACAGCAGGGAGATCTGAGGTAAATGGTGCATGCAAATGAGCGCATATCTGCAGGTAAACCTACGAGCTCATGCATAGTAACTACTATCAAAGTGTTCTTCATTATTCACATTACAAACATACTTCTCAATCTTGAACTGAACTCTTTTCTATACAGCCTTCATTCCCAGAGTCTATTCTTCCACCTCCATCTGTCAAGCCTCAACCCTAATTCATCCATTTTATCTTGATCCTACACCCTCCTGTCAATTTAACATTCCCTCTCCCCTCCTTCAATCCACCATTAAAACCAGCCACCTACACCAGTAATATGGCAGCGTGCACTAACTGGTTGACAGATCTTCATCAACCTCTTCCCACTACCTACATTTCATAAAAAAAAGACAATTGGCCAATGCTTGGCTGCGGTAGTTGTTTTTTTTTGTCATCTTCTAGCCACTTCTATGTAATTGCCTGTGATTGGTCTAAATTTGAACATGACTGGTTGTGCTGCTTTGTAAAAAAAAAAAAAGAACTTCTCCTTTCCTTTTCATTGACTTAGTTGAACTTTCCTGTTCAGCACTAAACTGAGTATAATAGTATTTTTCCATCCATCCATGTCCAGGCTCCTCAGAGCACAACTCCAGTGTATAACTTTTTTTGCAGTATGCAACTTCTTTGTCATTAATTTTCCTGCCATCACTTCTTAAATTATTCATTTTCTTCCACCACCTGCTTGTTACGTTTCACCAATCCTCCCCTTTTCTCGATTCTCTTTAATACTTCTCCCTCAGTTGCATCCATCCGTGACAATCTTGCAGAGTCCTTTGCTCTTCTGTGTCTTATGGATTCCCTATCTGCACAATAAGTGATTAAATGCTCCAGTCAGCCAATAAGGCTACACTGGTGTTCATATTAGTCTGACTCACTCGTTATGTGCAGAGGCACCAGATCAATATAGTCCCTCATCACACTAAAGGCCCCCCACACACAAACAAACACACCTACACACTACAGCAAGTGAGGTGTCCCAATGCTCCAGACCTGTGATAAATCATCCAGCCAGGTCCATTCAATCTGCCACTACTCACAGATACCCACAGACCCAGAGTAGTGGCCCTGATGCCTCGAGGCTACTGCAAAGCCACAACTGTGATCTTTGCAAGCTGCACAATGATTGAGGTTGAAGAGTGAAGATTAAGCCCGTGTCCATGGATTGCATTAACTTTCTTATTTTTTCAGATTCTCTGCGATTTAAAAAGTATTTCATCATATAGTGAAAGCTTCGTTCTTTCAGATTGTTCAGCTTTTTTTCCATCTCACACAGTTTTGATGTGTTTTCTGTGTCTCTCGTCTGAACCACACACACACACATGCACTATTATACAAGAAGCCCTAATTTGACCTCATGCTAATCAACCTATCCAAAATGCATCAAGGTGGCATGATTCTTCATTTCATGTCACTAATTCAATTTATATGTTAATGCTAAAAGCCATAAAGGCAGGGGCAAAATACAAAGTTATTTGCACACACATCACATACACAAGTACAAACACACACGCACACGTGGCCAGATAGACTAGCAAACAAAGAAATCTCATGTGAGCTCACCCAGCAAAGCTGACATGTTCTGGAATATTCTGAGCAGCTCCGGGGTGATGGCTGGGCTGTTCTCCAAAGTCACCAACCTGCATGATGAGAGAGAGGGAAGGAGGAGAGCAGGCAGAAGGGAAAGTTAAAAAAAAAGAAAGGAGAAAAGAAAGTGCAAAGGAGAAAATAATACAGAAAAACGGGGGAAATTGTGAGAAAGGAGTACAGAAGATATAGATTAGAGGTGGCAAAAGAAAATGGGAAGAGAAAAACAGCGAGACAAATAACAGAGAGAGAGAGATGAGAATAGAACGTGGGCATCATAAAAATGTGCAAAAAATAATACATTGCGAAGTGAGTGTACAAGAATAAAGGAAAAAGAAGGAAACAGAGGAAAGCTATTTTAGTGGTTCGCCACAGTTTAAAGAAAAAATAGATAAAAAGAAACATGTCCAATAAATCTGATGTGTTGATGAATCGGTGAGTATACTGAGACGCTGTCGACAGTTTTACACATCTGCTCCTAAAATAAAGATAAAGCAAATAGAATTTTGAAGGACAATCAGATAGGCTCTTGTAACTTCTAATGGGTAGTTGTTTTTAAAACATTTTACCTACAAAATAATTAATCAGTCAGAAAAGATATTTTCTGATAAAAAAGAAAATAAGCTTTAGTCGTAGTTAAGTTTGGACTGCCTAATGGAAAACTGTACATCGACATTAAATGATGAAAGAAATTAACTACTGCATGTTAAAGTAATGTGTCCAGCGACTATGGAAAACTACTGGAAAACTTTTCTGGGATGTTATATTTAATGTTTATAGGAAACGTGCAAGGATCAAATACCCCAAAATAAAGTTGATGGATTTCCACAAGTAAACAAAAAAAACAAGTTAAACAGATACTAAAGGGGTCACAGAGAGAGATGAACATTTGCTGCTAAAAGATAAAAAACTAAAGAAAATGAAATTGACTTTGTAAACAAAGCAAAGAAATAGGGCGTGACTTTTATCAGGCAAAATAAAACACAGGACTGAGACATAAGACTGTTGCTTTGTACTACAAGCACACACAGCATGCTGAACTCAGCAGAAAAAATATATAAAAAAATAAATAAATCTCACATTAAGCAGTGATGAAAGGACAGTAATTAAAGGTGACCCGGAAAATTCTCTTTACTGAACCAAACCTTTTACAGGTGGAATGCATTTGCAAAACTAAGTGTTAAGTTTTGCTGCATAATCTTGAGATTGCTTTAACATGGCGTGTGCTCAAAACAATAACATTAAGGCACGATTGTGAGGCACATTAATCATCAACACCCACCTAGAGTGGTTGTCGGTGAATAAGGGAATTATACAACATGTCACGGTGATCCCATTTACCACTACTTATCTGCAAAGTGTTTGCATTTGGTGCAAGAGAGAGAAAGAAAAGCAGCTATAGTCATAGTATGGATGTGTTGCGTGTGCGGACTGATGCCAGAGAGAGGAAATGAGATCAGATTCCATAAACGCCTGCATCTTGGATCTTTCCTATAACTTAGAAATGTGAAGTGTATATGCATGTGGAGCATGTGTGTGCGTGTGTGTCCATACCAAAGCTCCAGTCCGTCCTCCAGCAAATACACATGGGGCGGCTGGGAAACGTCAGTGCTCAGCTGAATGACGGGAAGAAGGAAAGGGTACAGGTTCTTACACTCTGACCCCAGGCCCTGTGAGAACACACAGACACAGAGTCAATGCCAATTCAGGAAAATCTGAAAAAGAAAGCAGACAGGGAGCTTTAAGAACTGTGCATGAGCTTAATGGGTGGTTCAAAACAGCATAGAACCATTTTCTTTAACTGGCGAAGAGATGGATCATGTACAACGGCACAATCTAGCTTGATGTCCATTTTAATGGTCATGAACATTTTGTACGTCCTCTCAGGTGACTTTGGGATGAGTAGGAGATGATGGAGTTTTCATTTGGAAAGAAATGGAAAGTGTAATGCACATAGCCATTTCTTACACGTGAACATGTATTGAACATGTGGCTATAAGATGAGGATGGTGAAAGAGCGTTTTTATTGCACCACGTGGCTTTTAACTCATGGGAGGAGCACGGTCAAGGACAGTGCTTCTGGGAACACAGTTGACGTAAAACGCCAGATCAATTTTGAAAACAGATTGCATCAAACACAATGGTAGATTTCACTTACATTGAGGCTGAAAGCCATAATAAAGTCTGTTTATCCACCTCCGCCACACCTTTATACACATAAACTCAGTTCTAATTAATTATAAGAAGTCTCTGGAATAATGTCTGGTTATCCAGTATTTTGTGTGAAATGCATGTGTAGCATTAGAATTTCGAGGAACCATTTGCGATTTAGATTCCTACTTCCCATATTTATCTGTGGGGTTGTATACAACTTTGGAATAGTACACAGCTTTCAAATTGTTCTATACTACTGCAACAGGAGCTTGTTGCTGAATTTAAATAACAGTGTCTTATTATTCTTTGTTATCTGTAATATTTATTATGGCACAAACACTATATCTTTTTCCTGAGGCCAGCATCATTTCTTTATTTTTTGCAAAGGGGGCACTGTGTATTTACACTATGCCACAAGCGCCAGTATGAGGCGTTGATGTTTGATATAATCTTCCGGAATAATATACAAGCAGCCATCCATATTACTCTCCACCCTTCAGGTAGCTTTCTGTCTCAAAAAGGTTGGGGACTTCAGCTCTATAGTGTTTTAACAGATCATCTATAGCTTACACGAAAAATGTAGTTTTAACCCTGAATTGGTCAAATGTGCACTTGCATTTCTATAGAAAACTATGGTTTCATGACCGACTTACAAATCAAAGAAATAATGAAATGTGCATCCAATGCTTACAATAAACCAGTTTTGTGAAAAAAAAACAAACAGTTCCTCTTAATTTGAACCAAGAAATATCATAACATACTTTGCTTTCTTTCTGAGTCAGCACTGTATTGTCTCTATTCAAATCTACATTAGTGTGTAGTTACACGATTTGGTAGTCTAAGCCCTTTCTGCAATAAACCTCCAGTCCCTCCCACAGTTTGTCAGATGTGTACTTGTGTGTCTTTTAACACTGAGCGTTTCATCTCCCACTGTGAAGTAATGCAGCGACAGCCACATGGGGGTCCACATCTTTCTGCACCGGCTGCTAAAAGTCTATTTTCTTCTCAACTTCAGTTAGCGATACACCTGATTGATATTAAAGGGAAATGATTGCAAATAAATTATACAAGTTTCCACACAATCACAGCCGAATCTCACATTGCACCAGACGCTTCATGCTGCTAAAAAGAAAAGAAAGAACTCAGGTGTTTTGACATACAATCAGTGGTTGTGTGGGGGTGGTCTACTGGTCTGGTGGGTAGGCTTTTAAATAAAACACTGGAAGTTTGTGAGTTCAATACCAGGCTGCCACCATTGAGCCCCTGAGCAAGACACTTAACCCCGAGTTGCTCCAGGAGACTGTCCCTGTAGTTAGTTCACTGTAGGTCGCTCTGGATAAGAGCGTCTGCTAAATGACCTGTAATGTGGTTTGAACCTAGTTTGCTCATTGAATGATCAATTGCATCTGAGAATAGCAAAGCAATAAAGACAGACGGAGTCGCCTTCTCCAGCCAAGTCCCAATTTTTTGGCAGGTGACGACAATGTAAAAAAAACCAGGTCTCACTAGCATTTGGAAGTCAGCCTCAGCAACGTGTGCCCAGACAAATAAAACCACAATTATTGGCCGATCCACTCAACACTGCAACCTGTCATACTGCAGAGCCTGGTAATTCTATTATTATTACATTACAGGTTAGCAGACGCTCTTATCCAGAGCGACCTACAGTGAACTAACTACAGGGACAGTCCCCTGGAGCGACTCGGGGTTAAGTGTCTTGCTCGGGGGCTCAATGGTGGCAGCCTGGTATTGAACTCACAAACTTCCAGTGTTCTACTTGAAACCACTAGACCACCACCAATTCCACTCACAATAAACTTTATATTAAAAAGGAGCCATCTAACCCACAGAATTATTCATTCGGTTAAACCTCGATTGTATTCCTTGCAATAGCTTTTTGTTTTGTTCATTTAAATAGTTTCGTTAATGGACTATTTTCTTGTGATCCTGGGAGAGACGACAGCTGGCTCGCTGCGACACCAAGGTGAGCCAGCTAAATGTGTGCCAGCCAATGTGTGCTGTGGATCATAATCATGATGCGAGTGGTGAGTTTGCTACGGCAGCCGATTCAGGCAGTAAATTTCCATCTGACAGCAACCGCGTAAAAAGACTGGCACGGACAAACATGGAGGCTGGAGCTGATCCAGTGAGCTGTGTAGTCTAGGACAGCCTAACATGGAGCCCCCTTCACAGGTGATGATCTAATCAGCATGTTTGCTGTTGGCATTTCTATTTAAGCAATTGATATTTACTGGAGTTTTTTGTTAAACATTGACGTTTCATTTTGTTCCATTATGGTATTGTAGCCAACAGGTGAAACTCACACAGAGACACAACAGAAGCTTAACTCTCATTGCCTGCAGGTGGTGCATAAACACAATACACTTGACAAATTCTGCTCGACTGACAAGGTCACTTCTGTGCATAAACACTGAGCATACGTCTGCCATCATTAACATGATGCACAAACATTGGAAGTCGGAGATGCACCATACCTGGACCAGGTGGATGAGTGTCGTGAGGATGGCACAGCGAAGCATGTTGTGTTCTTCAGATTGCTTCCAGAGCAGGGGCAGGTACTGCACCAGACAGCCTACATATGGCCGGATCTGAAGCAAAAAGGAAAAAAAATTAAAATAGGAAGCATATGGTGAGATCACAATTAACTATTATCACACTGTGTTAAAGTCTACTGTGGATGATGCAGATGATACAAGTGTTATTGGGAAGAGGTGACAGGGACAATGGTGTTCCCTGAGTTCTTCCAGTCTGAGCGTGAGATATATATATATATGTCAAATTTACACGTGTTATAAGTCACATCTATAATGTTTTAAGACCATTGATAAAGCGCATAAGAAATAAGTGTGTGTTCATGAGTGAAGTCATAAGCATTACATAATGAATGCATAATAATAATAATTCACTATGAACGCCTTCAAAATGCACTATAGATATGGCCTTCATAGAAAGTGTTGCCAAAACTAGAAATCACCTAAGAAACTTGGAATCTGTTAATCTTAAAATACTCCAGCGTCACAAGCTTTACTGGCCTGAGTGTGTTAGTATTCAGTGTACGTACGAGATGAAAGAAAAGCTAGCAACCTTGCAGTTCGTGTAACACTTCTCCTCAGAGCTTTGCAAGATTGTTTTTTTCCCCAGAGTTAATTCCCAGAGACACAATTCCCTTATACTATGCCTCTATCAACCCAAATCAACAGTTTCATAATGATGTTCAGATTCTTCAGTATGCATTTTAATAATAAACCAGCTTCATACATAAGCAGTTATATTATTTTCATAGAAAAACTTGAAACCCATGTCCGCAGATGATCTTATAACAAAATAATGTCAACTTTTAGTATGACAGCTTTTGTTAGACATTGTATGGCAGCAAGCCGTAACAATATATTAATAGAACAAAATTGCCTTTGTTTTCACCTTTTAAAAATCAAGCAATTTTGTTATAAACACTTGAAATATCCGAGTGGTCAGACACCAAGAGGATGGCATCCCTCTCGACCCTGTGTGAAATTGGAAAATGTCATGGCACACTGTGTAGGTTAGGTGCAGTTGGTGTGCAGCCAGCCAACTCTAAGACATCCGACTTTGGCCCTGAATTACAAAACTTCAAAAATGTTCCTGTGCTGACTTTTGCTAACCCTTCGTATTCCCTGCAGCATCTCTGTGGCCGGGATGCAGAACCACCACTTGAATTTTTTTGCTCGATTATACCTTTTTAAAAAAAAGGAGTTGGCTAGGAGCAGAGGGAAGAGCAAAATAAAATAAGACATGTGACATACAGCCTTGAGGAGAAAGATAAAAAGTGAGGAAAAACAGGCCTACAAACTACTTGTGAGACACTGACAGCAGATAAAGGACCTAAATCTCATCATATCTGTCATCATGCTCATTTCAACACAAGCTGCACTCATGGTTTTGTTGCCTAGTTTTCTCAGTGGCTGCCACTCTTTGCAGGTTTGAAATCCCTTGTGAGAAGAGTTAGAATATTAATAGGACTTGCACTGACTTTAGAAGTTTAGCAAGGGCCAGTGACTGGGGAAGACTTAACCAGACTGACAGTTCACAAGAATGAAAGCCATTTCTGTGAGAGATTTAAGTCAAGGGATCGTTTAAAGGAAGGTGCTTAAAACGGAGCTGAAGCTTGGGGAGGGGGGTCATGAGGAAGGTCAATTATTTAAGGGTGAGCAGTTAAGTGGATTAGAACAATATATTGGATGCTCATAAAAATTCATATGCCCACAAAAGCACGGCGGAGTAGAAAGGAGGCTGTACCATCATGGTAAACGAGAGCAGACATCAGAACAAGGGCTGCTGTAGGCTTTGTGATTTACAAACAGTCAAGAATTGGACTCACGGTCGCTTTGCCTGTGTCTCAGGATGTGAAAAATTCATGTCTAGCTATCTTTTGAGGACATATGGTCGTTTTAGTTTGATGGTCTGGGGCTAGTACAGGGTGACAGGTGCTTTGTATCTGTGTTATAATGTTTTTATACGGCTTCACGTCCCCTGCAGAGTTGGAATCAATGACTACAATTTGTGCAGCGCTATTCTTCTCAAAGCAGCGGCAGAATATATCTCCCCAGATTTCCAACACAAGGGCTACTTGTAGCACGCTTTTACAATTTCAGTCAACTTCATTTCACATACGGCGACTGCTGATGGTACAGAAATGATAGGAAAAGCAATGTGTGACCGATGTGAAACACTTCATTGTTTGACATCTCAAATCTCACCTGGATATTCACTCTCTCGATGACACAGGAGATGACATGGAGCACTTGCATTTTAGTGTCACACTCCGTCACCTGCTGCAACAATTGGAAGAGCAGCCCAAAGATAGACTCGAGGTACTAAACAAAGAAAGGAGAATATAGGAGTTAAAGGGGAAAGAGAGAGCGGAGAAAGTCATTTATTTGTTGATTATTGTGAAACTTTGATTCTACTCGTCACTGGAATTAAAACATTTACAGTAATTTACACATTAGTGATGCAATTACTTACTGGGAGGAATTGTTCTGTCCGGAACTCGAAATCATCAACAGGTAGTCATGAGTTGAGGATGAAATAACATTTCTTAAGGTAGCTTTGCAAAGTGCAGACAGGTCATCAGCAGACACTAAAACAGTCTTCACTTGCTCTGACATACCCGAGGACTGATACCAAGCGTGTATGACATTAGATGCTGTGAAGCTTCAATAGCAAACACAGTAAGAATAGCATGATCAAAGTATTTGTTGAAGAAATGATGCCCTGACAAAAATAGGACAGGAAGGATATTGAGCTTCAGGGTTGTAGCTGTCTCAATCCGCACCTATGAGAAAAAAAGAAAATACATTTTGAAAAACCTTTTGGAAATGAATTCTCCATCAGTGCATCTGGATTGTTAGCTGCAGAGAAATAAGACACACAGAGTTTGTACTGAGCCAAGTTAAGACTGAGAGCAAAATAAATATAAAAAAATACATGAACAGAAGATTGTCACAGCTGCATATGCAGCAATTCAACCAAACGTAAAAAACTTAATTACATGTTCTTTTAATAACAGCCTCAGAAAGACCATAACAAATTCTCACTATAGCAAATGCTTGTAATAGCTACCTGCAGCAAGTTTGCTAAATACAGACCGTCTATTGTTATAACAATGGAGCGGCCCCTCCACCCTTATAGACTCCAGCAGTGTAATTTAGCCATGTCAGAGAGATGGAGGTGGAAACGGCTACGAGGGAGAAAGTGATCAGATACAGGAGAAGAGAATAAAGAAGGTGCACAAGTGAAGAGAAACGTGTGGGAGACTGAACTCAATTACAGCCGGTCCTTGCTCTCAATTTCACAACAAATTAAAAGTACAAAAGTTATCTAAAAAGAGGATTGTGTGTGTGTGT
>CALSCE010010657.1:21802729-21827729 GCA_943593645.1 Bovichtus variegatus | reverse complement strand
AAGATCTCAGAAAACAAAAGAATCACAAAAACAACTTCAACATCTTTAGTGCACGACCTGTCGCCGCTGCAGAGGATGATGACCACAAAGTTAGACCTCAGCTTTAAAATGCAGGATTTGAAGACATTTGTACTTTTTAGGACTAATAATGAATAATATGCGTTTAAGAAGCAGACTCCAAGACCGCCTAAAACAAGCAATAACACTGGTTATGCAGTTACCATATTCAAATTTGTCAAAGGAGCGTATGTCGTCAATATTTGCAACAACAACATTGATTTCCCTCGTGGTGACCAGAAGTAAAAAATACAACGTGAAATGAAGTCATTAAAATTGCATTTTAATTAATTAAATTAGCATAATCCACACGGAATTGCGTTTAAAATGTGTGGAACTCTTTTATATTAAAAATGTAACATGGCGTAGGTTTGGCGACGTCGCCTCAACAAAGCAGAGACAAAGTGTCATCGTCTCTTTGAAGAACAGCAGGGCAGAAAATGACCAATTCATTCAGAAAGACATGAAAGCCTACTTCATGTCATTGTGAATCTATCAAAGAGATTTAAACTGACAAACTGGCTTAATTGTCCTCCATTCACAAGAATTTCAAACACTCAGCCTATGTTCAAACATGAAGATAAGAAAGACCACTGCAACATGTGCATTCAAGAAAATAAATAGCTTACAGTTGAATTGGCACATAGTTGGATTTAGAGATGTACAATAGTCCCCCCTCGGTTTGCAAGATCATAAAATACAGAATAATGTTTCAGTAATTCTGCAGACATTAAAACGCAACCAAAGGAGTGTGCTGATGAACGAGGCCCATCAGTTGCCATCAGCACCGGCCTTGTTGGCAATTCAAAACACTAATGAGGGAAAATTCATTCAATTCTGCAGCAAAGTGTAGAAGATAATAGATTGCTTGATGAAATACTCAGATGGGTCTAATAAAAAGGCACATATGCACACACATAAAGTCTGATAATAATGAAAATTCAGTCAAAAACATTTGCCTCACATCATTATTCAGTTTCAAATTGCCGTTGATGGCTAATAAAAAACAGCAGGTTTTTACTGAATTTAAAAGTGATTAAAAGTGTAATCAGTGAAAATTGCACTGAACCACCTGAGTGAATCCAAACAAGCCAAAGAGCTTCAACTTGGCAATTTAAAAGCAACAGCATCACTTAAAATGATGCACAGTGTGTAATTTACTGTCCTATGTCCGGCCAAATGACACGCAAAAATGCACAAACTCTTCCTTCATTGTGTCCTAATAGACACAAACCAAAGACAAAATAGAATAATACGATAATAATAAACGAGTATTATCTGGAAATTAGAATTAGAGCAGGTAAAGAACAACTATTTGAACAAAGTGTAGCTACAGCTGGCTCATCACTAAAATCTCTGGAAATCAAGAGTCACATATTAAGCTTTTCTGAAGACAAAGAAAGTATGAATGTTAAGCGTTTTTGGAATTACTATTAAAATGATTAAATTCACACCGATTGGAAGAGTTACGCTGACAAATATTTCTGTTCCACCTGGGGAAAAGCCACCGGATGCAATTTAGGAATCTGAGAAATTCTGATCTTAAGAAAAGTCCATTACAATTCACAACGCCAACAAATAGCTTGTGATTCAAAACCGATGTCAGTCAGGATAGCGGATTTACTGTACTGTAACTAAATACACGATTGAGTGGGTTATACAGTATATTAGCGGATTATATTCATGAGGCATAAATCCATATTCATAATGCCTCAAAGCCACCATGCAGTTGAGGAAAAGTGAGCAGAAATGGGACAAACTGTTGACTTAAACATCACAGCTTGATGTTGTCAAAGCTGGCTTAACTGCAAATTCTAGAAAATATTACTACGTCCCACTGGGAATGCAAATGCTTTGAAAATAGAGGAGGTGAACTTGCCACCAATATGATTTTTAGCCTTTATTTAGAACGTGTGAATAAAAAAATCTGAGTAGAATGCAGCTGTTCGAGAGAAAAGGAGAATGTATTGGAGGAAATGTGCATAGAAAAACTGGCACAGTAGAAATCTTCAAGCAACTGGCATCTGTGATCCATCATTCAGCTCATGAATGTCATTGATGCCAGAGAACTGTCTCGCATACAAAGCTCCCACGGGGTGCAACGTCGCCACAAAAAACCTGAATTTATTGTAGACATCCAATAAATACATTTCGAGAACGCTCAACAAATACAGATACATTAGCAGCGTTGATAATAAACTATAATTAAATAAGCATGTCGAAGAAATACCTGCAATACATCCTCTGCTTTGTGAAACATAGTCTACATCCTCGACTTCAAGCAACACACAACGCTGCAGAAGAAACTTACTTCCATGTTGATACGCTTCATTAGACCTGGTTGAAATAACCTCTGTTGCTGCTTTGGACATCTGGGTTCATGACATCATCCGGAGGCACACGCAGCTCAGTGAATTTCACCAAGCTGTATCCTCTAGCAAGTCACTCGCGGCTGAATTAAATCTGGTTTGCAACAGTGGTATGAAGCCAAAATAAACAGAATTTGACGTAAATTCTAACCTAATTGTAATAAAGCCATAAGAAAAGGATGCCGAAATAACTACAAGGCTAAGCTAACAGTGTAGCTGCTCCATCAACACATGAAATATCATCTATGTATAAATACAACAGCGGCTTTAGTGTTTATACCTTAGACAATATGGCTTATATACACATTTTAAACATATGTTTTTGTTCGGTCTCTATACAAATGAGGTACCGTAGGGCTCGGGGTTTCACAACACAGCGTGTTCGCTTCATTCACGTCGCCCGGTGTGAACGCACTATAAAAGACAAAACACCTGAATCTCATTTAAGGACGCCAGGTGCCTTCGTTATCAAGGGAGCCAAACTCTGAGATGATCTTCTTGGAGACATTTAGTATTTTCAATAGCATTTTTTTTTTAAATTAGGGATATTTGTTTAATATCACTGACGTTTAAGAGAGAAATATATGTAACGGACTAATCCTTAAAAAATTTAAAAATTTAATCCTCATCCTCATTTAATCCTCAGCAGGCACAGAAAAGGGCAGGCGAGCTGCCATAAGGCATCAGTCTGAGTTTAACAGATCTCACCCAGGACACAAAAAACATTTTACCCACATGCAGTTACATTACAATTTTGATAAAACCCTTAAAACTATTTACTCAGTTTTTACAAGTTTCTCTTGTCAATTACTCCTCGTAGTAAAGCGGAGAAACTAAAATGTCAGAGATAAATATAACTGTTATCTTGAGTGATTCACTTTCGTTCTAAAGAACAAGGACCGCAGAACAGCAATAGAAACATACCATTTAAAGTTAATGATCAATAATTTAAAAAAAGAAGTTCTAATTTGCTTGTGTGAAGAAAGACCACTGAAACTGTTAAAGCCGTTATTCCCGTCATAAAACTTAAATCAAATTCCAATGCACGGCACTAGATTATGGAAAACTGTGCGTCTTGAATCTCGTGTTACATATCACAACTATGAGTTTGGTTGGTTAGTTAGGTAGCAGATATGGTTATGTGGCTGAAAAATAAAAGGTGAAATGGAAAAACTAATGATTAATACATTTTCCCACATTTAAATGCCCCCAATAATTATTAGTACAAAACAAAAATCATATTCTGAGGATCTATGAGTCATGTGAGTCCGATAAAGAAGGACTTCATGATGAGCCATTGAATGAGCAATGCATAGGGATACAACTGGCTAAATGTATATAATGCTGCATACACAAGTTTAATGCCACTGTAGCTGCCTGCTAATAAGATATAAATCACAAGTAATTAAATGTGAGAGACGCTTCCTCGGTTAATTGGTATCCATAGAAACAGGTGGCGTCAGGCCCTATTGCAATATGAGGGTGCTATAGAATTATCTATACTATTTTACATTGTTTAAATTAAGGGTCCAGAAGCACACATGGTGACATTACTAAATTACCCATAATGGATGATGCATCATGCATGTCATAACTGGGGACACACAAATGTTTGAGTTTATGCTTCCATCCATCACAATAATAATATCAGAGCATGTGGTATGCGTGGGCTTTGCCATATGTGTATAATTATCTAAATTACATTATAAACTTAATTACAATATAATCACATTCTATGTATTTTGCAACAAAGAGGAATGCAAATGAACGCACATCTAAAAGTTCCTCCACACAAAGATGGATTATGAAATAGGAGGCAATTAGACGCAGAGAGACTGAACCCGGTAACTCAAAAGGTTCAATCTAATGGTGAGATTATGTTGAATTGCATTGTAAATAATGCATAGATTTCTTCACATTCCTTCATATAAATGCTTTTAAAAGAAAGCGCATCAATCAAGTGCATGGCTCATAAGGCAATAATCACAATAATGGCAAAATCTCATTTTTAAAAAAGGATGACTATGGCGTAATAATAGTTCCTTTTCCAAAAAAATTTTTTAAAAAAATCACAGAGAAGTTGAAGAGTAAATGAAAGGTACGGCTTTTTAAAATCAAAACTATTCCAAGAAATAAAACAAATCAGATGACAAAACCTTCCCACAATCCCTGACTAACTAGGTTTAGCTTTGTTTGAAGAAAGTTAGCAGAATAAAACCCGTTGTTCGATGCTGTGAACTGTGTGGCTGAATGTGCACTTTCACTAAAGGGCCAATTTTATTCATTACGAATTGAATGTATTCTGAGGAAGCTGCCACTCGGGTCATTTTAAGCAGTTTAGCACTGACTGTGTCTGGAGCTCTCTTACCACCAAGTCGGGATCCTGCATGAGGCTCAGGATGACCTCGTAGAGTAAAGGTCGAAGGTCAGATTTGAACTTGACAGAGATCCACTGTCCTATTAGCCAGATGACTCGTCTGCGAATCAACTTGTATCTGGAGAGGAAAGAAGGAAGAAGGGGAGATGAGTTAGTTCTGGCTGCAGAGAGAATTCTTCTCTGCACTCTTCATCCATATCATCATTTTGAGATATGAACCAGCTGGCTCTTTAATCTTATCTCAACAATGTAGTTACAGTATTTTTGGTTCCATTAAAAACAATTGGCAGATTTCATAATTTTAAATAGCTGGCCCAGTGCTCATGGCTCATCTTGAAATTCCTTTCATCCGTCTTTACACTTGGTGGAGACTACACTCGTATCGCTCTCCTTTTATTTTCACATATCCACATTTCAAGACTATGTCTAATCTGGTGGCATAAAAATGAACACTGAACTGTGAACAACCAAAGTGGGTTAAATTAGAGTCATCAGAGAGGTAGAGATAGTGGCACAATTACAAAGTATATAGGAGAACGCCACGGGACTTAAACATAAAAACTGACCCAAGGGACAAACGGAGAAGTGAAGAAAGTGTTTGTTAAAGGCAAAATACTCATACAAAAGCAATCCCTCTCAACCATCCTTTATGAACCCTTATTAGAAGTGCGTGGCGGTGTCTGCAGAGACACTGTCCTTGGCCTGTATTTTCTCTTTTCTTTTTGTTTTGCTGTGCTTGGCCGTTTCTCTGCCTCTCACTTTGCCTCTGGCTCAAGCTGTCACTTCTCTGCCTCTTCTCTCCTGATGCTCTGTTCTGCCCTGTCTGACACTGTAATCGATGTTGCCCGAGTCGAATAATATGCACATTAGCTAGCTATACTGAAGATCGCTAAACTCGCCAGCTAGTGTTGTTTAGCCGAGGAGGAGGGGCCAACTTTGAATGATGCGTTTACACACCGCGACAGACAAATCCTTCTTATTCTGCTTTAAAGAAAGAGCGTGGTGTGTGTATTTGTTTTTAATGAATTCATGCTTGCAAAACCTAAGGGACATGACCAGAGACAGAAAAACTAAATAAGGGAAATAGCCTAGTTAAAAAAACTAAAATGATCAAAAATCCACTGGGGCAAAGTAATGTGTGACAAGAATTAAAATGCCTTGTGCTGCATGTCCCACATGTGAGGCAATGCATGTTAGGAAATGTTGCATTGGGCGGGGAAGAAGTGTCCCTCCGCATCCGACCTTGTACCTGAGGACCGGCTCGACAGAGAGGAGTGGATGGAGGGATGAAGGAAGAGAGAGAAGGGAGGATGAAGGACAGACGGATGACACTCTTGTTGTCTTCTTGTCTAATATCCACAGGGAAAGAGACCACAGTCTGGGCCACCAGCCAGAAGATGCTAAACAACATCAGTACTCGGGACTCGGAGATGGGAAACGGCGCTGTATGCATGCGTCTGTGTGTTATCTTATGGGCAGGCAAGGATAGAGACAAAGAGTTTGCTTATATAGTTAAGCAAAAAAAGCTTGTTTCTGTGTTTTGTTTTGAAAATTGGTTTAATTAACTTTAACTTAGGCTGAAGATTACAATCACTGACAACATTACGCTAAATGCCATGTGGACTTGATTTCTCATCATCTTAAAAGCACAAGATGGCACTTACACGCTCCTGGGTTAAACTACTCAGAAGCAGTGGAGCATGCAAGGAGAATAAACCATCATCCAATTACTCTTAAAGGAAAACAAAAGGCAGTCAGATCTGATTTTCTACAAGCTTTTATGGAGACGGCAACACATGGGATGGTTCCAACACGATAGCGCAAGTACGGCAGTGCCAATGGACAACAGCCATGGGCACATTCCAAGAGCTTTCTCTATATCCAGGTTCCAAACAACAGCTTGGCAACAAAATACTGACACTCAGATAACAAGTCGGTGACAACAAGGATAAATAATCAAATTACACATTATTATCCGCCCATAAAAAGGTCATTCTACAGGACTATTCTTATTCATTACACAACAAATAAACATTTATCACAAGTTCTCTTTATATATCGTGTAGTAAACAACCACTGGCACAAATGTTTGTTGATGCGAGTTAAGACTTACACAATTTACGCATTATGACCGACAGTATAATCCCTATTCTGATTATTATTCAGTCAATGCATCTGTTGAAGTGACCAAAAGATTAGTTTTCCCAACACAGCATGCAATATAAGAGTGGTGCGCTTGTGCATGACTGTGACTAACAAATACAAACTATCTTCTTCAGCTGGGGACGGTGCAGCCAGCAGAGTCTATTATTACGCTGCTTGCAAAGAGGGAAAAGGGGATGGAAAGGCAGACGGAAGAGCAGGTCGACGGGGGCATTTGTCCGTCAGTCAAAGGTTGGACATGACTCATTTACGGTAAACAAGTTTCCTCCTACATAACTTCACACAGCTGTCAGGAACCCTGCTCATACTTTTGGCAAACGCATAAGAAATCCATGTGGACACAAATATTAACTGAATGAAAAGCAGAATCCTAATTTCACAATATCCTTGAACAAGTGGACACACTGTTCCTTCGCTTTCCGTTCTGCAGTGTGTTTGCATGCACTTAAATAGTTTGGTTATTGGTAGTCTGTAGTATTCCGGTTTATGAAATGTCATGTAAATTGGAATTTGGATAAAGTAATTTAAGGTAAATAGTTCTCAGACCGACGATACGAGGAGTCTCTCACACAGTCTAAGCTAACATCCATGACTAAATGTTATTACTAGTGCAGAAGTCATATCACTTATGTATAAAAGCACCAAAAATGTTTGTTTTCATGGGAGGCAGCCGCTATTTCAGTCGTTTGTAATGGCAATTGCAGCATTGTGCACATGTGGTGGCGCTGTATCGTAATCAGCGTAGTGAAGCGGGAAAGGAGCCAAAACCAAAAACCAAAACTCCACGTGTTCCTGAATGCCGTCTTGTACTGCGACTAAAGTACAAGACGGGAATGCCAATATGTGTCCGTTTACAAATAAAGAAGTTGTTATTTATCAACTTTTTTGTGATATGCTGCACATGAGGAACACATATCACTGGGACTAAAGAACACTGCAGGTGAACATTTAATATCCAGGGATTCACATTATAGACACAACAGACCATACAGGGTCCAGCACCACAGCACGTGGTCAGAATGGCAGCACATCCGCGTCATTCTGAGCCAAGAAAAACCCTGTTCTGTGCAGCCTTTTAGCTACAGCACTGTGAGCAAATGTCAGTATACTCACTGGGACTTGAAGTCTTTCCACTAACACCAGGTGAAAAGCCTTGCGAGCCACAATGGGAGCAGATGCAAGAGAAACCGAAGGGAACAGAGTTGCACTGAAAAGAAGTATAGCTGCCAGATTGGGGGTCATGAACCCACCTGTGAGAGAAGTCTGATTCATTCAGCTAACCAGCTTACACATCGGCAACAATGGAAGCCCAACGTGGTGCTGCTTTTTCTTCACATTTTACCTGTGTGAACATGTCAAACTCAATTATGTTTGGTGTATAAAGCCAACAAAAATCCATCCCCGGTGGCAAATACTAGCAAGATGGGAAAATTAAGTTAAAGCCACCCAAAGCGCAGTCATTTCACAGCATCTATTGGTCACACGGGAGAGGAACTGACTTTTCTAACAAAAATTCATACAAAAAGGTCAAGCCACAAAAGGCAATGTCAAAGTGCCAAAGTGTTTTACAGCCTTTTATGCTGGCAGAGTCTGAGTAGAATGGTGGAACACACTCTTTATCTTTATCTCACCATCTTTCAAGGGAAACACAAAAAGCTCCCACTGGGTATTCTGGGATGTCAATATGAGTGATATTAAGGGTATGTATGGCTGTGTCCAAGTAAGAGTGTTTTGTATATGTGCTAAAAAAATGACTTGCTGTCATGTCTCTGCTCAGTTATGATGACTTATAACATGTGACAACTTGAGTCAAAATATCTCTATACATCTCGATATAGATATACTATATACATATATAGATATATACATACTGTATATAGATATATCACATTAGTTTTCCTGCTTAAGTCTTCTTCTCATAGAACTTACAAGCATGAACACACTTCTTGCGTTGGCTTCTTTAACGAGCATTCAAACAAACATTCACCAGGGGAAAGTGCACGGCGAACACCAGTTTGCAGGTTAGATAGCACATTAAAAAGCATGTGCACGTACAAACTTAGGTCTGTGCGGATGTGGCTTTTACTCTTCAATACCACTAACTTTTCATCTCTTGTTTATATCATCAGCAGCTGCCAGCAAATGTCAATCAAACACAGACAGCCGAGACAAAAAGGAGCATTTCCCCAAAGATCTTTCTTCTTCCTTTTAATAACAACTATTAATAATTTTTAAAAACATGTTGAAATGATTTTAAGAAGCAAGGACTACATGCAATTTTATTTTGAATTTATCAAAAATACAGAAAAACTATTGTTAAAAAACTATTGTTGTGGAGTGCCAGAAGGATGATTTGAAGACTGTACATTTGCTGCATTTCTCTGAATGTACAAGAGCACAAAACACTTAAAAGTACCACCAAAGTAGTGGAAAGGCTAAGTTATCGCAAGTCTAAAATATAACTCTTAATGTCCCCACAAATCCCTGATAGCCATCCACCTGAACACCTCTGGAATGAACTTGAAAGCAGCATCAGTAAAAAAGGAACATCCACCTATAAACCTTAAGCAGTCGTGCAAAACACCGATGTCCGCATGGTCAGCTTTGATTTCAGGCCGCTGTAAGTCCCTGTTGAGTCACTGCCACAAAGTCTGACAGCGCTTTCAATCATGTGCCGCCATAGTATGAGACAGGGATTTGTAACTTTTTAGTTGATGCTGCTTTAAAAGTAAGAACAAATACATGCGAGGTCTTTGAGAGGAGCGAGGGTGGAAGAAGTCGTGGGCAGGATGGGAGGTCAATGGTTAAATTACTGTGGTTACTAGGTGGTGACTTTTGCACATAGTGACTTGAGTGGTGGGAAGATCAATAACATTAACACTAAAAGCCCTATTGATGATCTCCTACAGTTTCTTCTTTGTATTACCGTGTTCCCTTTCCAGACATTGATCGAGCGTGTGAGAATTCTCTATGTGACGGCTTCATATATTTGACCAGCAGGGTTTGTTTTTTTTGTCAGAGAAAGTATATTCTTGTGACTAATTCAATCCACTGGGAGTTGAGAATGACATATCGAATTATGGCAGGATGTAAAACATGATGACATACCGACAGTGTGAAGACAGGATTGCTTCGGCAGAGGAGCGTGAAACCAAGTCTGTGGATGTGGATGCTAATACACACACTAACGCCTCCTAACGCAAGCTTCGGATTTTACAGAAGAAACTACACTTAGTGAGAGACATCATCACCATTTCTGAATAATGTATATATGTACACTTACTCTCCATTCTCATTGCATAACCCTCTTTAAAAGTCTGTGGCAACATCTCAAGTTTGACAGAAACGCAGCTCTTTTCTGGACCCCAGCACAGAGACGTCAATGGGAAGTGAAAAGGTTATCTCCCATCACTTATATACTAACCTTGGCTTTACTAAAAGTAAAATCAATCCTCTTTGCACAAAGCAATAGGTTATCATCCAAAGGCCTCTCTGTTTAAAGAAAAAAGGAAGAAATGATTTGACGTTTTAAGGATAAGAATGGAGTCATCTAATGCCAGACATATTATCTGCGCAGAGAATTCAGTGTTTCTGTTGTCGTTTACGTTCCTAAATTGCACGACAGGAATGCACTACTGTTTTTGTTTGGTCTCGTCTTTCTTGTGTAGCATAAATGGACTGCAACTGTATCCCATTGTGCAACCCTGTGTTGCAGAATGACAATGAATGAACCTCGAGTCCCTTAATCTTTTAATGAATTTCCCTGAGGAGACTAAAACCAACAGTAAAACAGATAGTTCCCTGATAATGCTACATTGTAAACAACACAAATCCCTATTGAAATCGGCAGGAGCAGCGCTAGTTAACGTTAGCTTTCAGTAGCCGGTATTGTGGGAGCTATTGACTTATATTAAAAAAAGGTGCGTTCAGGCGAAGGTGAAGTAAACATTATCATGATGTGTTTAATCGTAAAATTGTGTTTTTGGCGAGAAACTTATATAAGTTTACAAAGGAGATGTTTTCACAGCAATATAAAATGGATATTGGAGAGGGAATTATGACGGGTTACATTCCTTTATTATGTTTGAATACTGTTTTTTGTTAGGAGGTTTATGTTGAAATACACATCGTTTTGGACCGAGGTTTTCAAATCTCCAGATACATGTGCGGTTAAAATAACTGCAACATGATGAGAACTTTTTTCTCTCCTAATGTTATACTGAAGAGCCTGCACCTGTTCAGGGACAAACACCGCTTTACCAGGAAAAAAGTGCCCAAACATGATTGAACAAACGTCAACGAGAACACAATTAATGATCCAGATCAATGTTAATAAATCGGCCCAATCTTTAAAAATGTCGTCTGTTTTACTGTGTCTGTGTTTTTATTTTATTTCATGAAACCCTGCCAGCTATATGTAGTAACCGTTTTATAAAAGCAATGGGCCACTTGAGGCTGTAATTTATAGGGATTTTACAACGGCCCTTAGCGGTTGTAAAATCCCTATAAATTACGGCCTGAAGTGGCCCATTGCTTTTATAAAACGTTATGTTTTGGCATTACGCTATGTTGCGCAATGCTGTTAGGCATGACGCAAAGCGTTGTAAAATTACTGTAAATTATCTATTAACGGTTTAGACACAGGTTGATATAATTTATGCCTGGAGCCAGACTGTTGCACTTGTGACATACTTCTACTGCAACACAGCAAGTTTTGAGAGTAGCTCTGCATTGGGAAGAATCACGTTCAGGTGCTTCCGTGTTTACACTGCTTTGCAAGTTCATTCATTTATTCACTAAGTTTATTTTTGACTGGCCTCATTTAAAATATAGCAGAGTGTAAAACAACAAAACACCACCAACAACAAATCCTAGGCACCAAGAACCAAAAAGAAGAAACTTAATAAATAAAGCAATAAAAATATAAGGCAAAGAAATCAACCAAAACGAGAACTGGAAGTAAAACATGTAAATGGAACTAAGGATAAAAGTAAAGTAAGCTTTAGTTAAATTTTCCAAGCTCCTTTCTAAGTAAAAACAGCAGCCACCTGCAACATAATCCAATCATTTGAGTGTGCAACGAAGCAATGTAAGAGGGTAAAAAAAACAGCAAGGGCCTTAGAAAGAAATGAAACCCAGTGTATATCACACGTTACAGAGTGAGAGGGCCATCCAACCTTAGTATACAGCTCACAATGATGAGAATTCAAATCAGTAAAAAATCTTAGTGCAGTGATAAACAGCAGCCAAGTGCATGTATAAAAAGTTACCATAATCTAAGACTAATAAGAAAGGTGCGTCAATGAGCGTTCTTCTACAATGCAAAACCATTTTTTTGCCTTATAAAAGTTAACAAGCCGAGAAATGCATAAAATAAAAACACTAAGGGAATTGTCACTGGCGTCTTTTAGCAGCTGAGGAAGAGATTGTGGGAGAAGAGGATTGCGAGTTTGAGCCAAGAGGGTGTTTTATCTGGTTCTTTATTGTTCTACTCACCAATGTTATATTGTTATGTTTCTGTTCTAGTATAGGTGATTGGGGAAGCAGAGTTTATAAATGTAGATGTGTATGCATTGGTGTTTGTGAGCGCGCCAGAAACTGAAAAAGCAACAGGTGGCATTTGGCCGCCTCCCTGTGCCATTGGCTCATTGGTTTTCTTCGGGATGTTTTTATTGCTGCACTCCTGTCCTAGGGTGAGACCCGACCACCATCCCTAGTCACTGCGTCACGATGAGCTCAGTTTGTTAAGATACACGAACTACGGTAAAGTAAAACTTTGAAAATCAAAAAAAGGGAAATACGAGTGTCGGTGAACTGAACTTGAAAGACCAAAGCAATAAGAGCCTAGCGGGTACAAAGTGTAGGGGTTATTCACACCTGCAGCGTGTCAGAGCAGAGCCGCTCTGATGTCAGCACCAGCATCAGTGTCCAGCCTTTTGTGTGCTGCAGGCTTTTTGTTGTGATTGTCCTGCGGGTCTGCATGAGCAGGGCACTTCTTTGTTCTTCATATTACTGTCGCCACCTCCCCTCTGGCTACTCTTGCTTTCCCCTGACTTTATTTTTTAATGCAGTCATTTATCAGCCAACTATTTATTGTTACTGCATCCGACCGTCCCATGAGCAGGTTTGAGTGAGGCGCGAGTGATTGTGTGAATACAAGCAGCAGTTGTTAGTGTGACTATAACAGACATTGACTCCAAGCATCAGTTGGCCAATTATGAGCCTTTTGGCATGCATCGACTGCTGCCGACAGTAATCAATAGCTGGACAGAGGTTAATAGTCTATTACCTTGAATTACACTGATAGGTATGTTAACTATGCAATGCATCAGACACAGCACTAATGTCGGAGAGTGGACTCATGCACAATAAAACCATCAACTTAAAAAAAAGAATTGCCTATCGGGCTCAAGTTTCATTATTAATACTTCAAGTCTATAATACCTCACATTACAAAGCTTCAAAAACATATTCATATTAGGTGCCTGTGTTGTTTCACACACACCTTAGCTAGGGGTATATAACGATTCCTCGATCTGGATCAAATTATCAATACAATGATCAACGATCAAATATCATGGATGCAAAGTGTAAACATGGAGAAATAAAAGCAGTGCTGGAGGCTTAACATTGCTGTGCGTGCGGTCGATGGAGAGCAAATGTGTGTGACGGCGAGTAGCAGTAACATTAAAGCTGTGTGTAGCAGTGCATTGTGTGTACAGTTTATTTGTCGGTGAATAAATGCTCCAGCTCCTCAGGACTCAAGCCAAGCTCCCATGTCTTGCTTGGCACCTGCTGATTAAAGTGACGGGGGTTAGCCCCGGAGTTAGCAACAACAACAGCTCTCTTGTGACATCAGCAAATATTGCATCTTTGTCCGAATAATCGTAATGAAACTTGCGATTTACAGCCCTATCCTGAGCTACTATAGCTTTCTTCAGGAATAAATATTTTATGAACCTTCAGTGTTTGTACTTTATGATGGGATAAAATATTAAATATCATGACGAATGGAAATGAAATAAAGATGCCGACATAAATGTGTGAACCTTCCAAAAGAAATGCAACATTAACACAATACCTGTGATGGCTGACTTGCAGTTCTCCCAGAAGCTGATTCTTGAACCACTGGTCAAAGTCCACGTTGTCAAACAGCTCATAAGCTGCCAGTCCCACCGCATTGTATACTGCGGACAAAACAACCACAGAAAAAAATAGAAAATATTATCATTTCGGCGACATTTAGACTGCAGGCAAATTCAATTTCTTTCTCAAATCCGATCTTTAAGACAAACTGTCCGCACTGTTATTTGCAAGTGATCAGATCTACATGGGGTGATGTGGTAACGACGGAGGCATCAGTTACTACGGAGCCACAATAGTGACGCAGGCCAGCTTTCCAACACGGAAACATGAGAAATGATATTGCCCTCCAAACAATTGAGCTGTCACGTCGCTGTGCAGAACTTTTCCGTCGCACCAGAAGAACTCAGTTGCAATGTTCCATATTACAGTCATGGCGGGTTTCACTGTGTAGCAAGTACAGTGTGTGTGTGTGTGTCTGTGTGTGTGTGTGTGTGTGTGTGTGTGTGTGTGTGTGTGTGTCCCGCTGCTAGTGAGGCAACAAATACTTTGAAATCCAATTTGAGGAGCCAGAGTGTCTGGACTGAGACGCATCTTTAGAAATCCAGATTCCAATTGGAATCGCATTTCAAACCACCTCAAAAATTGCATTTAATGTGGTAATATCAATCTGGATAAGTCAAAAATAACTTGGGCTTACAGTCTATACAAGGCCTTAAAAAGTGCAGTAAACAAAAAGTAAAGAGGAAAAAAACAACCAAGACAGAAACGGAGAAGATTTAACAGAGAGGATCTGAAACTTGTCCCATTACTTTAACTCTCTGGTATTATGCATGACTGGAACTGGGCAAGAGGAAACTGGGATCTACAGCCTCTTCATGCAAGTGTGTGCGATCGTGTACCTTTTAAAGGTTCAATGTGTAACAGAGTGTGAAGAGGTGTGTTGACTTTATGTCAAAGATGTCTACGTCCCGTCCAGTGTAGGAGGCGATAGTGAGCCATTATAGCGCCAGTCTGGCCTCAGACCAGAGGGAGAAGAAGTACAGCTGCCTGACTCAGGCAGACTCAGGGCTGCAACATCACATCCATGGTCCCTGCACGTTTTCATAGTTTGTTTTAATTCAATCCAAAGAGTCAGAAACGAGAAAAGGACTCGCAGCATCGCCTCGTCCTCCCCGCTGCCAGGAGGCTGCTCCGCCGGGAGTAGAGCGTGCGAGAGGGACGTGAGATGGACAGATCTGCTGTTAGCAGTCAGCAGATAACGCCGATTCAGCCGACTCCTCGTCAGATCGTCAAACTGTCTGTTGCTGCCGTGACACAGGATAGACCGAGCGCTCCATCAGCCCGCTGTGACAACCGGTGCCCAAACAGATGCATGCTGCCCTACTGTGTGTAGGCGCGGAGGATGAAACAAACACATGACGTGTTCGCTCGTCTCTGCCACCCAGACCCAAGCCAACAAAGAAATCAAAACATAACGTTCCACGGACCGTACAGCCTCCAGTAAAGACAGATATCTAAGCCCCACTGAAGACTGTAAGATAGCAGTGATATATATACTGACTCAGAGTTTAATGAAGTGACAGACTGACAGAATGACTCAGCTCATTAAGGAAAGACCCTGTTTTTACAGCAGTGTAATTAAGGTCTTAGGCCTAGTATATTAGCACCATTATAACTATTGAGTAATTAATAAATCAGCACCTGCTGTTATTAAGTGCCCCTTTGGCTCTTCAACTAGCTTTAGCTCTCAGAGCCAAAGTGATATGTCACTGCTGCTGCAACAGCACAGCTTCATCATCCTGTGATGTCTGCTGTTTTATCAACACTGTCAGCAGACCGCTGAGATCTCTGTGGGCATCCAGCTTTAACAGAGGCTCTAATAGCAGGCAATCCCAACGGCCTGTGATTTAGTTGTGCACGCCATAAAACCACCAGAGAAGCAGCCCTGACCTGCCACAGAGTTATAAATACAAAGGAGTTAGAGAGGAAAAAGATAGGGTGTAAGAAAAAGAGGGGGGGGGACTAGATGCCCAGGGACATGAGAGATGAAGTGACTGAGCAGTATAGCGAATGGATTCATTTATAAAAATGCAACCAAAAAAAAAAGGGAATCTATAGGCACAATTATCATGTTCATGTTTTTATTTATTTGGAGTGTGTATCAAGGCCGAACATGATTGTTATGCATCCTGTAGCTGTCTTTATCCAGATTTTAATTTACCCTGCTCTCTCCATCTGTTTACATCTGTGGTCGGAGAATTTCAATAAAGCAAATATAACAACCTTCACATTTTGTGTTGAAGCTAAAATAGTAATTTTAACTAAACAGTCAAACAGACTCTTCTTATGAGTCCACATCAGTATTATTATTCACATAGCGTGACGGATGATAGCAGTTATTGCACCAGTAGGTGAAGCCTTGACTCACCTGCATCCTTCATCAGCAGCTGAACAGTGTCTTCCACATTGGTTGGGCCTGCAAAGACAGATCCCTGCATTATTTCTTTGGTTATAGTAACGTGCATACAATTCAAACATTTTTCAATAATAATAATAGACAATCTGTAGGATTTAATGGACCCAGTGACCACATCTCACTCTTTCTACTGCTCTGTTCTCTCCCTCTCTGTTAGTCCTTGTTGTGTACTCAGTTCTCAAAATCAATAGCTTCCTCCCTTCAACCATAGAATTACACCAATCTGGTGTTTTCCCTGCTCCAGCAGAAGCCATTTCCACTCTTGTCACTTGAAAACAAATGCAGCTTAGGAGATAGGCCAGAAGCAATCCGCCAGTTTGAGCGATGGTGTCGCAAATTCAACTACAGAACCAGATCTACACCCCAGTACCACCAGAGGACCAGTGGCAGTGTGTGTGTGTGTGTGTGTGTGTGTGTGTGTGTGTGTGTGTGTACATGTGACTGACTAGAGAGCTGTGAGTGGTTGTAAAGGTGGAGGTCGTCACCAGGGAACTTGAAGGTGCTGACAAGCTTATATATTGCATGTTAGACACACTACAAACCTACACGCTTTGCTGTGTTGTGATATATGAAATCTGTATTACTTGGGGCAAGGCTACCTTTCATGACTCAAATGGGGTCTGACATCTGGGGCCCATTTTGTGTTACAGGGCAACAGACATGTTTCATGTGCAGTGCACGGACATTTTATCGGTACAGCATTTTTCAAACACAAAGGCAATTACTTTGCATAATGTGTATAAATGCATTTAAATGAATTCATTATTTAAAAAAAAAAAAAGAGATGCAATACAATGAAAAAAGGGATCTTTATAATATCACTTGGGTGGACAAATATTAGAAAGACCACCAACAAGTATAAGTAAATATATATATACTTATAAGTATATATATATATATACTTATAAGTATAAGTATATACAAGTATAACACAATAAAATCCAACAGCACCACACAGCCTCCAAAATGACGATAACATTGAATCCAAACAGCTTTTACATAAACTGAACTTTGTGAAGGTAAGAGCTGTATCAGAAGCGATGGTTTAAGCTAGCTGTACCGTATAAAATGGCAACGAGTACATGCTTTCCTTATTGAAAGGATGTTAAAAGTTATATATTTTTTTATAAAATAATATTTCAATTGACATTTAACTGACCCTGGAGATTCTGAACCATATCCAGCAGCACAGGTATCAGTGTCTGGTTGTAGTTGTGGAAGATATCCAGGAACAACACTTCTGCACAAGGCTAAATAGAGGAAGAGAGCAGAGGGGAGAAAAAGGAAGACGGTTAATTTGCATAATTGACTGTAATGTCATTTTGTTTTTCTCTCCCCAGCTTGCTTTGGTTTGGATGAGCACTCAGTGGTGGTGAGGAGGAGAATCACATGAACAAGTAAAGTCAGTGCATACGCTCTTTATACACAAAATACATTTCATACAAGGAGGCTCAAGCACAAACACAGAGAAACAATGGCAATCAATGCCTTGAGCTCCCAGATCAATAAATAATCAGGGGATTTGTGCGTTTTAACATTGGTTTAAAATGTTACACAAACAAAAAAAAAAAAATCAATATTAATTAAAAAAAGGTGCAAGAAATCTGACAACATGGGTTGAGCCAATTCATGAATATGTGTTATATACATGTTGTGTGCTACATGTGCATGCGTCTGTGACATCTCATGTACTGCAGCTATGACCTTTTCTGCCCCGGTGGCAAGAGGTCAGAGGACACTTTGTCCTAATCCTGTGACGCTGGATTGACTTTTCAAACACAATTCCTTGTTCTTTTGGAAGAATATAGACAGGTGGTGATATTGACAGGGGGAGGTCATCTATAATCAGCCATTAGAATTGGTGACCATGGCAGGGATAGATGGAGAGTGACATTTGATCCATGAACCATCCTGAGCACCACAATGTGCTAAGAAGGTCAAAGACACTGCGTGGGAAAAGTTCCTGAATTAAGTCTATTAAAAATATTTATTTAAAAAAAAAGAATTTGCCTCTGCAGCCTATAGTCATTAAAAATATAAAAATTTAAATATATTTTTGAAAACTCTGTATTATTTCTACATAATCTACAATTTTTTTATTTTATTTTTTTATTTATTTATTATTTATTTATTTTTTTTTAAGTATGTGAGAACGATATACTAAATCAGAACACTATTTAAAACTCCTGGGCCACTACAATTTATAATGAAATCCCTTTTAATAGGGCAGCTGGTGTTTAAAGCTTTTAAAGTGTTTATCAAGTTATTTCTAACAAAAACACCCTAACACTGATTTAAGAAAAGGCAACAATAATGTGATAAAAAGTTAGAAAAACTAAGTAACAGCTTAGTGTTTTCTACAGAGAATTTTAAATTGTTAAATAATTAGCTAACTAATACGCTCTCATAGACCGTATGCCACAATTTGTTCTGCTGCAATGTGTTTTGAATAAATAAGAACTTTTACAACAAGACGTTGAAGTTTTTTCTTTTTTTTTTTTTTAAAAACAGCAGAACAGAAGGATGTTATCTGAAGTGATGAAAGCAAGTAGATGGGGCTCAACACAGAGAAGGAAGCGAAGAGAAACGAGGGGTAGACAGAAAAAAAATAAGACCTTGAACAGGAGATTATGTCATGAGTCAGAAAAACAGCTGAAAACAAGCCACTGCCTCAGAGATATGTACCAGCGCCCTGGGGACCACTAGCTGTTCGAGGATGCTGCAATGTATAGAGCCTGCTCAGGGCTACAATATGAAATACTTTGATTTTTATGAAGCACGCACTGTTAGGGTTATTTTATTAAAATAGTTTCAAGGGTGTAGTGTGTGTGTGTGTGTCTTTACTTACCCGTAGACTGTATTTCCAGGAGTCACCACCTGTTTCTTCAACAGCTAGAAGAAAAGAGACGTGTGAGAGCTGGTGTCACATGTCGATATAATCAGAAGAGTGGACGGTCTAGCTAATTTTACTACAGGCCTGAACTATATTCTGAGATAACAAATGGTTATCTATTAGGAAATGTTGGTCTGGAGTAGAGACACTGTGCATCTTGTCTGAGCAAAAGTGCAAATGCATTTGTACACGTGTGTGCGTGAGTGTGTTCCTGTAGAACTGAATATAAATGTCACTACAGCAAGGGCCCTTGTGGTCTCAGATTTATAAAAAGCTGTGTCCGAGTGGTCAGTGTCATTATTACGGATATCTTAATCCCAACCCAAGTGAAGATGTTGTAGCTATGTATTGCAGCTTTAGATGAATCTCAGCTGGATCTGCATAACAAAATGCTTCATTGCTTTTAATAGCACAGCATTAACACAGTTGATGGTAAATGTTGGATGCAAACCATGTGTTTGACTGTGCAGATTATCCTATACAAATCACATTTCAAGAAATCACTATTAGAGCCATTATCTATGTATTCGGAACTTAACTTTAATGCATGAATACAGCATCACCCCTACACAGTAAAGTTTGGCAAAACCTGCATCCAAAGCGACATTACTGACTTCAAGAACTGTAGAATTGGCCACCTTACTATTCTGGACTCAACATGGATGTCAACGCTGGCAGACTGCAGGTCCAGATACGCATGTCTGCATATTTGATTAGCTGTGTATCTGGGGATGTGCTATTACCAAAGCTCTCCGGGTCCTCTTCCCACATTGCCAGCTCTTCTTCTGTGAGAAGGAAATAGTGTGAGACTAGTCTGCGTCCAATCTCTGTCAGCGTGGGGTGTGTGAAGAATGCCGTCTTGATCTTGTGAGCCTCCAGACTCTCTGGTTTACTGTCTGAGGGCGGGAGGGAGGGAGGGAACAAAAAAGGTCCACAATATTAGCACTACTAGCTTCTGCACTTCAGAGCGTTAAATCTCATTTCTGGTGGAATTCACAGCAATATCAAAATGATAATTGCAAAGTAACTTAAGTACTGAGTATTAAAAGTAGGCTGCATACTCAAATGGCTTGATTTCAGGCAAAATGGTGAACTAAATAATAAAAGGACCAGTGTATTAATCTTCTGTAGTCTGCATGCTGCACTGCTCGTCATTTAAACTTTTAAACCTCCAATCTACCTGTGGCCCCTGACCTCCATTTCACTTCTTGCACAGTACCAGCCGCCCTTTTGCCAATACTCTCGGACACACATGGGTCTTCCCGTCTGTCTATTTGACTGACAGCCTGGGCCGAATAAATAGGTCTGATGGCCGCTTTGAGCTAAGCTGGGTCATACAAGTCAACTGTGTAACCCTGCTCCAGAAAATACTTTGTTTTGCGGTTTAGAAATTGGAAATGGAGCGTAAACCTGAAGTCGAACTTAACTCCGCCTCCACGGCACACTCAAACATTCGACTGAACCCCGAGCGTTAACACAACCACAGAAACGTGGCGCTGCTCTCTGTCGAAGGTTGCTTTTAAGAAACATCTTCAATAAGTCACACCAAAGACTATACTAGAACAAAGACAGCGTGCTGTGCTTCACGGCTAATGAAGCACTGGAGGCCTCTGTTGGCTTGAAATAAACATGAGCCGTGGTGAGCTACTGTGGCGCTGATGGTATTACAGCTTTGTGTTTTTCAAAACCCTGTCAGTGATCAGCTTTGAAGAGCTGGCGGCGTCTTCTGTTGGCCTCTGAATCATAAACCTAAAATTCGTATTTGATTGTCTGGTTTCCGTTTCTTCTCATTCATGTCTGCAATTCTTATCACTTGTTTACCATGTACTTTACTCCCTCGTGCTCTCGCTTCATTCATCTTTTATTCTCCCCGCTCCTCACATCCTACCATCAATGTTCTTTGAAGGCTTGTAGGCATCATTCTTTACAATCATCTTGATGAGGTTCATGCACTGAACAATGAAGCGTTCAAAGGTCACTCCCTCCCCTGCAGGTGTGAAGAGGTAGCTGACGGCAAATTCCAGAGAACGCTGGATTAGGGGTATAAATGCACATGGATGGTACTCCAGGAAATCTAACAACTGCATGAAAGGGAGGAAAGAAAATAGACAAAAATAGAAAAAAAAGGGACAGGAGAAAGATAAACATGCGTTAGACACTATAATTGGTCTGAAACGTCCTTCATACAAACATACGACCTATTCATTAATGATGAAATTTGACATTTCTTATTATATATTAATATAAGTCAACTCACAGTTTTAGTGTAAAGTATGATCATCTTCTCCAGCTTTTCCCTGCATGTGCTGTCTGGACCAACCTGCCGACCTGAAACACAAAACAATCACAGTATTGTTACACAGCAGTATACTTAACATATAATTATCCTTATTTGGCAACTGTTATTTAATCTAAGTCCAAGTAATTAAGTTTGTCAATGCGACTTAATAAGAGTAAGTAAGAGAGTAATAATATAATATTAAAAAAAAGGTAATATATTGCTCTAACTTTTATATAAATAAATTCTAAATTATATCCGCGATGTCGGCAGAAATAATCAGAAAAAATCTAAAAATAATCTAAAAACGTGGATCCGGACTAAAACGTTCCTTCTATGGCTTTAGACAATCAGAGTGAGCCACCTTTGGATCCAATGGATTTTAATTAAAGAAACACTTTGACATTTTGAGAAATATGATTACTCACTTTCTTGACGAGGCAATAGAAACACTTTATGCTCAAAAGAAAAAAAAACGTGGGCTGATTTGTCAAATATCTGCGGATTCATGAGCTACCAGTGTTTGAATGCCCACACAGGCAGAACATCAGCACGTGAAGTATTTAGCCTTCGCCTTCACAAAGGGCTCGTCTTATCAACATAGCCATGATTGACTCATAGGTGCTCAAGAAACGTGCAGAGAGTAATGTATCCTGCCCGTCTTTAAGGTGAAATGTCCACTTCACCTTGCGAATCCAATGGGCCCATTACATCAGTGTATATAATAAAGTACAGTAATAAAAGGACTCAAATGAACATGAATGACTCAGACCTCTGATGTAAATGTTACTCCATAAAACAACTCATGATGCTAGAGCGAATTAAGATGGCTCATGTGGTTTGATTCCTCGTCATTGATGATACCATAAAGGATCGTTACGGTCTCTGGCTTTCCTCCAATCAGTGTGAACAGCCAGGGTCATCGTTTCCTCTCCCCTTATACACACACACATGCACATTTCCATCAGCCTCTACTAATTCAAAGTGACAGTAGATTGATTAAAAAGGTTAGCTGGCTCAAAGATCACTTTGTCTTGCTTCTTTTCAGATTTAAGGAGTTATGTCGAGCAAAAACCATTGCATTTTATTGACTTTGTGTCAATGTCGATGTTTCCTTGTTTGCAAGTTGTGCGACAGCTGTTAAGCAGATGTAAAGTCATCAAAGTCAATGAGGTCATACATCTAAACCAACAAAACCTGCTCATAAAGTCCAGAGACAGATGGAGACAGAAAATAAATAACA
The DNA here is from genome assembly GCA_943593645.1 of Bovichtus variegatus. NCBI lineage: Eukaryota > Metazoa > Chordata > Actinopteri > Perciformes > Bovichtidae > Bovichtus > Bovichtus variegatus. The sequence continues at coordinate 21,804,787 of CALSCE010010657.1, read as the reverse complement.
TGCATTATTTCTGACAAATACACAACCTTGAAAAAAAAGTTTTTGTGACAATGGATAGGTGACCTCTGTTGAAGGATAAGCATCTAACAGGGAGAGCCAGACATCTGAACGGACCACAAAGACCGCCCCAAAAACCACCAGTTTATAGAGCTGACCTCATCAGTCTGTGCAGAGCTGATATTTCTCCCCCGCCCGGCTGTAAGCTGCCTTACCGTTCTCCAGATCTGCCAGGCCCGAGCACCAACAGGAACCTGACTTTATTGCCGTCAGCAGAGTAAATATTGGAAGTGATAGTTGAGGCTGATATCTCAAATACATTTTTACTAACAACGATGCCTGCAACTGAACTGGGTAGCTACCACTCAAAGGGAGTCACTCATTGGGTGTTTCCACCGCGTGAACTTTGCCTTTTAATAACTCAGGAGCTTCACATGCGTTTTTAACCAGAGGAACGTGCTGCTAAATGTAATTGCTGTACCATAGTTTCAGGTTTCCTGGTTTAGAAGATTAAAAACTAAGCCCCTTAGGATGACTTGGCCTGCATTTTTAATTTGACACTTATATTATACTTTGCCATCATGAGACCTTGACTTTGGGTATCGTAAAGTGTCTTAGACTTTTGAGTAGGTGCCTTCAGTATGCATTAGAGATTAAGCACCGGTTACTGAGTTTGTTTACTGTTGGGAGAAGCCTTGGATCAGCGACCCAAGACAGATAAAAAGACAAGTACTCACAGCATTCCAAGAACTGCTTTAGCCTCTCAAACACTGCAGTCAGGAAACCCTGAAAGGGAAGAGATGAAGAGAGGGTGCGATAAAGTTTAATCTCTTTGACATTTCTGCAGTTGAATCACTGGCGATTGCATCACCAGTATTGCTCAGAAGCAGATATATTAACAAGGGAATAACTTTAGTATGTGTGTGTTGTGTATGTGCATATGTGCATATGTGCACACACCCCTCTGTACTCAGGAGTATAAATAAAAGTGCCAGCCACAAAGTAAGAAAGAAAATCAATGTTCTGTGGCCTGGTGTAGATGTGGTTTAAGATGGGAAATTAGATGATGGCTGGAGATGCAGTCGGGTTAGTTTTGCATTATTGTTCAGCCAAGAGATCAACAGCACAGCAAGTATAGCTCCTAACAGAGTTTAGTGAAGAAAGCGGGGGTCACAAGAGGAGCACAGAAGAGAGGGCAGGAGACGTTGAAGAACAACATACACAACAGGCAACTGCTCAGCTCTTGGTGGGATTTAGAAAAAGAGGGGGAGGCAAGGTGGGTGATATAAAAGAGAAGAAAAACACTTAAGTAGAGCATCCAGGAATTGTTAATGCAAACGCAAAATAGAAGTTTCTGCTGAATCAAAAAGGTCTGACAACTACAGAAGAGAAATGAGGCTCATGGCACTGCTAGGGGAAAATGAATGTCAGCTAAATGGATTGATGTGGTAAGAAAAAGAGTGAAAATTGAGAAAGACAAGAGTGTGCTGGGCATCAAACTGGCATGACAGCAGTAATGTGAGAAGTAGTTTGTGAAGGGAGACGTCAACAACCAAGTTCAATCTGAGAAAGAGCTGAAGAGGAAAAACAGCGGACAGCAATTTAAGATTCAAATTTGGTGTTTTGTTTTAGCTGCGTGTGATCAAGTATAAGTGCACACACTTCAGGTTTAGAATGTTGCAGTAGATTGTTTATCACCATGGCTCGATTGAAATATATCATTTGATTTGGGATCGACACAAAGATGCTTGTTAACTCCTGGATGTTGCAATCTCACATACTGAGAAGCAAGACCATGCATCTATAAAGAAAAAAAACGTTTTGGATCAATTGAGATGTTCTATTCTAGCTTCCTGTAGTGCCTGATTGACAATCAATCAGGAAGATAAACAGTCATTCAACTGAAGAAATACTTTTTAACATTCATCTCTGTGGCATCTTGTGTAAAGACTGATGATGCTCTTCATTCTTAGCGTCAGTGTGTTCCAGCTCCCCGCTGTTCTCCAGCAATGCTGGCACGTTAGTGATTAGAAAATAAACCCAATCCATCCAGAATATTCA
>CALSCE010010657.1:21772249-21797729 GCA_943593645.1 Bovichtus variegatus | reverse complement strand
AATTTAAAGAAATTAAAAGAAAAAAGTAAATTCCTCTCTTTTTAAATAAATCAATGCATTTCTTAAAAATTTGATGTTTGGGGGAATTAACTAAATAATACCAAGCAAGTCTACCACAATGGTGTAAAATTGTATATTTTGTTAAATCGTGCGATTAAGAAAAAATCCAATCTTTACAAACCGTAACCATGAGTTTTGGTATTTTAATTTTAATGATTAAAGACTGATTATTCAAACTGTTGCATATTATTTTACCAATACTAATCAATTTCCACAACAATTTTCCTTAAAAAAAAGTTTCTGCAGTCTTTGTCTCGACGTCATAATTACATAAATCTCTAGATTCTTAATAAACTTTATTTCTCTGCTTTCTATTCTCCCAACATAAAAAGAAAAGCTTTTTAATTTCTTTAAACTTTCTTTAATATTCAGGTAATGTAAGTGTTATCGAGGACGTCAAAGATTATCAGGGGAAAACATTCATTTTAATTATCTCTGCCCCACAGAGATAGAGGCAGTGTCCCCCATCTCATGATCTTTTCTAATAGTTTTAATCAATTTAGGGACATTTATCTCGAATATCTTCTCAATGGATGGGAAATTATATTAATATCCAGATATTTCAATCCCTCTTTCTTCCAAACTATCTGGTTTGTGGCCAAATGTGCTGGAAAGGTTATGCAGTCGAGTGGAGTCGCTTCTCTCCCGTTCCAATTTACTTTGCATCTCAAATATGATCTTAAATAAGTGTGGCACTGAGATCACTGGTATTGAAAGAGTTCATATATCACCTGCATTTACATTTATTTTGAAAATCCTAACCATACGAATGCTTTTTCAGCATCCAGCAGTAGCACGACTGCTGGATGCTGAGGTGACAGGAGTTGTGTGCATTATATGAAAAAGCCTTTTCATGTTACTTGAGGCTTAGCGACCTTTTGAAAATCCTACTTGGTCAACAAGGACCAAAGAGGGAGCCGCTCTTTCAGCACGCATTGACCGTGTTTAAGCTAATAACTTGTGGTCATTATTAAGCAGACTGACGAGGTCTAAAGTTCCTCGTTTGCGTATGAGACATTATAATATCAGACACTTTATACCTAATTTAACCTCTTCAACTGTGATATATTCATACATATATTTATGTTTTCTACATCTTTAACTAAGGGTAAATATATACTATTGAAACAAGTGTGAGCTTCCTTTAAATTAAAAATGACTGGTATAGCTTCTTGTAGTACATTTTTAAAACTGATTCATTTGCTTTTGATCTTGTATAGGTTGTCCATTACAAATCATATATATTTAACATTAGATGTTTGCATTTTACCTGCCTCATCAGCTGACTCCAAATCTTTTTTTCTAAAGTTTAAATAATGCAAATGTGGTTTCGTCGTGCATTATTTTTTTTTGCAATTGTGCTCTGCAAAGTAACACAGAGTCCATTAATATGCGATTGTCTAGTTCCCTTATACGTCTCTTTTCAAGCTTGTTAAGTTCTTCTTTCAAAAGAGTTTTTTCCTTTCATTCTTCTCCCTCCTTTTAGCAGTAGAGTAGCTAATTATCCCTCCCCTACATGTGGCCTTAAATGCTCCCCGCACCATCTGTATTGATGATACTGACTCCGTATTTAAAGTGAAATAATGGCTATTTTAACTTTAATGGCTTTTTTAACATGAATGAGACTGAAAACACGAGTAAATCATTTCTGTATTACACAGCGCGCTGTGGTACGAGCCTGAAAGTAGTGTCACTGAAGGCCACACAGGTGTCAAGCTGTCCTGGTAAATCATCTAATCCTAAATGCATCCAAGCATTAGCCATTATTATAGACTGGCCTGTTTGAATACATTCCCCTCCAACATAGCATATTTAGCAGTAATACATGACTGCACAGTGTGCAAGAAAAAAAATTGCCCCTGCAATCTCTACTACAACTTATTATCTGTGCGTTACTTATTTTTAGTACCCAACCATCTACATTTGAGATTGCAAGTGCAATCCAAGGGTGTGTTTTTTTTGTTTGAAATATAAAAAAAAACAGAATACTTTTTAAAAAAAAGGAATCTAACATTCAAAGTCACTTTCTTACTTTTTTTATTATTTTTCTCTAAAACATTTACTGCTATTCTTACACCAAACCTCGATTGCCAAAACCGGAGTAGTCAGTATGTGCAGCTGGGACATTTTGTGCAAGTGATTCCATTAACTCTAAGCCATGGGGAAACCAAGACCCAATCCAGACACACTTTTTTCTTCTTCTTTTTTTAAACCAGATAGATTTAGACTAAATTGAATTAACAGTTTCATGGAGTTGGACTGCAACAGAGTGGGAGAAGAGCTCATACAAAACTCTTTGAACCAAGACAAGGCACTATCAATCTTCTCGGCCATTCGCATATTGCACACTGTGATTGGAGTCGTTTTTAACTCAAAACACCAAGAGCAAAAAAAATATCAGCTTTTCAAAAAATATGAGAAGTTATTTAAGCTGTGGATGTTAAGAATCTAAGACTCACCATCACTTCCATATTCTGCTGTGGCTCTTGAAATCCGAAAACTGTCAGCTTGCGTAGCACTGAGAGGGGCAGAAAAGAAAAAAGAAAACTCAGTATGCAGGATTGTTGCTAATTGCAAATTAATCTCCACTTAATTGATGTTTCGCAAAGTAGCAGCACATATGAACATTTCCAAAAGTTCACAACATGTCCACTTAATTAAGTTTGTCAATAGATGAGATCATGCGATGTTATGCAGTCAGTTATTTAACGACATGATTTATTAAGCATTTTTTATTTATAGATCACTGCACTTCTTTGCATGAGAATGCAGTTGTGTCGTGTGTATATGCATGAGTGCAAATGTCTCTACCTTTAAGAGAGAGCAGCGTCCTCTCCAGTGAGCTGAGCGCCGCAGCCTCATCTCTGGCATAGATCTGCTGGAGGAAGCAGTCGGTGTGATGGCTCCACAGGGAGCAGGCAAAACTGTAGATGCCCGACGCCAGCTGCGAACATACACATACAACGTTAAAGTCAATCACACATTAAAAAAATATATATACATTCAACAAGAGGCATTTGAGGTCAATCTGGTGAGCACATGAAATGAATAACAAATATATCTGCACACCACATTTACCAGTGTGCAAACTGCACATCACATTTACAAGTGTGCAAACTGCACCTTTACCGTCAGAGACTCACTCAGTTATACTGATGCAAATGCAAATACAAAAGCACTTCCACATAATACGCTCGTATAGAACAAACAAAAGGGGCAAATAGGCACGTCTGAGTCACAGGTCTAATTTAGCTCTAAATTAACTTCCTATTACAGTCACTGCCATAACATTGGGCCCAAACCAATTACATTTTCTTCCATCAATACATTCTCCTGTAGAGGCAAAACAGGATCATCAAGGAGGTAGATAAAAGTACTCTCAGTCCCATCAACTGTGCAGTGTATAGTCAGGCCCAGTAGCTCAGGCAATATAATAAATCTGCCATGGCACAATAATGAGCTTTGGATTAAGCTTTGGTGGTTGGTGTTTTCATAAAAAGAATAAACAGAACAGAAAAGAGGTCAACAGTACATCTCAGTAATTATTCCAACACAGTGGCTCAATATTCAAGCATTTCAGTGTGATAAAGCTTCAGGGAAACTACACTGTCAGATATTTTTTACACTGTTAGATGTGATATTTAAAGAAGTTTCTGCTACTTGATTACGGCAAACACGCTAAAAATGTGTCTGCGGATAACACTACATATCAAAGAAAGGAACTTATTGACAGTATAAGTATGAGTTGGGGTTAACAGTGGGAAAGATTTGAGAACCAGTGGTTAGGTTGGTGACGCATGTCTACTGAAAGAGAAATCCCTACTTTGACAGCACAGCACAGGCTTTGATAGGTTCTTTACAGAATACTGCAAGGCTGGCAAGATTCTTCTGTGGAGAAATTTCTCTAGAGCTTGGCACTTTCCATTCCTCGGATACCAGACTTATCCAACGCATGGAACCTAAAAGTGATTAACTAAGTTTAGGAGATCCTTTCAAATTCTTCTTTTGACTTTCTCACTCTTTGTGTCCCGTTTTCTATGGGATGTAAAAAGGTGGTCTTAACTGTATTCTACATGGCCAAAAAGCAGGTATGGCTGCTCACCTGGATATACCTACAAATGATACATGGGTGGTTTTCTAAATGCTTTGGCGCCTACTATGGCACGTTTGCTTCACCTATTGATACCGAAGGCGAGAGAATCGGTGTACATGTGTCCTATAGTGGAGCTTTCAGTCATCGTCGCTTCCTCCACAGAGGGACAGTGGTGCAGCTTCTTATGCCTCAATGGGACTCACACATTTGTGCAAACAGGACAACAGCATTTACATGTTGAATGCATTTGCAGTCATAGCATTACCAACAGCAGTTTCTTTGAATATCTTTTAAAGAAATGTTCGTCTTAGAATGTCTGGGTCTGATGTAACCTGAGATCCTTTATCCTCAAGCAAATTCATCAAATAATCTTAGGAAGATTAATGTAAACACTGGGAGCATGAACCATCAATGGTGCCACTTGCCTCAGACTTTTGACAATTCTAGCCTTGAACATGACAAGGCACAGAGTAGATATCCCATGCAGTGTACGAGAAAACTCCTCAACAAGCCCCCTAATAAAACTCCTGCCACACTCACACAAAAGCACCCACGTTTTTATTATAAGTTAGCAGCTAATGGTGAATCAACCAATCGCATCTGACGTCGGCTAGCAAGCACAAAACAGATCACATGATTGAAAAAGACTTCATCATTGAGGCTGAAGGTGAGGCCTTTTAAAACTTTACTGAGCCAGAATACAATTCCCATTTAGGCCAAAGGTTTTACACTGCACCGAAAAGCATCTTGCCACACCTGAAAACTTCACCACAAACTACTGGAGTCCGCTGGCAACAGATTACATCTCCATAACATGCAGCTTCATGAAGTGTATCGACAGCCTCAGTCCACTCTCCAGATAACCAAGAGTGTGTCAATTAAGCCTCCAATGTTGTATTTTGCTAAAAGCAGTTGGTTATTTAGCTGACCTCTGGTGCCAGGGGAACCAGAGGAATTCCAATTAATGAGTTTTGTGGATTGTTACTGAATCATTCAAGAGAGAATTCTGATGCATCTAAGCATCAATTATTTCACCGTCTCTGGAAAGCTCTACAGTTGGAGGATGTGTGTGTGTGTGTGTACGCATTTGTCTGCTCCTTTTCACAACTGCAGACAGAGACAGAACAGAGAGGCAAATTTCAATAAACGCAAACAATTTCCACCATCTGCAAGCAGATTCCCTATTCCAGGAGGAATACCTTGGAAACCAAAGCCATCCAAGAAAAGTGCCGTTCCTTTCATTTGGCAATCTGTTTATGAATACCTGTCCAGTGGGATATTGCTCGTCTATTGCTACTCATAGGAACAAAACCAGACCCATTCCTCTCTTAACTTACTGCATGTTTGAGAGCCACAAAAAGCAATCAAGCTCAACACAATGTCAGTGCAGTTTCTTCACGTCCACCCAACAAGGTTTAAAATGCAAGATGAAGTGATTAGGGCTGACACCTTCAGTTCTGAACGATAATCTCGTCATAATGCCCAAGGCCAGTCCTAACTAAACTTTAAAACAACAATATACTGGCTTGCACTGCGGTGCGAGAACATTGCTGTTCCTGCACATTGTCAAGGCGTGGGGTGTCTGACGCAGTGGGACCTGTGAGTTTTTCCCTCAATTTTAATGTCCTCTACAACACTGACAAATAATATTGTGACTGTAGCTATTAAAATGTATATTTTAGTCCTTACAGGCCGAGCAACAAATCAAGGGAGGAGGGCCCAAGGGAAGGGTCAATTGTATGTTCATAATAAAACATTGACTATTTAATAACTTACATTTTCTCCAAAACTGCACAAAGTTACAAGACCTTCGCTCACACTCTGCTCCAGGTTAGTGGACAAATAGTTGCAGTATATCCCACTTTATCAAACATGTCATTTACATGGAAACTTCCACACTGACGTGCATGTTGTGTGTGTGGCTGGGACGTTACACAGCTGACGGGAAGGAGATCACCAGGGAGCGGAAAATCACTAACGTTACCAACGACCTCTGTGGCTAAATTGTATGTTTCCTAAAGATCAGCAATGCTTGCGTCCGACATCCTGTAGCATGTGTGCAAATTTCACCGGCAAGAAATTGGGTATATGAGACTGATCTGATCAATACATCTCCACTGACTACCTGGGGTGCCTGTCCATTTTCAAAATAAATGTATATAATATATAAATATAATAAATTTTATTTATTTGCCCCTTAATTGCTCTTCACATTTTCATCATACGAGAGAAAAAGAATACGGTTATGAAAAAAAAAAAAAAGCAGGCACCGAGCATTTCTCCTTCATCATGTTCCCTCCTCATGTTCTGCACCACTTCTGAACAGCCATCCTTTTATTAATGCACACTTCTAAAAGTTAGGAGGCAGGAGTGACTTCTAAAAGTGCCCCAATTTCCAATCTTTCTTTTTGCATACAGCCTCAACTTTACACAATTTTCTTCATAACTCCACAACTTCTTATGTGATCTCACCAGCAGCCCTGGGTTACTTTAATCAATTCTTCTCCTACACACGCACGTCTTAAAATCACCCCCTCTTTCCCATTTTCTCTCACTATCCATTTAGCTCCGTGTCTGGCAAATAAGTTGAGTTCACAGCCTAAGCCAGTGGGACATTAAACGCTAGTTTATGTACTGCCGTCAGTGCATCATCTCCCATGATGCAGTCAACATTGTTTACCAACTGTTGTAACTGGGGTTGAAAGACTAGAGAGAAGTGCACACACTCATCTAGTATGAGAAGACACGCTCAAACACCCACACACGCGGAACAGTACTCATGTACACTTTATGTCCAATCTAAATAGTGACAGAGTGAGATTAAAAATGAAGAGATACTTGCTGTCCGATGCATATACATTGCAGTGAAAAAAATGGCAGAGGTAACGGTAAGGAAACCAGTGACTAATCACTTTCAAAAACGCAAACAAGTGCAACCCACTAGGTCTGCACAGTTAATCGAATATTAATCCAAATCAAGATTTTGGCTTCCCACAATTAAATGAGATCGCTCGGGGAAAACTGCGCCGCATATCAAATGAAGCGCTTCCTAAAAAGTAACAGCCAGCCCCCCGTTGGCTTCACTGTAGGGGAGCTGCCATACTGCTGCGTGCACCCTGCAGCTCAAAATCTTTCCTGAGTGCATCGGCTGCAGTCCGCAGTAGAAGAGTAATACGATGTACTATATTACTCGTTCTGCTTTGTCTGCTCTCTGCTGTATTATAGCCTACAACGAAGAGCATTTGGAAGAGTCTGCCCCGTGGTATTCACCTCGCCGGGTCAGGGACAGCCGCTCAGTGTGGGAGGATCCTCGCCCCGGTGCTGGCAGGACCTTCGCCGGGCGCATTTCCTCAATGTGCGCCGCAACCGGCTATAGTAGGTCGGCTGGGAAAGGCCAGGGTTGAAGGTAACTGCCAACTTTATGGGTGTACATTTTTTTGCCGTGTCATAATCATTCATATCTACACAACCAATGTCTTTATGATTAAATTGTTTGCTAGAGCACACAAGAGAACAACATTGTTTATCTAGCCTTTTAATTTAGCTCTAAAAGTGCACCAGATTTCAAATGTAGCCTACTAAACGTAGGGTGTATTTTTTCATATTACATTGGGAAAAAAAATATTTTGCAATGTCAGATTTTTTTCTGACATCGTTCGGCCCTAATTTGTTCATTAGCAGAACGTAGCAACACCTGAAAGTGGAAGCAGTGTTCTGTTTATTTAAATGCGAAAGTGCAATAAAAAGTATTTTGTCGCTAAATTCAATTATCAAATTGCAATAAATAATCACAATCTCAATACTGATCAAAAACAATCGGGATTATCCTTTTGGCCATAATCGTGCAGTCCTACAACATACTATGAAACGAGGAAAGCTGTAGTTTTAGTCTCAGTTTTAAACAATTAAGTGTAGTATTTCGGATGGTGAACAGAGCCTTGCTAGACAGAACAGCAGGTTTACATCCAAATGTATAGCAAATTTTAACCGATTTTCAAAAACATCTGCAAAAAAATCCATCCATTACCATTTATTAGGAGCTGTTCGTCGAGGTAAGCAGTAGGTGGCGCCAATTCTCCAGTGGAAAAAAAAACATTGCAGGACAGGGCGCAACAAAATGACGCAAGTAAAAGAGCGCAATTTGGACCTCAAACAGTGAAAAACAATGTTGAAAACTTGGGAGGAAATATGACAATTCTGTTTGTTTCATGTAAAAATGTGAGGAAGGTTACATCAGCTCTGACAGTTTTAATCTGCTGCTATTTTAATGTTCAAATCTTATTTTATAAATATAAAATACGTAAATACTAAAAGGAGTGAAACGTGCCATTGCAACTGAAATGAACAGTGGTGCATTGTCCTTGGTCTCGTCCCCTCTGCACAATGCATGGTGTGCTCACACACATTGGCCACCAAGTCAGTTATGTTTTGACGGGGGAGAGAGAACATTCCTTTTAGCATCAAAGTCGTCAGTGCATCATTTAAAAACTGCACTGATAAATGGGGCTGAGAATGCCTTTGTTCCTCGTATTGCCTAAGGGCACACATTTTGGCATAGAGGACGCCTCTGCACGACGTCCAACTATTTGGTCTCAGTCACAGCCTCTGATGTGCACTGGTCTGTCTCCATCACTCCTATTCTCCCTCCGTCTGTCTTCGTTTTCTCTCCGTTGGTCTGTTTGATATCTAATTCCCCTAAACCCCTTCTCCTCCTGGCCATCTTTCTGCTCAAGTCTTATGTTCTTTAAAACCATGGCAAAATGGCAAAAAAAAATTGTTTTACATTTGCTCTGAATCACTTCATCTTTGAAAGAAATATTAACTCACACAAACAACCGTCCCTCTAACAAAATCTCTCTTACACAAACACACCATTAGCAAATGTATTCTCAAACATGCTAATCTCGCTCAGGTCGTGCATGAAAACAAACACATAAATGCACAGAATCTGGCTGCCACAAATCTCAGATTAGACACGTCTCATATAGCAGCTAAACAGCATCTCCTACAGGAAAAGTCTGAAACTGAAAGACCTGCAACTGTCAAGATTATCTTAATATTCATATATTTACTAAAAAGGTGGGGGAAAAAAGGGGAGAAAAAAAAAAAGGAACACAACAAAGTCAGAGGGCAGAACAAAAGAAAAAAAAAAAAAAAAAAAAAGCAGTGCAAAAGCAGCCAAGCAGCAAAGTTCAGTAGACAAAGTTCAAGCAAGATTTTTCTTTACTTATTGACCTAACGTCACTTTGTATTCAGTTGTGCACAACTACTGCATCACGCAAAGTGAGAATAAAAACCCAAAGAGAGATAGTGAATGAGAAGGTGCGAGACACGATAATGAGGTTGTAAAGCTGTTAAACTGAGTTGTGACAAAACATAGCTCAAAATGTGGACTTACATCCTGGAAAAGCCGCCTGTCCTGCGCCAGACGTTTGGACGCTAGGGTTTTGGTGACATGATAGAAGGTTAGCAGCGCTCTGTGCTGCTGCAGGCCGTCCTGACCCTTCACGGACTCGAGCAGAATGGGGATGAGCTCTGGCCATTGCCTGGGGCAATCCAGACGGGCCACCTTGGCTATCAGTACTGCAATCTGGGTCGCTATCTGTTGGAAAAACACAGAGACGGGAGAAAACATGACCAGAGGCAAAGCAGAAACACACCGCAGAAGGTGGTTATGCCAAAGAAAACTTGATTGGAGTTTAACTTCATCTCAAACATTCTGAAACACTTAATATAGTACAATGCCCTGAGGTATGATTTTTAAATGGAGTAGTTTAGACGTGCGGGACACAAATTATTAAACGACGATATATACACACAGCATAGTGTGCAAACTCTCAGTCACACAGAATAAAGTTGCTTTTCAAAACAGAGAGTTCGTACAGGGTTGTTACATGTTTAGAGCCTTTACTACTACGACTGTTCCCATTTCAACACAACCTTTAACAGCCTTTTTTCACGCCACATATGCTGACTTTTATTTGTCAGCTGTGGTTCACACATCCTGCCAAAATACTTTTCACAGTTCTATCGTTAAAAAAAAAAAAAAAAAAAGTCCAGTTTAAAATCCAGTTAAACCAGCAGGCGTAGTTTATTTGTACCCACATATTAGAGGTGTGGTGCTGGGTGGTAACAACAGATGCCAGTTTGTTAGGTACACTCCAGTGTAATACAACAGCTCTGCAACACAGCCTACCTTCATGAGTCTTGTGAGATCATTTCATTTCTCAAATCCATAAATCTAGCCCATTTATACTGCAGAGATTAGAGCAGCAATGGCAGCTTCTTCACTTTTGATTTGCTTATTTGATCCCATTGTCATTTTACAGCACAACCCACAATCAGTTTCGAGTCTAGAAGAATGAGAATGTATTGCACCGTCTCTGAACGCATGCTTCGATAAACACACCCGTTCCTTTAGCAATCTAATTTAAAAAAGTAATAAATAATCAATATGCATGCAAAATTACTTTTCTAGTATCAATGAATCATCAAGTAAAAAAAAATAAATAAATATCTTGGATTATGGAATTTATAAATATGAACTGTCCACACAACACTGGAAAAGCCACACTCACATGCACACCCCCGATTGACTCGAGGAGAGGCTGCGATTGGTGGAACATATGCACAGTCATTGTTTGCCATATGGACCCTATCAGCTCTGATGTTGGAGGGTCGTCCCTCAGGGATACACAAGCTGTAGAAACCAGGATGTTTGGCCAACATTCAGGGCTACCTTCCATGTCCCCTCAGACAGATGCATTACGCACAGCTTGATTCTGAATTATTCGTTTGCTGCGGCATTGCCGAGAGAACTCTTACGGCTCAACAACAAAACCTTTTGTTCCCATATGTCTTTAATCAGCCTTTCTAACATGTCTAGTTCATTGCATGTTTATTGCATAAGCCTATTTAAACCATTTGCCTGTTAAAGTAGTACACTTACAGTACATGTTAAAATGAGGGTTGTCACTAAAACTCTATGTCTAAAAAAAGTAATGTCATCCCAATGTCACTCCTGATAGAGTTAGGAGGCCAGTGCTGAGTCACTGGGGATGAGACCATATGTTGTCCAATGTTTGCTTCACTGCCCGGACACCGAACAAGGGCACACTGCCGTTACAGGATGATGTGTGATGCTGCTATAATACATACAACATATATTCTGAAAATTTATACTACTACAAAAACCCACATTTACACAATTGTGGTTCTGAATGGGATTCAACAAAGCCTTCTCAACACCAGTGTTGGGTACTAAGCATCTACATGACCAACGTATACATAGAAACAATTACCTAGAATACAGTAATACAGTTTAACATCAGTACATAGTGGAGTGGACTTGCATGTTTAAGCCAAATTACTACAGAAAACTAAAGTTTTCCTATAACAAACAAACTGGATCCCATATGCTGTTCAAGATATTGGACAATATAAATAAAATTGACTTGACAACACTAACGTAACTTTGATAGCAACAATTGTAGTTTCAAGCCTATTTAAATCTTTTGCAAGTATATTTCTATACCTAAACCCTAGGTTCCCAAACTTTTCCGGCAATGTACCACTATGTACCAAACCAAATTTCCAAAGCATCCCTTCCTGTTTCAGATACTAACAAAGATAAAGATAGAGCAACCTCCTATTTGCTGTTCCACTGGCTCTGTGCAGGTTAATCCAAAACTGACGTAGCTAGCCTGGTAGTGTCTTTTCATTTTCTAGCTAGAAGTGGCGCCGCTCGGTGGCTCAACTGCAGACTTCGACTCATCTTTAGCATTCAAAGATTTTCTGACTCTGAACCGTCAATGGCAGCATCGTCAATAACCTCTCGACTGCATTTCGGACCTTATAGTGATTTCAAAATTCCACTTATTCTGCTTGAACCAACGACTGAGGAGTCAGAATCCAGAACTTATTTCTGCCCTGTCACGTTTAAATATTTAAATGATTAAACACATTTTTACATTACTGTAAAGTGATGTGTAATAAATAACTGTTGTCTGTAACAAACATTTGGTTTTAAGTTAAGGACCAGTTCCAATCACTGCAGATTACAGTAGAACTGTAGTTCGGTGAAATGCACTGTGGTACAGTACTTTTTTGTAAATTATATGGTTTTATACTCAGAAATCTTAATCAAAATTACAGATATGTTTTCTCACTGACCTGATTTATGGGCTCATTGAAGTTTGTGATGAGACCAGCACGCAATGATGTCTTCTCCTCTTCTGACAAAGCACTGTGAACAAACAAGAAGGAATGAAGAAGAGCAAAAGTAACAATGTCTTGACTTACCAAAGAAAGAAAATCCACACAATAGAATAAAACACAAACACATGTGTGTGGTAAGTTAGGACAGTCATGTTACACTTGGGGCAAGTTTATTAAATGGATTCAAGATTTTATTCCATAAGGACGCAAAGTTTTGAAACCTTTCACTACAGGTGAAATGCGAAGCACCGAGTCACATTTCCACATAACGACGACAGGGTGCCAGTCACCTTGGCTTTATTGAATGCAGCTCGTATCCTAAGAAACTACTCAGAATTTCATTTCAAATTCTGGACATGCAAACCTGATACCTTAATATGGGGAAGATATGAATTGTGACAATCTGCCAAGTTGTTATTGGATCAATTAAACACTCTATAGTGCAGGACCTGCCAGCTGCCTGATTTAATCAGTAAGCTTCGGATAAACCCCTGCTCTCCTCCAAATGCAGTCTGCAACATGAGCCTAAGGTTTTGCAAACGGAGTGTGTGGTAGGGGGGGGAATTGCAAAAGAGTAAAAAGCTGCATTAAAAAAAAATTAATAAATAAAAAATCCTATAATTTAGCCTGTTCTGCCTCCTTCAGCTGCTGCTGAAGCTAGACGTAGTGGGAGAGTGTGTGATGTGAGGAAGAGTGAGGAATGGGTAACGCTGTAACCTTAGGCAGAGAGAGAGGAGGTATAGGGGGGGGGGAGCAAATTACTACGGGGGAGAGTGAATTAGTGAAGACAGATTTACAACACACACATATATATTTGGGGAATCTGGGAGTGAGGCAATCTTTTAAGAAATATGGGATGAGAGATTAAAATATATATTAGCATAAGCAAGTGTGTGTGCGCCTGAGACTTGTTTTGTGTTTGTAAGCGAAAAGGAACTAGAAAATGTGACGACTGGGGGAAAACTAAAATCAAGAAAAGTGCCAGTGTCTCCTACTACTCTACGTTTATTTCCTTATATCACATATTATATCAAAAGCCAACCAAATAAAAAGGAGTCATTGAATGAGTGATGTAAAACAACTCGCATTATTGCAAATTACTAATTTAATTGTACCTGCACTAGGAATATTTTAAGACCCCGTAGCAGCTGCACGTGGCCAGTTTCTCACAGAAATGTAAGAAAATACATGATATTAAAATGGACTTAAGAATTCAGAAGGCATTTAAGGGCTTCAACAATATTTCAGCATGTTTGATTAATTTTTTTCTTATGGTTTAAGTATTTTTAAAAGATCTGAACTGAACTCAGTTGCGATGTATTTATTGTAAGTCACACTGAAATGATGTAATGTGGCCTTAGCCCTGTATAGTGATACCACATGTCCTGCGTAGTATCCAACGACTGGATTAATGGCAACGGTCCAACGGGAATGATCACCTAAATAACCCAATAATCTAAAGACCGTGCACAGCACTCCAGCAAAAGGAATTCAGTTTACAGAATTACTAACAAGAGTGACAACTTTAGAAAGAAAGAACAGAAAAGCAATATTTGAGGTGGTCAAAGAGTGGCCGTAGTGCTGAGGCAGAACTGATTACCTTCAGCCAACTGCTGTCCTAGGAATTTAAGAGCAAATGTTCAATTCAAATCTAACAAAAGCCAGCCAGTCAGGTACCCAAAGACAGACAATAGGCTTTGAATACTCAAAGCCGATCTGCCACCAGACAAAAGAGACACAAGGTAAGAAAGAAAGCATAAAATCAAAAGTACAATGATATGAATAATCAGGATGGAAGGTAAAAAAAAAAAAATTGAAAGAAGAAAGCTTTGAAAAGTGAAGGAGGCAGAACTGCGGACGTAAGCTATAGTTGGTCAAATAAAAGACAATGAGGGGAAAAAAAACTGAAAAATGCAACTACAAATCTGTGACAAATGATCTGAGGAGAATGACAGAGCCTCAAAAAAAAAAGGTAGAGAGATTAAGACTGATGAATAGAGACAGAGTAAGAGGCAATGAGAAAATGAAGGGTAGAATAAAGATGAGCAGCGGAAGAGAGAAGAAAAAAAGCGTCAGATGGAGAAAGCAAGGCTGACAGCAATAGGGAACATGAGCGACAAGCAGGCACTTACTGAGGCGCTACTCTCCGCCAGTATCTGTCAATACCATTTTTGAAGTACAGCACAGCCAGCCACCTGACATTCACATCCAGCATGTGGTTATTGAAGATATTCTATGGAAGGAAAATAAATAAATAAATAATATACATGGGTAATACCAGGCAATTTAAGGACGGACTCAGTTTAATAGTGTGTGACAGTTCAGACTATACTAGAGAAAACAATGTGTTGTCTATTGTCTCCCTTTTCCACAATATACTCAGGACAAGAAAATATAGAAAATAATACATTTTCCGATGAATGGAATAAGTCTTTGTGCTTAGCTAGGCAGAACACATCCTGGGCCAATTTCTCTACTGAATGAACAGAGATAAAACTGAAATCCATCTTCTCATTTACGCCCGGATGAGACAGTAAACAAGCATATTTCCTAAAATGCCTGAGTTTTCCTTTAAGGATCAACATAAGCCTTTTGATGAATATACAACATAAATGAGGTGCTGGTTATTACTTATATAATTATTCTATTGTCCCACTTTCTGACCTTTTGACCACACTTAGTCTTAGACACTGAAAAATACCAAATGTGTTTGAAACACATTTCAAAAAAACACATAATACATTTCAATAAAACTATTCAATAAACATTGTTGTACTCCTTTAACACAAATCAATTCCCAGCTGCCTGCACTACACTGCCCACTTTCTCCCTGTTCTCCTACCTCTCACAATCTTGCAATTTGTTTATGTGATTACAGTTATTGTGTTATTGTCATTCATGAACAGAATATATAACCCGTCAATCTGCTTTTGTTGTGCAGATTGCAAGATATTCCATTCCTAAATGATCTACAAAGAAACACTATCATTGCTTAAATGAAGTTACTTAAAAACTAGTGCATCACAAATTAGCACAAACCCAATATCGCCCTGCTTTTCTGTAACATACACCACATTCATTAACGCCTCCATTCATTAATGGTTTGATAGTTTTCAGTCCAGCAGATTTGTTCCAATTATTTGATACCATCCCTCACCAGAAGGACAGAGTAGAAGCCTGGCTGAGTCTCCCACTGTCGGAGCTGCTCCTCTGCAGGCTTCAGCACAGCCGTGTCCTGACTGGTAGCTTGGGTTAATGCCTGCAGCACCACTGAACTGGCACCATCCATATCCATAGCTGGATATATCTACAGGGGGGGGACACAGAGGGGAGGGAGGAGGAAGGAACAGACGAGACACACGTTTCTTTGTTTTAGTTGTGAAAAGTTCTGGCTAAGTTGAGACATTTAAAAACAGCATAATCAAACATCGGTTCTATGTCCCTGATAGGATTCAAGCACCCCAGCTTCACGGGTCCAATTGTGTTTTTCAGTTTGAAAAGGAAATACCTGAATCAGTTGCATCTGAGCCTCAAAACAATTGATTCTCAGACAGAAAGATAAAGCGTAACCAGACCTACTTGGGATCAAAAATCCTTTATCACGGAGGTCATAGCTCAATAATAGGAGAACTGAATTCCCAATAGTTTCAGAGCAACAAACTTTGAAAACTACAAAAGAAACATTTCTAATTTGTGTCAACTAATTATGTCAAGATATCGCAGTCAGGAGCTATAAGAACTGTCCAGATACAAACTACACACTTCTCTTTTCACAGAACAGCCAGATTATCTTCATAAGGAACTAATTCTATCCGTGTGTGGAGAACCGGTCATCTGTGAGACCGGTAGAGGTAGTGTTGTCGAAGTGAGCTTTCATTAGAAAAGATTCAATAAGAGTGTGGGTAAATATTGAGCAAGGCTGCCACCTGCAGCCCAGAAACAATTATCCAGCACCGGCATGATCTATAGTGAGCTTCTGTGAATGCATGTGAATTAGGGTCGTCTCCCCACGCAATAATACAGAAGCACTGCTTTGGCCAAACCTGTTGTCACCAGACAGATCATTTTTAAGAAACAAACAAACTTATGAGGACTCTGTAAAGTTTTTTTTTCTCTCCCCCAATTATAAAAAAGGTGTGAATGTAGCAAGAGCAGTACCAGTTACTCTCTTAATGAGATGTATGGAGGCCAATGTGTCTGTGGTGCCATAACACAACAATGATAATATTCCACATAAAACGACATTGTTGCATTAAATGCTTGTGCAGACTGGTATTCCGGTAGGATAAAGTATCCTGGTTATGTTTTTGCATGTGTAAACGTCATATCCTGGTTTCAGAAACCTGGATAAGCATTTCAGTTTGTAGAGTCCCTACATAGGAGCTGAAATACTACGGCATGTAAACGACTCCAGGTTTCTGAACCGTTTCTGCCATATGGTGCCGATGCATCATCATCATGATGGTACGATACAACTATTACATGCTGAAATGAAAGTGGAAGTCCGACATTGTCATTTCAGATGATATTGTTGCTCTCATCTTCCATTAGTGATGGAGAAGTTAAATCCGGCAGGCAGGTTTAACTGCAGCAGCAGACAGCCAGAAACCAAACGGTGCTCATCCTATCAACTGCTAGGGACAGAAAGAGGCTGGATAGAAAAGAGACTGATGCAGAAACAGTCAAAGCTATGATCCATGTTAATGTCATACAAATATAATAAAAACCCAGATACTTCCAGTAAACATACTCAGTCATGATAACTTTCAACTATGCCTTAAAACATTTTCTCAGTACAATAATTATGATAGTATTATCCCCAACTGGCTGAAAATGCACGATTTTAATTAGTTAATCAAAAAAAGGTTGAAAAGTCCAAATTGAAGCACAGTAAAAGGGATGGTTGCCTTTGAGTCCTACAAAATCACATTGACAAGTATAATAGAGTTTCTACCCTGTAAAAGAAGCACATATTAAATTTGGGGAAAACAACTCTCAGATAGGATTATCATGGCACAAAGCTTTGGGGAGAATTTAGACAGGCTTTCTTATCCCCAGTGTGTTACACAATGAGCTAACACATGTTTAAACACAGGGACCGGTCTTATTTAAAGACGGTCATTATGACTTGGGTGGAGACTCTCAGTGCTGACACTGTCACCAGTCAGGTTGCTCAGCGTAGGTAGAATACTTTACTCACAGTAGGGGACAACCTCGAAAAACGAAAGGCAATCAGTGTAATGGAACAGTGCATGATGGTACTGTTTCTACAAATGTAGAAAACCATCTTAAACTGGCAAAGGAAGATTATACCGATACTTCTTTCACTGCAGATATGTTTGACTTGTCATGGTAGGAAAAGCTCAAGTGTTACTAATAACATTAACATGGCCTAATTCTATTCAAGTGTCACAATAAGCCATGACAGTGAGCCAGCATGCACAATACTAGGACCCTTCAAACAAAGCAGCCAAATGGAATTCAGCCGGTATCATGACATTATTACACCCAAGCTTTTTCTACGACTGTTACATATAAAAATGCCGTCTATGAAATGGGCCTATTGCCCAATGTTAGAGGTTTCAAAGTGAGAGGCGGACACCAAACTGTTTCAGGAGAGTCTCAGTGAATGGAAGTGAAAAATTATTGCTTACATTTTTCCATTAGTTGAAAGAAGATAACATAGAATAGCCTAAATGGGTGTGATTTGGTTAAAGAAATAGTTCAGAGATACAGGACTTTCTGGGAATTCAACAGTTTCCCCCACTTTCGGAGAATCAGAAACTAACAAATGCCTAAGAACAGACCTTTTATTATGCATATGGTGTTGTCAGAAGTTATTTTTCTAAGCTCTGTCAGACTGGAGGCCCAAAAAAATAATTCTAATTAAACAACAACATGTGGCACCTGTCACTCCCATGACACACTGTGTTTGGGACCAGGTCAGAAATGCATGCATGCTCCTTCACGAGCCAGTTTCACATGCACAACATGAAACTCAAGTCATGATGATGTGGGGACTAATCTTCTCCACTGTTAGCCAGCTGCATGTGTTTTACACATCCAATGGCCTCTGCCGCTAACACTGGCTAACCTAGATAGCTGCAGCATAACTTTATCAGCTGGCTAATCACGTTATATTCTTATAGCATTGGCTCTAACAACTAAAAACGTAATCTGCGATGCAGCTAAAATTGATGTCACTGAAGCCAAGTTATCCTCAATCTGGCCCTATTGCAATATACCCACAGCTATATGCGTCCGCGGCCACAGACCCACTGCGATAAAGATGTCAACATCATGACTGTAGTTTGTGGTTTATTCCACATGCACACAGTGAAACAATCACATCTGATAAGAAGCGTGTACGTGACGTGGGAAACCAAAACAAGCTCAGTGGTCTGGGGGTCAGAAGAGCAGCTGTGCCTTTACAGTTAAAGTATTTTTAATTCACAATTCACTTCATTAGCTCTGCAATGTTCGCGATGTAGCCCAGGTGGGTTGTGTGGCCCTCTCTGGGTGTCATCCACATTGAACATAAGAAAGCCCCACATTCACTAATGAAAGGTGCGACACTGAGTTTACAAAATCGTGCATGCACCAAACACCAAAGCTAACTTTGGGCTAGCTAGCAAGCTTAACTTATTCAATGCGGAACCAAAGGCCGACAGTGTCCGTGACGATGAACAACAGATTCCCTCCAGAAAAAGTCTCTAATTAGAAACATAAAACCGGACTCACCTAAAAGAATGACTGTAGAAAAACTGAACCTGTGCTGTTGCAGTGGCTGCTAAAGGTCTGCCAATGGTAATGTAATGGGAGATGGAAACACACACGCTTGTAAGGAATGGCGCGAGCAACACAGCAGGCGCGCGCTGATGACGCGTGAGGTTTAGCAGGCGTCCTCCGTCATGAATGAATGGAGCCAGCTGCTGCTTTGTGCTGCAGAAACACATTTGCAGGTTTCATCATTACTGCTTCTCATCATTGTTGTCGTCTTTTGGAAAGTACTCATGTGGTATTCGTACACAATTAATACAACTGTGAACAGTATGCACTATACTATACACATATAAACAGTGGTGGAAGAAGTTCTCTGATATTTTACTTAAGTAAAATAAGCAATATTATAGCCTATGTAAAAGGCATGCATTCAAAATCCTACTCAATTAAAAGTAGAAATGTATTATTATACAATGTATACATAAAGTACCAAAAGTATCATGCAGAATGGCCCATTTCAGAATCATATATATTATATTATTGCATTTTAATTATTGTTCAATAATGATGTTTATGACTTTAATGTTGCAGGATGATAAAGGTGGATCTCATTTGGACTATATAGGGTACTGCTAGGTGACTTAACCGATAATAATGTATTATAGCTTATTAGTTTACTTATATTTTCTATTAATAATCTAAATGTGTAAAGTAACTAAAGCTTTAAAAGATAAATGTAGTGAAGTAAAAAGTGCAATATTTCCCTCTGAGATATAGTGGAGTAGAAGTAGAAAGCTGATTAAAAAGTACTTCTAAATGCACTTAGTTACTTTCTACCACTACATATAAAAGGCTTTTACATTTAGTCGTCCCCTTGCCTACTCAGCATTAATGCCATTTGTATCCATAAATGTGAACTCCCTTTTCGGTTGTGTTTGAACATGAAGTCAAGCATGACTTTCATTTCATTCATTTAACTCTCAACAATTCTAAAGCTGTAAACACTGCCAACATATTTTAAGTTATAGTGAAATATGTGCCACCTATTGCTTCGTTGTACCGTAATTCTCAACTATTTTATGTTCAATTTAAAGACAGTCAAAAACCTAAAGATTTTCAGTTCACAATGATATAAAACACAGAAAAGCAGGAAGTTCTCACAATTAAGAAGCTAGAACCAATGGATTTTTATATTTTTATTTTAACAAATAATCCACTATCAAAACAGTTGCATATAAATAATTCATTAATTGTTTAAGGTCTAGAAAAAAAACAGCATGCAATCCTATTCCAGGATATCAATATAAAGTGTGTTATGAAAAATTCACATATCAAAATGACCAGACTGGAATGTTTTTGATTCATTCAGAAAACGAAATATCTGAAAAGTCAAAGCAAGAAGAATCAATCCAGAAGACACACAGCAACATGGACATCCTAATGGAGTTGTGTTTGTGGCCACCTAACAAGTAAAGATGCACTTACCAGAGCTAAGAGTATACATTCCTCTCCCAAGTTTACATAGTCTTTTTCTTACACATGCATCTCTCTCGTGATACTGGTTACAGTAACTACAATCGTGTTTTTTTTGCACACAGTATTTTCTATATCATGACTTGAAGGATACATGTTAGAGTGACTATAGCACTCATCAGATTTTTGGCCATGCAGGTCTGCTAGTGTGTGTGGAATCTGAACTCAATGGTAAAGTTTATCACTATTGATATCCATTCATATGAACAAGGGGTTGCAGCCATTATTTATTTATTTTATTTCCTGTACTGTAGGTGGGCGGTGTGGAAAGTTGGAAAGTTGGACATTTTCACACCCTGCACATTCGAGCTCTAATGTGTTACCACACATACAGTAACTATACTGTGCATAACATTTGTGTGCTTCACGTGTAAATAGTCAGCCGAAAATCTGAAATCTGTTTATTTTTAAATATAATTTTAATCAGCAGCCTGCAACTCTCCATGCAACATTTTGAGGGAATTTTTCATACTCTTTATGCATGTGAGGGGTTAGAGTCTGTAAGGGGAGGGGGGTTGAAATGGGAGTGTCCTCTTGCAGAGTTATTCTCTTCTTTCTGTCGTGCTTTGTTTTAAGTGAATCATTGAACTAAAATCATTCTCTCAGAGCAGACACAAACAAGCATGGATACAATGGAATCGTTCTTCATCACTCTCGGTGCTGCAGTTATTGTCTGCTATGGAGTGAAACTGCTGCTTTTCAGTAGGATGCTTTTCCCCAAGATGTGGTTTCCCCTGTCGAAGTGTTTTTTCACCTCTATGGGAGAGTGGGCAGGTGAGCTGTGTGTGTGTGTGTGTGTGTGTGTGTGTGTGTGTAGAATGATATGCGTGAAAGTACGGTGTCTAAATGTATCTGTGCATGCAAGAAGAAATGTGACTGTAAAAAGACTATTAAGAGTTTCTGGTGTTCAGACTTGTTTAGACTTTTCCTTGTTAAAACTAGATTATACTCGCATAATATTTGAACAAAAAGTGGAAAGTTCTGACTTGCAGCTGCATGCAAGATCTTATCCATGTTATTCATCTACAAAACATATTGCTGATCAAATTACATTTTCTACAATTTACCAGAACATTTATTCTGAGTTTATCAGCAAAACGCTCACTGCCAATGTGGTTATAGTTGAATAATAGTAATTGTATAACAAGGGAGGCAAACTGGTGTCAAGAATAAAAATAACATTTACAGCATACACTACTAACAAACAGTATAAAGTGCACTACATCCTAGATCATTTTGCAATGACAATGCATTTAGGGTAAATTGAAAGAAGGGATTTATGACGATAAGGAAAGCACTACTACTTTCTGCAGCTGGTGCAGGGAAATAAAAGCATCCTATGAACTTGAGGACAGTGTCAGTGCATTTTAATTGCACCAAAACATTCCTCTGCAGGTCCCAGAGAAGTCTCATCGAATTACGAGGTTTCCTTTAGAATCTTCTGAAGAGGTTATTCAGTTTCCCACAGTGCTTAAAGAAGCCCAATAAAAAACACAGAGAATACTGGGCTGATCTTTTCTTTATTTCTGAAGCCCACTTTCATTCTATTCCAGCACAGAGGAAAACAGACACCAGAACAGTGTGTTCTAGGCTGTAAACCCGTACCACTGCATTGATTTCCGCCCCGACAATCTGAAACTACATTTGCTTAAGTTTATTTAACATTTACCAAGGTCATCCAGCCCATCATCCAATACATTGGCCAGCAGGATGCCCGGCAGATAGATCCGTATGCCCAAGTCCGCAGGCGGTGTCCAATCCTCCACGCCTGCCTCAGTGTCTCTTCTAATGGAGAGATGGATGTTGGGATAAACACAGAGATGGTCTTGCTTGTCCATGTGGTCGGAATCGTAGCTGGTTCCCATCTTCTCCACCTTTTTCTCTTTGTTTACCCGTATCTGTTTTATAGTTTGTTTATTAGATTACATTCAAAGTGGCAGAAATGAGAGAAACACCACCGATGAACCACCTCTCCTCGCGCTCACAGCTGCCAGGAGGCTGTTTCGCCGAGTGTTTAGCTGTGGGCAGCCCCGGGACACGCAGTTAGTTCGAATTCGACCAGAGCACCAGGGAACTGCAGACTTCTCTGGGGATACTAAAGGGCTGCTGGGTCAGGTGGAATATGTAATTCCAACATTGTGTTATGGGTGTGTGACAGGATCTCTGGACATGCCTCCACAGGAAGGCATACCGATAAGATCCCCACATCCTGATTAATGTGAAAGAGAAGGAATTCTACGTTGTCACCCTGAACCTAAGGGTGAGTCCAGAAACCTTATGAAAGAAGCACATTGTTCATTCTTTTTGTCAGCCAGCGCTGAATCGCATCCCTCTACACCACAACAGTTCAGTGAATAACCACAGCAACACAGATTCTGCACAGAGATCATTCCCATGCTTCAACTTGCCCTCATACGTTGCCTTTACCTGCCCTCCCTATACTTGAGTTCCTTCACATGTACCAGTATTGGGAGCAAATTCCCCTAAGACCTGGAGGTACCGAGGTGGAGGTATCGAAACCGCTTCACACTGAGCTGCAAAGCTTTTTAAAATATATGTTTGGACATTTTGTGAATATTAAAAAGCGACAGTAGAGAGATGACAGGAAATGAGGAGTCCATGGTGTTTTGGAAGTTAGAGCTTTGTCATCTGACACTGTTCTCCTTCTGTGAGAAACAAAGGACATATTTGTGAGGAGCATTCAGTTCATCTATTCAACTCAGAACAATTGAAAGGATAATTGCTGCTTGGCTTATTCCCACAGTGACAACATCTCAAAACAATGTTTCCCATCCCACCTCAAGTCCTCATGGCTAAACGTATTATTACATCTCAGTCTTGCAGAACCATAGATTACCGGTAGTTGAATAAATAATGATGCCCTGCCCATTACTTCATGTCTGAAAATAGTGAGTAAAAGCCAGTAATCGCTGGCATCAGGGTCAGGGGGAGATGGGGGAGTAGCGTGTACTCATAAACAAACATTTCCTATTTGTTCCTATGAAGTTCCTTATCAGAACGGGGGAACATGTTGTATTAGTACAGTCTGTTCGAACAGGATGGGTTTGGTTTAGTGTAAACAAACACAAACACAATTCTTGGATTTTCCTGACAGCAGAGGAGGAGAGATGATGTAGTGCAGCTCTGATTCACAGTGCCCACAGTGTCAAAAAAGGAAACTGCAGGAGAACATGAAAACTGATTCATTTCTAACTCTAAACGCTTCATCCCTGTTTCAGTGGTGACTGGTGCTTCAGAGGGAATAGGAAGAGCATATGCATTTGCAGTAAGTGATTGTTTGAATAGCACTGCTTGTTGTAGCATGTGTACATTCCTGTACTTTAAATTGAAGTATGAGATGATTAAAAAAACAACAAAAAAAAAAAAACCTCTTTTTATTTTCTGACCATGGAAAAACTGTATCGTTTTTTTTTCCTGTACAGTTAATTATGCAGGATAACTTTTTATTTGATGCACATCTGCTAATTTTGTTTGGCAATTTGTACATTTGTATTCCTTCTGCACCATTGCTTCCCTCAGCTGGCTGAGAAAGGAATGAACGTGGTAATCATGAGTAGAACCAAAGCAACACTGGACCAGGTGGCCAAGGAAATAGGTAACACTTCCTCTACACATCTGTGTTATTGTGTCTGCTCTTAAAACTTAAATAACATCCACAAATATGCTTGTTTGTCATCTATAATAAAATAAATACAGTATATTGCTGACCCCACATTTTCATTCTTCTTAGGTGACACCACAGGGCAGAGGGTGAAAGTGATAGTAACAGACTTCATGAAAGACAACGTCTTCAGTGAAATTGAGGATCAGCTTAGGGACCTCGAAATTGGGGTTTTAGGTTGGACTTTTTATTTTTATTTTTTTTTTACAATCCCATGTAATGATTAAACACCAAACACAAGAAAAAGGTCATTATTTAAAATAGTTCCTCTGATTTTCTTCTTCATTTGTTTCTACCCTAGTTAATAATGTAGGCATGCTGCCCAGCTTCATCCCCTGCAAGTTCCTTGAGACTGCAGGGTTGGACCAGGTCAGTGGTGCCTCTGCAGTTTTAGGTGCGCTGTGAAGTTTCCTTGTAAACAAACACACTTTTGTTTGCATTTAGTGTTACACACCAACATGCATTGTGTGTATCCTTGAGCTCTAGCAAATGTGTTTAATGCATTTTCTTCATCATAAAACATTTGAAAAGACAAAGTAGTCTCCATATGGCCTACTTCCCTTAGCATTACCGATAAGTTTCACATCAGATCTTTTTTTAAGGAGCCCCGTTTTTAAAAACGTAACTTTATCTACGCCTTAATATTAATATTTCCCTTATTTATCAATAGAGACAGCTTACAACTTGTGTTTATTTGTGCTTTCAGACAATTACAACGATAATAAACTGCAATGTGAAAACTATGGCCAAGGTAAGAGTGTATTTGCTGTTACTTTTTTTCAAACAAATTAACTCTAGGGCACAATTTAAAAACAGTTCTTTCACACTATAAAGTCTTAGTGAGAGGTGTGTAGGGTCAAAAACAAAGAATCCTGGAGACTGTCCATCACTTACTTATCAGGTCGACAATATCAAATAGATGATAGTTAATATAGTTTTTGTCTATATTGACTTTCCATGATAAAGGTCTGAGGACCAAAACAGCGTTTAGTGAGTACAAGTGATGTGTCCTTAGTTTTCTTCCCAAACTCTTCAACCTTTACATTTGTCTCAAATCTGATCTTATGTTCTATTTTCCCCAGATGTGCAAAATAATTCTTCCAGGCATGAAAAACAGGTTTCCCACCCATGTTTTCTTCATTAGATGTAATGTGTAATATGCTAAAATTCTA
>CALSCE010010657.1:21740284-21757249 GCA_943593645.1 Bovichtus variegatus | reverse complement strand
ACACACACACACACACACACACACACACACACACACACACACACATTAAACTGATGACGTGTCGGATTATTTCTGATGGATGATCTAAGCCTGTGTCCAATCAAAAACAGTCCCTGCACCTTGTTAAATGAAGAAACTAATGATCACACATCACACAAAATATTCCTGTAGAGCAGATGGGATTTCTCTTGTTTCCAATTATGTCACACTGAACATAACTACAGCAAAGTTACTCTCAGGAGAAATACAACTGCTTATATTTTCCAAGTAACTAAAGTTGTTTTAAATAAGTAATATTAAATTGAAAAAAAAAAAAAAAAAAAAGAAAGAAAGAACCAAGCAAAAGTGGCTTGTTGTCAAAAACATATTTTTAAATGTTTTTGAACTACATGTTTCAATTAACTACCCACTGGGAATTTCCAGGAGGTGTGTTACCTGTAATGTTCCTGTAGTTGGAGCAGTGTGTGTGTCACCTGCAGCTGAACGTTGTTTACCCTGGTTGCTCAAGAGCAGGGACTTTCCCACCTGAGGTGATCTGCAATTTACAGTAGTGGAGCAAACACATTTATGGCACCTTTTAAATTTACAATTTTCAAAGCCTTTCTAACATCAAATGAGTCTCTCAGAGTTGATAAGTCAATATTACTACTTTCATAATAGCAGGTTGTAGGTAGCCAAGACAGTTATCTTCCATTACAGAGCATCAATGTGGGAGAGCTTCTCTCCTGTACTCACACAATAATGGTTTTACCATCAATGGGATCATATTTTAGCACAAATATTAAGTCTGGCTTCAACACGTCTCACGCTCCTAGCAGATGAGAGACTCATTAAGAAATGGGTCAAAGGAAAGGCTTCGTTTTAATTGCACTGGGTTACTATACCTTATGTGGGTGGTCAGGGCTCGCATGATAGTCTCTGTGCATGCACATTGTGTGTGTGTGTGTGTGTGAGCAGGGGAAAGAAGAAGAGAGAGGTGCTGCCTTTGAGGATGCTCCCTGCGTGACTCTTCTCTCCTCCTCCCTGGACACTGCTTGCTTGTTGTTTCAGTAAACAGAAGGGTCCAGAGATGATCCAAGACAAGCACACAGCCGCAGCAGCCCACCCAGGAGCCAAGGTCAGGACCACTAACCTTCAGACACGTACGCACACTCGCACGCTGAACCCGCCTCACAAATAACTTTCCAGTTTTAGTTTGAGACTGGAACTCATTCACCTTAATGCTTCAAAAAAAGACAAATCTAAAAATGTCGAATCAAGAAAGCCATTTCCCCCCCAACACGGACTAATGCTGAACTCCCAATAAAAATATTTGAGTGAATTATCGGACAGCTATAAACTCCAATAGCTAATTACTATACACTTTTGACTCCATATTTCCTTCAGTGGCTTTCTCTCCGAACGTTTTCCATCTCCTGAATGTGCCGTGCTTGTCAGTGTGACACACCAGTATAAATATTAGAATATTTATACTAGCTGAAATATTTCTGTGACATAATTACCATCTTGCCTCTCAAAAATTGCTGCCGAGCACACGGAGATTCATTCTCACAGAGGAGTTTTTTTTAAAGGGGTAATTGTTTCTCACAGGAGTAATAATACCTCCCACTTCTCTCCGATCCAGGACGGAGGTCTTTGAAACTCAAGAAGATAATTCAAACCCTTCATCTTCTCCAAATGAGCAGGCTGTCAGGGACTGGCTGCACTGTCAGCAAAGGAAAGCAAGGAAGGAAGAGGGACAGAGAGGATAAAAGAGGATGGAGGGAAGAGAAAGGGTAAAAAAAAAAGGAAGAGTTTTAGAGAGAGAGATCGAAAAAGGGAAAAGAAAAGGCCAGTGACTTCTCCGACGGCCCAGTGCTCACATATGGCTAGGCTTTGCTTGTATAGCCTCACTTCAAGGCGAAGGGCCCTGCAAACATAAACAGTAGAGAGGCTGCAGCTGGAGCAGGGAGGCAGCCGCTTGCTTACCGAGACCTCTCTACACTAAACAATGGATCAAGTGACGCACAGGCCTTTGGCAGCGCAACAGAGATCCAGGCGGCTCAGAAAAGCCTTTCTTCCGTACGTTTATATCTCTGCTCTCTCAATATTTACCCCACGGGAAAACACACAATTTTCCATTCCTTTTGTTCTGAAAGGAGCAAAAGAGTAGACCTCCCTCCATCCCCGTCCCTCCCACCTTCAAGACCGGACAGGTTTAGAGAGGACAAGTGTCTTTTTGTGCAACATTTGGATAATAATTCCAGCACTTACTCACTCCTACAGCTATGTACAGGTGTTGGGGATGAATAGATTTAAGCTTTCCTTCATAGCGATTCATTGATATTCACAAGCACGGTCTATTTCCAGCCGTGTTGAGGAGAAGCAAACAAAATGAGGATTAGTCTCTCTTACTGTGTGCGTTACTGCATTAGAAACTTAGTGTGTGTGCGTGTGCATCTGTGTTATATCTCTTTTATGGACGGGCACAATGGGGAACGGAAGGGCCCAGGAGCCAGTGAATTAACCCAAATTACAGCTAACAGTTGCCTGGGTAACTGGATAGGAATGAGGGGCAAATGGTGTGTAATTTTCTAATGAAGGTGGGGGGGGGGGAAGTTGTTCTTTTTCACATTTGGAGACCTCCTCGGTCTGTTACCGTAACAACAGGAGGAGTCTGTACCCCCTATAGGAGTTGTTTGTTTGCTGAGTCACCTAAAAAGTTTTTTTTTCATAGACCTTGGATACAAACTGTTTATCCTGTTCCCTCATAAACACCTATGATGGTCATTTAAATACACGTTTTTAATGATGCTCACATTATTACAGTTGCCCTGAGGAGAGTCACACACTAATGATACAGGTTTCTTCAGCGTTAAAGGACGAGAGAACGAATCGTCTCCTTCAGCTTCTTGCTACGAGTGATAGGATCCCATGTGAACAGTTTTCTGCCTAAGTAAGAACCGTTTTGGGTTGTTTTACGTGACATGGCTCAGTTAGTTACAACAGGATTAAGCAACATTTCAATTAGAATTTGATGACAGTTGTTTAGTTACTGCCTATCAAATCTGACATTCAGTATCCTGATGAAGTTGATTACATTTTGAGCCTTAAACTCTTAAAGTCACAGTGAAACTGAAGTTAAATCAACTTCTATAAAGAGACAGAGTTTTCGAGTGAGATGGAATATGTTCAAACTGCACAAAGTATAGTCACAAGAGGGTGATTGGTCTTTCAAATGTGAGCTTAGCTTGGCTACTACAGCTTGATAACTAACTGTAGCCTCCAACCACTCCTCCGTCACCTATGTTGTCAGGTCAGGAGGAAGAAAAGCGAGGAAATAATCAAAAAGACAAACCTCTGACTAGCTGCAAGCTACAACTACCCACAAGATAACTGTCAAGTGTGGTTTCATATGATGAACGGGTTAACTAGTCACAGTCCCAAATGATAAATGTAGGTAAACACCCCAGAGTTAAAAAATATTGTAAAGTTTTACAGGAAACAGGAGGGATTTTGCTGTAAAAATAATAATAAAAAATGTATATATTTGCTATATTTCAAAAGATACAATTAACACAGGATTAACTTGAGAAACGATTTTATTTTTACTGTCTTTAAGACTCACAGGGGGCTCTCCCCCCTAACTTCAGCTGCACTATCCAAATCATAAAATAATATAAGAAAAGAAATTACAAAATATGTCTTTTGTTTAGTTTTTTTGTTAACCTTTCTTGTTGCTTATTTAGTCATGGATATTTAGGGCATATGTACAAGGTTCTAAATCAGCGACATTCTGCAGACCTTCTCAACACATTGCTGAGTGAATGCATGGAAACCTGAGCCAAATAAGACTGGAGGCCCAGGTCACTAAAGGTCAGCACTCATTCACAGCTTTTTACAAATCAAATCAAACTAGGTGTCACAGTCTGACTTCTGCAAATAAACCTACATTGCAAGGACCGCGCTGTCTGACTGTCCAGTTTGTAACAGACTCGCACACACCCAGGTTATAGTGGCAGGAAATATAAACACACTTCTCACCCTGCCCATGACACAAACAGAGGAGACACTAATGGGATCTTTGGGGGCATTTCTTGTGACTCCTTGATGGTATGGCAAATTGCACCATGGCGTGTAATATAATTAAATACAATCATCAGACTGACTTGAGACGTTGTCACTGATCACTCATGGGGGTTGTATGTCTCACTCCAGAACCCTGACAGAATCCTGCAGTTAGCGTTAAGGATAAGAGAGCTTTGTTTGCCACTG
Organism: Bovichtus variegatus; assembly: GCA_943593645.1. Taxonomy (NCBI): domain Eukaryota; kingdom Metazoa; phylum Chordata; class Actinopteri; order Perciformes; family Bovichtidae; genus Bovichtus; species Bovichtus variegatus. The sequence continues at coordinate 21,752,995 of CALSCE010010657.1, read as the reverse complement.
AGCCATGTTAGCTGGCCTCCATTAGCCTCCAACCACTGTCAGTCAGTTGGAGAGCCTTTCTATTGTCAGTTAAATGCTAAGCCTCTCCGCTATCTCACTTGAACCAGACTATGACCACAAAAAGACAGATAGGGATCTGCAATTCTCAGTTGAGGGTGAAACAGAAAGAGAAAAGCAGAGAGGGAATGGCTTGGGGTAAGAGAAAGGGCTTTCTATTCTCCTCTGTCTGCGATTTGAACAGGTGTGACAAATGTGTGGCCTCAGTATGTGTGTGAAGATCGTCGTGATCTACCACCCAGAAGGTCTACACACACACACACACACACACTATTTACCGAGCTGCATGTTCTGTTGAGGCACGTAGTCCTTTCTCTGTTTGTTGATAGCTATCAGCACTTTCTCGTTGCTGCTAAACAAAACACAACACTTACACAGAGCCGCTCTCTTTGGGGTTCCATTTACTTCAGTGCAACAGCTGAGAGAGGTCAGACACAGCTGTGAGGTTCATGCACATACACACAGAGTTGAGGGCTGGCTCAGTTTGCACATTACAGCCCAGCTATGACATTTATATGTCACATGCAACTGTTTCTGTCACCAGAGTTTGACACACACTTTAACTAAGTGTGAGAGTTCAGTGGACGGATGGGTGTGAAAACGACTCCCCATCCCTCTTCTCTCAGCTCCACGAAGTCTTCAACTGCTTATTGTTATTGCACCAATTGCGCAGCAGCTTCCACTCTTAGTGTGCAGAACACTATGCAGGGAAACCACACCATGTACACAACACGCAGTCTCTCATAGGGAGGCAGCGAGGTGTTCAGAGGGGCAGAGACATAACAGCCGTTAGGGAGTTTTAAGTGATATCTCTCACGGGCCATCAGCAGACCCCGGGTGGCATTCTTGATATCCAATAACGATAATGGCGAATGCCTCAGCGGGTTGTTTTTTTTCTGTGTTCTACTTTACATCATATCAGGTGCAGCAACAGTTTGAACACTGATACTGACATTTAACTACTGTACAGTACGTGTGCACACAAGAGGCATAAATACACTGTAAAGTTTATTTGACCTTAACAATTAGTTGATCAGCATATAATTAATTTGCAAATTAGTTTGATGAAGTTATTTTTCAAGCGAACATGTCAAGCATTTGATGGTTCCAGCTTCAAAATGTGAGGATTTTTCCATTTAACCTCATCCCACATGATTGTAAAATAAATGTCTTTGGGTCGTCTTAGAAAGTTATTTAAAGACATCACTTTGGGAAATTATGATGGACCTTTTTTACTTTTCTCTGACATTGTACAGTCCAACGATTTATCAGTAACAAAGATACTTATAAGTTTCAGCCCTATATTACATATTTACTGAAAAGCCTTTCAGAAATAAATCAATAAACATGGGAATAACTTCCATAAAATATACAAAAGGTTTATATTTCCAGAGTGATTAACACCCTGTTTATTCAAGTAACAGTCAGCGTTTTGCTAGTAACTCACTAATTCAATGAATACTCAATATTTTCAAATAATTACAGTAAAACACAAAAAAAAGACATTTTAAAATAAGTAAAATCTGTTGAGAAAATCGGCTTTAAATATTCCTTCAGGATATTTTTATACATCTTCTTTAGAACTGCAAAAGTAAAAATATCAGAAGTGAAAAGTAAACTTTTAACACTCTAATTGTCTCTCTTGTGTTATTTCTTCCACAGGAACTTCTCATTAGTCTTCCAGAGACTCTCGCTGTCCTTTTTTTCAGACCTGCCTCTACCTACAAAGGTAGTGTTGATGCAAACCCTCTGCACTTCTGCCGGGTCCGTTAACCTGTTGATGCTCTCCTCATTACCTTCATTCAGGATGTCCCAGAAGTCTCTGCGACTGCCCTTCGATACCACCTGATGTACAGGTGGTTTGTTTGAGTTTGGAGAGGCCCGAGAGTCTATGAGGCCTGCTGAACCAGAATCATCACCGACAGTGACTCTGGATGGAGAAGGCGTGGTGAGACTCGTGCTTCCTGACACGGTGGAGAGTGCAGGGGGTGTTTTTGCGCTGCCCCTCTGTTGTGCACCCCTGGGTTTGGGTTTAAACAGATCGTCGAGGATTGATGCGTCTCCTATCAGATCTGCGAGGAGGGAACGATGACTGGAGGTGGATGTGGCCTGTTCAGGTGGAGAAGCGGTCGGAGGATTTTCTCTCCGGCCTTGAAAAGTTTCGCTGGTCCTGGAAGACAATTTTTGCTCTTGCTCCCTTCTCTTTGCTGTGGGTTTGGATAACGTGGTGGACCTGCCATGGCTGAGGTCCGGAGAAGAAGGGATATCTCTGTCTGCGCAGTCCAGGAAAGCAGCAGCTTCCCCAGACCCCAGACCACTGCTGCTGGCCTGATCCAAGCCAAGACCACCACCAGCTCCGAAGGCTCCAGCACTAGAAACACTACACCTCTTTGTCCTCTTGTGTCCTCTGGCACTGCAGACCGTCTCCTCCTGCTCCTCTGACTCAAGGCTGGGAACATCACTCAGAGGGTCTAGTACATTCTTTTCTGGGATCTTTTGCTTTTTCGGGGGTGATAGAACATCATTTTGTGGGTTTCTATTCTTTGTCTGGGGTTCAGGAACACCCTTTTGTGGGTGTCTACACTTTTTCTGCGGCACATAAACATTGTTTTGTGGGGATTCAGGCTTAGATTTGGGTTCAGGACTCTTCTGAGTGTATTTAGGCTTTCTCTTGGCTTTTGGAACATCCTTTAGTGGGGTTCTGGTATGCATGTGAGATTTTGCGGCTGTTTTGGTGGATGTTGACGAGGTAGCAGTTGAAGAGGAGGTCTGTGTTGAATCAGGTTGTGGGAAATTGTGTGTGACTGTGTTGGCCAGGTCGGGGTGGTTCAGGGAAGTGTAATACTGTCGTAGCCAGGCCACTCTCTGGGTCGAGTTTCTCCTCAGAATCTCTACTGCAAACTGATGGACTGAAGGAAATTTGAATTCGTCTGCCATATTCTCCATCTGCTGTCTACACATGAGCACACAAAGAACACAAAAGACAGAAATGAGTAATATCCATTTCTAACTAATATCACCAGCGAATATCCTGTGAATTCATCCCCAGATTCACACACGTACAGATAGAACGAGGCCTGAATTTGGCACAAACGAGCATACAGCAAGGTACTTTAAATCACATGTAAACCTTTGCCTTTAAAAAAACCCACAAGGCCTATATACTATTAATCAGATATTCTGCGGGTCCGTCAGGCCTAGCCCAAGATGAATAGTTCTCCACATATTCAGGCTCATATCCAGAGAGCCATGCAGTATGAGGTGTTTTTCCTGAGCTCCAAGGCGGTCATTAAAAACTTTGGTCTAACCAGACTCAGGGACAGAAATACTTCAAAGTCACTGGTGGTACAGCAGCATTATGCTGGTGATATGACCATTTGTGGCTTTCACTGGAAAAACAATAAATAAAAGTAACAGCAGTAAAACACGACGTGAATGCTGATTTAAATGATTAAACAGCAAGGTTAATAGAGGGGATATCCATATAACTAGTGTATACTATTTTCACTCCCTGGTGAGCCGCTGGGCAGAGATACAGTCTTCCCCATGGGAAGTCAGATTGGAGCCATAAAGGTGTCTGTATACGAGTGTTTGGGAAGGTGGGGGGCGGAGGTGATGCAGCAGGACAGAGGTGTGCATTTCAGTAGTGTGTGTCTGTACGTGTGCGGAAATGCTTGTTAGGACGTGTGTGTGTGTGTCTGTGTGTGTGTGTACATCAGTGTGGGTTTGGAAGTCCTCGGGCGATCATTTTTGGTTAGACTCAGGAGGGCTGTGGTTGTGGAGGGGAAAACTCCAGCACTGTTGGGCCTGAACATAACTGGGTAATCTTTGGCATGATGCTGGGAAATAGGTGGAAGGGAAAGCTCAGAGGTGGTCTCTCGCTAAACACACACACACACACACATACACACACACATACATACAATTTCCTGAGACCCAGGTGGGGGCGCTCAACACCATATCTGTGGTAAGTTTTGGCCTACTTCCCTGCACTGCCAGGAATTCCTCTCTCCCGAATTCACTCTTTAGACCCCCTTTTCTCCTTTCATTCCCTGGCCTGATTTATTCTCATTCAAACCATAATGGAGTCATTTTTCCTTCACTACATCTACCCATTACTTTTCTTATCCACCCTAACCCTCTTTTACCCTTCTCATGGCATGCATGTCATATCTCATACACTACAGTACACTTTTTATTTTCTCTTCCTATCCCAGCTGCTATCGCCTTCGTTCTTTTCTCTTCGGACATCCTTTCAGTACCTGCATATTGCCTGGGGAGTCTGTCCAATGATGAAGGTGGTGTGTCTGGTTTGGTGCACACTCTTGTTGGCGAAGGTGACTGGATGGTCCACACTGGGCTTGTCCAGTCTGACCGTAGAGGGACAAGGCGGACTGTCTGACGGGCTGCATGACAGGCTCTAATACATAAAACAAAAGATTTGTATCACACCAAATAATGACACTTTCAAATCAAAAAGCTCTGGTGCGCCCCGTTATCTCACTTGATAGAGTGGGCTCCCCGTGTACTAAGGCTGAGTCCTTACTGCAGCGGCCCGGGTTTGAATCCGTCCCGCGACAAAAGGAAACCGCAGTAGTTTCTACAAGTGCCAAGTGTGTCCACCAACTGCCTCTGCCCACTAGTCAGTGCTGTTTGCTGAGATGAGCAGGCTTATAGTGGATGTAAACGTGCAGCATTACAGACCACCGATTTCAAAATAGGTAACACTGTTACACTGCTGCTACGCATCAAGCAGAACTAAGCTATTGTTAAGCTTCAAAGAACGGTTTGTGTTTACATCCACTCTCAGGTCATAGTGAGCATGCGTCTCTGAAGCAGTACTGACAAGTCTTATTCTGCAAGTCAATATACAATAGCCAGACACTCTTTTGTAGAAAAACGGGGTTTAAATGACAGTTAACATGGAGTAACCCTGTCACGGTTTCTGAAAAAAATGTATTCCCGTTAAGTTTTTCAGATGTAATTCAGTTGATCTAATCTAATTTGGGATGGCAAGATACAAATCACAATATTATATGTTTGAGGAATCCCTGAACCAATGTTAAGGCAGTACGTACCTCCTGGGTGCCGAGAAGGTGATTGGCCGGGAGCTGAGAGAACATCTTGCGCTCAAACACGTCTCGTACTGCAGCTCTGGTCATCCGCTCCTCTGCTTTGCTCCCGCCCACCACACACTGGTTAGAGTGGGTGTACAACACCTCGTGCACGCCCCCTTTTAATAGAAATATACATCATTAATGTGGAAATCAAGTTCATGAAGAATTATTATCACATAATAATAGGTATTGAATCTAACCTAGCACACTGTCGATGGTAATGTTCTTCCCTTTGGATGCTGGAGACGTCTGACTTTTCAGACTTGTAAATGAAACTGCTTTGGGCTGGGCCTCTCGTCTCTCGGCCCTGACGGTTGTTACAGCTCTTTGCCCATCTTTTGGCGACTTAACTCTGGATCTTTCCATCTGTGGAGATGTGAAGTGACAGCCTGTAGATCTGCCTTTCTTAACAGGAGTATGTTCATCTTCTGAAGATGTGAATGTCTCTATGTCTTCTGTGTATTTGGATCTGGTCTTGCTCCTAACACTTTGCCGCTTTCTGCTGCAGTCGAGCCCTTCTCTCCCACGGTCACCTCCTCTACAATGGGATTTTAAAAGGTCCCTCTTGGGACACGTCTTTGACTCTATGTCCAAATCCTCAGATTCATCCGAGTAACCTTCGAAGCGGCGCACTTTTGGAACTGGAGTTTTGCGCTTGTTAGGTTTCTTTTTGTCTGGCGAGGAATTTCCATCGCTCTCCTCATCCACTGTCATTTTCTTACTTGTCCACACTTTCAATCTCCGTCTCTTTCTTATAGCATCATCACTCGGTTTCAACAATGAAACCCTCTCTTGCCTCCCCCCATCTCCACTGTCCCTGTCTGAACTGCTGGAGATGTCCAGGGTTTTCATTACCAATTTAGGGAGACAGAACGCACCATTTGCTGTATTGGAGCTCTTGCAAATGCCAGAGGTACCCTCCATCTTTTGATGCACAGCATCTTCCTCAGAGGGGCTTTCTTCGACACCCGGACTACTGTCCCCTTCTGATAACTCTGGTTTTCCTTTGACCCTTTCGAGGAGCCTTGAGAACCCATGCTGAAGGAGACTCATCCGACCAGGGCCAGCGGCAGCATTCCCACCCCTGTTGCCAGCCGTTGCACTGGGGTTTGACACCTTCCTCTTAAGACCCTCCTCATCCTCTTCACTTCCACTGCTGAAGTCCAACACCCCTCTGGGGACCTTTGATGCACTCATATTCTCCTTGGCAGGCTCTTCATTTAGTACAGGGCCATCTCCAGGTTCCTTAAATAAAACAGTACAAACGGCTATAAAAATAGGGACAGCTTGGCATTAAAAACCAATACAAGGTAGGTAGTACGAGAACAAGAAATATGTTAAAAATGTAAATAAACCAACTCTTCACCGTGTGAGAAAGACTTAGTTACAAAATAGCACAAATGAGCTACACACTCCTCACTTCCCTCGTTCATGCAATCTTTCAGTGGACCAGCCCATGTGAGATATTGTGTAATATAAAACGGATCAACATAAATCATAACATTTTCTATTTTATTTTTTTTAAATGTCACATAAGCCCTCCATCATGATGTAATATGAATAAAACATAGGGGTCATGACATTTCCTGGAGTTATATGAATGGGCCTTTATGGGGGCGACCACCAACTGTGATTCTAATTTCACCAATTTTCACCCAATTCTGCTGTACTTGTGTGCATGTTGGTGCTTACACGCCTCAAGCCTTTTTCTGTGCGTGTTAAGGCACCCCAGTGTATTCTGTGTTTTTGAAAGAATCTGAAAGGCCTCAGTGGAGCAGCAGCCCAGTAAAAAAAGGACCTGGCTGGGAACGGGATGATAAGGGGTATCACTGTGTAAATAAATAGCTGAAAAGCAGAAGATAGGCTTCAGTGTGGTCTGCTCCTTCCATTAGGACACAAACGTAATTACATCCAGCTGTTTCGCACAGCATCAGAGAGAAAGTGAGAAGCAGACAAAGAGAAGCTCATCCTTCAGTTTCATTAAAATACAAAGAATTGAGAGTAAAAAAAAAAAAAAAGTTTGTAAGCCAAGGTCTTAAAGTGATACTCCACCCAAAATCTATAGCATTTCAGTTTTTATACAGTATTAAATATTTGTACCCCGTGCGCTTGAAAGGGTTGCCGTAAAAAGTCTGTTTTTCACACTCGCAGAGAACAGGAGCTGTGACCAGCGTCAGGTCAGCGGGTTACAATTGATTCCAATTGTTACAGGTTTTCAAGGTACAAAAGCATCAAAACCTCCATAGAAATTTCTGAAAACACTAAGCTAAACGCTCAGTATGTTGCAATTTAGGCAAATACACTACTTCAAGCGAACTTTTCAGTCGGAGGATGACAATAATGTGACATGAAAGCAGTGTAATGGGCTATATATTGCTGAAAATATGACGACTAAAACAAGAGTGGTTTGAGTGATTTCCATTGATCTTTTTCTTACTTTTTCCCCATTATTAAAAAAAAAAAAAAAAAAAAAAAAAAAAAAAAGAAAAATCACCATATGAAATCAATTGTAACTGCCTGAACTCAATCCAACCCCAACTGCTCTGAGGAAACTACAATACCTTTAACAGTCACCTTTTAAACCTACAGCAGGCTTTGTCACTTTCTCCATGTTCAGGCTGTAAAGCCCACTGAGACATACTCATTGTATATGTATAATTTGTGATATTGGGCTATATAAATAAACTTGATTTGATTTGATTCTTCCTTTAAAAGTAGCATACTTTATCTGATTTTGTCATAGCAGAAGATTGGATTATTTTCTCACAAATTGGGCATTTTTTAAAAGTTAAAACAATTAGAAAATGAGGAAGATTACAAGACAAAGAAGAATTGTGGAGGCAATAAAGAAGAAAAGTCTCAGCTAAGGCAGAAAAAGTTAAATGAGATTGCGTGAGTTGGTTGACCGACAGACAGGGAGGTCCCTGTTTGAGGTATCCCCTCTTTCACGTGGGAATGGGAGATGAGCCTGGGAGAGAAGACGCAGTGAGGGATGGGAAGATGAGTGCCCTAATGTTCTGGGTCTCTGAGGACGGAAGAGCTACTCACGCCAACTCCCTTCGTCTCCTCCTCCTTCTCTTCGCCTGTGTGTGTGCTGCTTGTCATTACACCGGCCTCCACTTGTCCTTCTCGCTGACAGGAAGAGCAAAAATGAGACACACATTTGTCAAAACATAAACCTTTCATTGTACTACATCAATTCAATGATGTTGCAAGCATCAACAAAAGACTTATCTTTCAGTTTTTATGATATTTTTAAGTTGTTTTTTTTAGGAGTGTCACTGAAGTTCAGAGAAAATAACAGTAAGTGCAGCAGGCCTCTTTAATTTCTATAATAATACTTAAGAGTTCAGAGGTTCCATTAAAAGTCTATTTACAGTAAGAGTACATTCCAAAGAAAATAAATAAACTAAAGGTTTTCTTGACATCATCAATCAAACCACAAAAGGCGTGTAGGGATTCTGACCTCTAGTATCTTGCGGGTGAGGCATGTCCCTTGGGTCTGCAGCCTGAAGAGGTTTTTGATCCCAAACAGCTCACCCTTATGGACACCATGCCCCTGCACTGCCTCAAAGTACCGCCGCGCACTCTCCTTGCCCACAACTGAGCACTGCAATTGCTGAGAGAGGGGAACAGAGGCACAGAAAAGTACTTATAAGTAATCATACAAACAGTTATTAAAGCAATTCAAGTTATTATTTGACTCGTGTGTGTGTGTGTGGTTAATTAATTGTCTGGTACCTGTTTGTAAACTTGTCTGAGGTAGATAACCTCCTCGACAGTCCCCAATGAGATTAGCCTAAGAACGGTCACATCCCTGCACTGGCCAATACGATATGCCCTGAGGAGAGACACAAACACACAAACATCAGTCAGACTAGGTTCACTATACTAGCAGCTGCAGTGCTTTTTGAAGCTGGTTGAGAGAAGCAGCAACAGAATAAAAGACTGTGTAAAGTCTGTCAAGATATGGCCCACAACGTACCTATCAATAGCTTGGAGGTCATTGGCTGGGTTCCATGTGGGGTCAAAGAGCACTACCACATTGGCCCCTACGAAGTTAAGACCAAGACCACCCGCCCTGATGGAACAAAGAGGCGGATTCAAGGTTTTGAATAGGTTTAAAATAAGCACATAACTGGAAAGAAAGAACCACAACAGACCTAAACTGTGAACATGAAACCTAAGAAAACACTACTTCTGTATCTAATTGTTATTCTTCGACTAACATGGTGGAGACCAGGCAGAGGTTGATGTGAGAGGAGGAGTTGAAGTCTTTGACAATCTGGACTCTCTCTTTGGATTTGGTGGTTCCGTCCAACCTGATGTAGTCCAGCCCCTCGGCCATGCAGTAGCTCTCCAGCACATCTAGCAGCTGACAGGTTCAGAACAAAAAAGAAATCAGCTGTTTAAAACCTTACATCTCTACATCTATCGTGTGAATTCACCCTTTGTCAAGGTTGAAGACTTTGTTTGGGAGACAAAATGTAAAGGCTAGACAAAAACAAACAAACAGAATATCCCCAGACTTGTATATTTATAGATATACTATATGGGTAATACTGAGTCTTGCACAATCAAAACTGTATGGACTCTATGATTACCAAAAAAGCAAAACATAGGCCATTAAAATATGACCTCATAGCAGCCAGAAATGTTATTATACTGTCTCAGGTAACAGCAACCATTAGACTCGGCAGAGTCAAATTATCTTTAAAACTCTAATTGCCCCCACTTATGGAACCCAAAGGCTTACCTATTAATCTATGTCATGAGAAACCATGCCTCCTGCTACCATTTCTTCTGTAAACAAGTCATCTGCTCTAACAGAAGTGGCAATTAAGGGAGTGTGTTCAGGCCTGTTGTTGTGTTGAAAGGCTGAATGGATAAAACCAGGTAAAGCTATTAAACCAACAAGCGTAATTGCTTTTGAAATAACATCACTGTGAGCTTCAAATCATTTTCCTACGGGGGAAACACCTCGCCTTGCTGCTCGTCCAACTCACACAATACACATCCCTGCACTCACACAATACACATCTCTGCACTCACACAATACACATCTCTGCACTCACACAATACATATCTCTGCACTCACACAATACACATCTCTGCACTCACACAATACACATCCCTGCACTCACACAATACACATCCCTGCACTCACACGTGCGGACACACAAACATTCTGATTTCAAGGAACACAAACGCAGCTCTCACCTTGGTTGAGAGAGAAAAAATGAGTATTTTAGCTCTCCTTTGCAGGTAATATTTCATCAGCTTCTGCAAAACCTGAAAGGAACACAGATATGTTTACCCGCACTGAAACAATCCATAATGAGCGGATGACTGAGCCTATGTTCTTCAAATGATACCTTCATCTTTCCACTGTACATCGGGTCTGACAAGGCCTCAAATGCTTCGTCTTTGCATCTCTGCACAAAGTCTGGAAACTTTTGGAATACCTTTGCACAGATGCCCCCAACATACTTTTCCTGGAAGAAACAAATGAGTTGTTATAGTGAACCAAATCCATCACTAAAAAGGGAGGAAAACTGTCCAGGTAGTAGGTTTATAGTATAGTAAATCAGTTATAGGGCAGCATGTTTCTACCTGTTTCTTGCTGGTGCCTGCAGTGGACTGAAGCAGAGCTGCATGGTTGGCAACCTTCCTCAATATGGCCAAGTAACTAAAGTATAGCGCCTTCATTTGCGCACCTTCTGAGTTTGTCTGCAATAAAAGAAACAGATATTATACGAGCGCTCGATCTTTCATTTCTCAACCACATGAACATTTTTCAAGAATGTAACTCAAATGCAAAAATGAAATGTTCATTCCCTGCATTTAAATCCATTGGACGATGGTAACAGGCTCAAATGTTGTGCGCGTTTTAAAAATTTCACTGCAGTACAATGTATTTAAAAAGTAGAATGCAGAAGTACTGCTTAGACAAATAAAGGGCCAGTTCACCTGAATCACACAAACCATATTTTCCTAACATGTTCGTCTGATTTAGGGAGTTTGACCCCTAAAGAAATGTTGTTCACATCTACAATACCCAGCATACAAAAGAAACACAATGGTAGAAGTGGTGAACTAACTTCATAGCAGCAGCGTCCGCGGGTGCGTCCACTTTGACAGTCACATTTTTCTGAAGACCTCAGCATTAACATCACATCTTCAGAGTCCAGCACCGTCTGATACACAGTCTGCTGAAAATCTGTCAGAGAGCAATACACCACCTAGCAGAAAACCCAACACGTTGCTTTGAGACATACGAGACCTCTGGATATTATAATGATAGAATATTGTCTTGTAGATGGTGAATTGTGAGTTTCCAGAAGAGAAAGCCTTCTCCAATCTTACCCTGTCATCCTTCTTAGGCAGCTGTTCCTTGATGAGAGCTTTAGTCCTTCTGAGGAACCAGTGGGAAATCTTCTTCACCAGGGCTCGGACAGTCTTGCTCCCAGTAGCGAGAGCACGTTTGGTTGCACTGTGCCTCTGCCCCTGCTCAATCGGATCCGAAAACTTGTTCTTGAAATGTCCTAAGTTGCCAAGGCAACCAGGTATGGCCCTAAATAGAAGTTAAAAAAAATATATGAAAGCTAATAAGAACACTTTTCAGAAACCAAGTTGCAAATTGCAAACACATCACTTCCACTACAGGTGACGCAATTACTGAAACATGCTTGTAAATATGCACATGGGAAAAAAAGCGTTGTAATATAAAAGTCTCTTAACCTACCAGTCCATGACGCACCACAGCTCCTCAAGGTTGTTCTGCAAGACTGTGCCAGTGAGGCCAACTCTGATCTGATGAAAATACAAGCAGACAATTGTTTTTATCAACTTATTATGAAAACTGTACATTTTGATATATTTCTAATACAGCAGAGATGAGGACCGCTTGAGTGCAGACTTTACAATTCTTAATGACACCATCAGTGCTCTCTATCACCAGTAAATCCACAGTCTAGTTACACACTAGTGATAATACAATGAAATAATAACACAAACATAAAGCTCTCTGACCTTACATTTCAGATCCTTCATGGCCTGAGTGATCTGAGAGTTTGGATTTTTTATCTTGTGGGCCTCATCCACAACCACAGCAGACCAGTCTATGCTGCAGGGAGGGCAAAGGTATAATTTAGTAAACAAACTCATTTATCACGCCTATAAGATATCATTTAAATTCATGTTTTATGTAGCTTGAGTGTGTTGAGCATGGTTCTTACTTATTAAACTGATCCAGACAAAGGCGCAGAGTCTCATAGGTAGTGAGAGCGATCTCAATGCGTCCCTTCTTGATGCGAGTCAGCTCCTCCTCTTTCCTCAGCCCGTGGACCACCACATATTGGAAGTGACCCCATGTGTCCAGTTCATCCTTCCAGTTATAAAGCACTGACAGTGGGGCCACAATGAGGAACACCTAGATCAGATCATGGAAACACCAAAATCATGAGGATGACAAATCAATACTCATATCTGCAGCTGTACACTATTGCTGCACTTGAATGCACCTGATATTTGAAAA
>CALSCE010010657.1:21688189-21734024 GCA_943593645.1 Bovichtus variegatus | reverse complement strand
GATTAGCTTAACTTAGCTAGCTTGATTAGCTTAACTTAGCTAGCTTGTTTAGCTTAACTTAGCTAACATGTTCAGCCAAAGAAAAACCGACGACAAATATGGAACCGAAAAGTAAGAAATCTCGCTTTTACTTTCTCCTTCGGTTAAGTTTATTTATCTGCACAGACAGACACAGAGCAGCTTGCTGTGTGTTTATCTATTTTAACAACGACTAACGCACTTTCGACGTATTCACTGATTTGCAATACGATTCAAACGTCTATTTTACAAATTTAAAAAATCATGTTTAAAATATGTATTTTAAATAATGGATGCTTTTGTGATTCATTCGTTTTTCATTCATTCTTCCGTACACATTTCACTATCAGACATTGTGTTGAAAGTGCTGGGTAAAATCTAAATTACCCTTCTATGAAATAAAATAAAACAAAAGTTGATTCAATGTAATTTAAATAAATGTTTGCAGTGAAGGAACAGTTCATGTGAAATAATACTAATAATTGTCTCGTCAGTGCTCTTATCAGCAAGTGTATATATACCCATAAATAAAATAAAATAAAATAAAATAATATGTTGACGTTCTGCTGCACACTGACAATGTGCCATTATGTAGCCCACAAAATACATATAAATTATAAAATGTCATCATCCCCACGTAGGTCTACACGAAGCAAATACATGAATGAATTTAAATAAATAAAAAAAAAATAATAAAAAAAATGTAAAAAAAAAAAAATATATATATATATACATATACATATTTATTTATTTTTATTATTATTATTAGTCATTGGGTTTTATTTTCAATCTTATGGTGCACATTAGATGTATTATATTTCATCTTATTTTTATTTTGTGTTTAGATTTTACATTATTTCTACTATCATTATGAAGTGAAAATAGACATAGAATGAACATAAAACTGGGATAGAATGCCAAAATAATGTAAAGTAGGATGGAAAATAAAACACACTATTTTCTATATCTATAATTGTAAAGCACTTTGTGCTGCATTACTTGTATATAAATAAAGTTGTTTCATTAATTATTATATTATTATTATTGTTATTATATGACTCCACTATTCTAAAGTCATGTGCGGTGACTGTTTGGAAAAATATGGTGCTCGTACATATGTTTGTATGTTTCTATTTTTATGCTCTTTTAGACTTTTAATACCTTAAATTATTTCAATTATTTTAAACTTTTTTATTGAATTTACATAGGCCTAGTTTTATTTAATACCATGCCGTTGTATTTATTGCCCGGTGGCTATTGGGATAATCTCGTCCCAAAAATGTAATTGTTCAGTTTATTCTGTGCAACTTTGAGTGTATATAACCCAATTAATGTATCTATAAAATATCAGTGAATATGCGTACACTATTCCTGGTCCAATTAATTGGCATTACTTCACTGAAAGTAAACATCTGCTAAGATGAATTTAGCATTACAAATACTTTTTACTGTATTTAACCAGAGACCTTGACTGATTAAAAGCCTATGAGGCTGCGGTAAAACTGTGAGTGCAGAGAGCACTGACACTGAAGTCATTCTTAGAGAGGAAAGCAAACACAACAACATCATTATATCAGCCAATATTGCTCAACAGTCAAGAGAATAGCACATGCAAGTCTTGACAGAAGGTGAAAGAAAGGCAGTAATTCAATATGAAAGACCTCAGACTTGGTGGTCGGTAGAAATACAGAAACAGCAAGACGAGGAGATGTGTTTGTCTGTCCTGTGGGGTTGATATGATGGTCATCAATAAGCTCACTTTAAGGTTGTCTGTTGCTATGCAAAACAGACTTGTAAACACGCAGTAACACCGTCTCAGTTCTCCATTCCCAATTTGACTTTCCCTAAACGTTGGCCATGGCGCTGCAGATGAGGCACGACTGGGTCCGCTTCTCGCCATGGTACACTGCCATACAAAAATTTTACTTTTTGTTCCTGTTTTCTCAACACTGGGAATTTATAGGGCAGCTGCCGCAGATGTTCTCATAAAGAAAGTCCAAACACTGATGTCAAACGGTTTACATACTGCACTGGATCTGACACACACTTGTTCTCTCACTGAACCACAAGGGCTTTCTCTGGCCTCATTTACAATAATACATTACCGCTCAAGCAGATAGAGTTGGGATAAATAGATCATTGGCTGCAGATAAGAAGTTCTCATCAACAGCCATTTTCACAGATGACTAGTTGAATTTGTCGAGTGACTGTTTCAAGTGGGCTGTGTTGGGCTTTGGATTTATTTTCTGAAATGAAGTGTTGGTTTTCAAACTTATTTCCTTGTTGCTGAGTTTGTAGTATGAAAAACGTCTGATTTATGATGTGACACAATAGGTTTTAGCGCTCCAGCTAAATTACTCAATAAGTAAATGAATTACTCAACAAATCAAAATGTATTTAAACGTGTATCTCTTTAGCTGTTCTGCAAGAAGTATTTAGATCCAAAGTAAAAGTACTAGCATCACAGTGTGAAAGTAAACTTACTGCATTCAAAACATTTTTAAAGTAAATGTACAGTATTGTCCGCTAAATGTACTGAAAATATCAAAAGTAAAAGTACTCATAATGCAGATTAGTATTATATTTTTGGATTAATATTAATGCATAAATGTGTCAGCAGAATTTTAATGTTGTACTCGAGTAAAGTACAAGTACTTAAAGTTTTACTGAAGTACAACACTTGAGTAAATGTACTTAGTTACAGTACTTTTCACCACTGCTAAGGGTCTAATGTCAGCTTTAAGTAAGGTTAATTTCAATTTCTGTTTCCATAATTTATTCTAATCAGGTCTGGAAGGTGAATTTTCTTGCATCTGTCATGACATTTCCCCACTGGCTTTCCTGAGACCCACCTGGATTGACTTAAGAAAATGTTTTTCTCTGGACGAGGTGATTCCTTGAGCCATAGCTTTCATCTCAAGCAGAGTTCTTTGGATGAATCGAGGTTTGATTGAAATAAAACATAGCGTTGGACCAGATTGCTAAACTTCTGTTGTTGGTCATAATCAATGGTCGGAGGGGACAACCTGAATGGAGGTCTTGTCCTGCTCTCAGGAGCTTCGGGAACACTCCATCTGTGTTCCACCTCCTCTCTCTCATGAGTCAGAGGGTCCGCTACGGGCCAAAAGCAATTACCACAAAGCCAAAAATGACAGTTTCAGCTTCGTAAGTATTGATTGCATAGATGGAAAATTAGGTTGATTATTCATGCATTCTTTCTTTTCTTTTTTTATTTCGTCCCATTTGCTTTTCCATTCATTTGCTTTCCTATCCACTTCATTAGTTTTTTTTAATAATTCATTCATGGTGTGAGTGTGTCTTTACTTAAAAAAACTGAAAACAATTAGATTAATACGCCGTTACATGTCTAAAATCAACATATCGCTCATAATGTTTGGGCTACTTTATCCTCCTCTCATCTCTTGCCACCTAACTCGACTACAGTCGTTGAGATATCATTATACTAAATACAGTTATATTTGATTAACTGTGATAATGTGAAGTGAGTTACAAAGGAAATAATGTTTTTTTAATTTACATTAATGCATGTTACTCTAGGGCTCATTTGAGTTTTTTTGCACCAGTTACTGCTCAGAATGGCACAAGTTAAATGTTTTGTTTTTTGCTCATTTTGTGGTTAGATTTTATGGCATTTCTCTCCTTTTTTCTTAACAATTAAATGGTCATTTGAGTTAATAGCATTGTTTGTGTCCCTGACTTGTTGACATGACATCTCTTGAGATGGGACCAGTCCAAGTCTCAATGTTTTAACTGCAGCTATCATCTTGTCTTGGTCTTATTCATCATCCTCAGCCCATTCCAGGGATTCTAAAAGAAAGGGCTGGTCACTGCAAATAGTGTCTATTTAGCAAGGGTGAAGACAATAAAAGTGCTGCAATGCTTTTTAATTAAGTTGTACAAACTTTGAATCTCTTCCAAAAAGCTTTGAACATTATCCAGTTTGTCTAACCGCCCACGCCTCCTGTTATCATACACTCTTTCTTTCTTTTTCTCTATTTCTGAGGTTCAATTCAGTTACACAAAAGGCATAATTAAACGTAAACCCGATGCTTGAATTCTCTCTAAATATCACAGAGCTCTGAACTACCAGCAATACATTGGGGGATCAGAAAGAAAGAACTTGCTTCTTGGTTTCTTCTTCTTCTTTTCTATCCCTTGTTACTGTAACCTGTGCTTGGGGAATCCAGCTACTGTACCTCTGTTGACCACTTTGGGGCCACAGATAGCCATGATGACACAACCGATTCTGCTCAGTCAGTTGATTTACAACGTAGAAGCCTCTGATGACCCGAATTTGATGGCTTGTCCCTTTTGTCCTGCAGTGAGATGGAAAACTCTGTAGAGCAACATATATTACGATCAAACCGTCCCTCATTACAGTGCAACCCCGTAGAGGAGCCTTTTGTTCGTCCACTTCGCCCACAGTACATCAACCAGCGCTGTGCATGTGTATGCATGTGTATATGATGTGTGCATCCTTGTGTTTGTGTGGTTTGCTATCAAAGGCTCCACAGGCCTTTTTAAAACAGCTCATGGAATGGCTGACAACGAGAGTGTTAGACCATAGAGCAGAAATGCAACAGAAAGAGGGAATAGCCTCTGATTTCTGTCTCTGTTTTTACTCCATTCTGGTCACAGCCAGCCTCCTCTTGCCAGGCATGGCGGACGGGCACAAAGTGCTTGGTCTTGGAATGAAATATCTGGCCGCTAGACAATTTCCCCCTTTTCCACTCTTCTGAACCACCCCGAACCCAACATGAACACCGACAGGGACTCAAAGAGCTGCATGACTGCACGTCCCAACAATGAGGCCACACAAAAAGCACCAACTCAGCAGAACTGGACGTCCGTTTCTCAGGCGTTTAAGCATGCAATTATGTCCCCCTCCACTCCCCACTTCACAATCAGGATCGGGGGAGTACAACGTGGTGTCTGTAGTAGTTCAGTTCCTACAGGGGAGATGTGGCGACAAGGGTACATTGCTGTCTTGATTGGAAGGATTTTGTTTGCAGGAGTTGTTGTGTGTGAAGGGAGATAAAAGTAGAATGGGGCACTTGTGTGCGTGGGTGAATATATATGTGTGGGTAAGAAAAAGACTGAAAACAGCACAGGCCTGATAATAGTCTCATAGATATGATACTGAAATGGAGTTGCGTTTTTTTTTTTTTTTTTTTACCACTGGTATGTGTAATGCCCTTTTGTGTGTGTGTTTGCATATGCGTGTTTTACGGGATGTTATCCGGCGGGGAGCAGTCCTGCTGAGGACTAGGCCATGCGTCCATGCATGTAGCGCACACACATTCACCATATGGGGTCCAGAGGGGCTTGCAGAGCCAGGCCAAGCCATGCTTATGGACCATTTAGCACACATTGCTTTCTCCTTCATGGCTGCATTGCAGTCCCCCTAATACACAAGTCAGAGCTGGAAAACTTCACAGTGAATCACAAAGAAGGGCCCCACAAGGCACAGAGGATCTAACTCGAAGGATATACAAATCTGTATTTATTGGCATATTTGTCTATTTTTCCATTTTTCTTTTAGTTATTTCTTTGATACTGTAGGATATCATTTATTTAAATATGTCAGTGAAACTGCAGTGTGCGATGTGACCTGTCAAAGTAGACTATTGTGAAATACAACCATAAACCCAGTTAAGAGAAATATGGCTTTTAAATAGTAGTATGGAGTAATGTAGCTGAGCCTTTTTATTCAGCTTCTTGCTGGGTAACATACGCTAATATTATCCTATACTTCTTTACTTCTTCTTATTCTGGACACCATTTTGTGCCATTGCTCCTCTCACAATCTTCTGGACACATTTAGAGTATTTGAACTCTTACCTGTACATAATGTAATTTGAGTAATACACTTTTTGTACACCAACATGGTGAGTTGAGCTGAAAATGTTTGCAACCACAAAGCAAATCATTGGCATTAGTTTAGAAAATGTAGGCTTTTCTGGAGCAGTGATTCTTAAAGTGGGGTCTGAGGAGCCCCAGGGTCCATGGCACTCTCTCAGGGGGTCCAGGAAAAATGTGCTATGAATAATAAAATTGTGTTATATCATTAAAAAGTGCATATCTACAGATGGGGACCATTTGCAGCAATAAAACAAGCATATTGTGTCCATTATTCCCACTCAGGCTAGCTTTAGGCCAATAGAAACTCTGATATGACACAGCAATATGTTCATTATGTTAACGTTGGAAGCACTTACTGAAAGTCAGCTTTAGACTGGTAAGTTTAGATGTCTGGATTTATTAGGACTATGTATGTCTCGCTACTGTTCATTTTCTGAAAGCTTTTAAGATGAATTTATTGAAAGCATAAAAGCAGCCACATTGAGTCCCAATGCAACTTGAATAAAATGACTCTGTGTTTAAAAGAAGGCAAGAGGTACGTGGCATTAACACGATTCAAATTGAAATGTGTTTCTTTTTATCACTACGAAACACGTCTGAAGTATTTAGCTTGAAAAGTAGAACACGAATAGTTCCAATGGCATCAAAGTGTACAAATGGTAGTGCGCATGTGCGTAATTAATGTTACGATTATGTGGGGGTCATTGGAAAATCCTCCTCTCTAAGGGGTCCCTGGGCTGGCCCCCAAAAGTTTGAGAACCCCTGTTCTAGAGAAATATAACTTGGTATGGGAGCCTTGGTTATGAGCTACTGTATATACGGTCACAATGCCCAGTGACCTAATGTCAGGAGTTACCCAGAACTTCCCCTCCTCTCTCCTTCCATCTATCTCCCTATCCCTCCATTTCTTCATCCCTCCCTCTCGCTGTCGGTCTGTGTGTGGTCTGAGACACTGTAAATCCCCGGCTCACACATGGTGCCACCCAACACGACGCTCAGGCCTCCTTATCCACAGTATCAGCTACCATGTCAGACCAACCGGGTCAAGGCCATTTATGCCTTTATACTTCCTTGTAGAAGCAAACTGTTCATTCGTAAACTGTTTATTTAGCTAACTCTTTCAACTATTCATTAATCACGTGCACTACCCTATAGCGTTGAAATGCTGAAGGAGCTTAGGTGTTGTTTCTTTACCTTGACTTTTCATCCACAGCCACTAGAGGGAATCGCTTTAACAAATCCCATCTCGTGTGACTTTCTTTCACCCTGTTTAATCAACACAAAAAAACACACACTCTGTTTGCACATCCTGCCTTTCACCTGGATGTTACACAAGTGACTACTACCCACGCTGTGTCATAATCACACATGCTGGTGACAGAGAGGGATTAATCTTGTTCAGCTCTGAGGCCCTGGGAACAGTGGAGGCGTTGAAAAATAAATCCTAAACTCCCCATGTCTTGGCCTGGGCTGTCTGGGTGGTCTCACAGGCATAAATATCATACTAAGTGACCATCCTCTCTACAGTTCACATCAGCACAGTCAAACAAACAGAGGGGAAGAACACACTGCTAGAGAAGAGATAGAGACATGCAGCGGCAGGCACACAACCTGTACTCTGATATGTGGGAAGAGACAGAGAGAAATATGAAAAAGAGAAAGAATGACCATATAAAACAGTGGGATTGAGAGAGGACATGCAAGAGAAAAAGAAAGAGAGTCAGGGAGAGATCCTTGCTCTGCTCTGTGTGTGGTCTGAAGACCTCCAGGCTTGTTCCGGGGTGAGTGTATGAGTGCGCCCTTCCTGGGCTCAGAGAGGAAGGGGGGAAATAAAAGAAGGAGAAAGAGAGAAGTCTGCAAAATAAAGGGAATGTTTGCCTTTGCTTGTGTATGAGACTGAATGAGTGATCTGTTCTTTTAGTCGGAATAAGCAAGCAAACACTGGCATGTTTGGCCACTGCCATGGGGAGATTACCCTGTTATTTGCAAATATATCAGCTAGCTGGCCTAACTGTGTGCTTTATACCGGCTTCATCACTCAGTGAGAATGAGAAATGCAGTATGTTGTGCACCTGTCTGTATGCTGCCGTGTGCGTGCAGCAAAGGCATGGGCAAATGTTTTCTGAAAAGCACATTTGTATGATTTTGTATATTGTAAAATGATATATACAAATGTTGCATTGTTTTCAATGTGCCTATGAAGTGTAATCTTTTTTAATGCTCTCTATTCATGATTTGGATGATCTTTCTCTTTCCATCACACAATGCACATTCCCGCAAACACACACACGCACACACACGCACATGCACACACGCACATGCACACACACACATAAAGCTGCTTTTATCATGTGTATGCTCACTTACGTTTAATCACAAACACAGATGCATATGCACAAATACATTGCAGTTGTGTGTTTGTATGTGTGGTGCATACAGTATGAGTCACAGTAACACGTTTACAAAAAATATAAGATATGATCCCTTGGACAACCCTTATGATTTGCAAGTAGCAGTATGCAGCACACATAAATGTACTGGCTCACAATCCCAAACACAGAGCACACACCTACATACATCACACTCAGTGAGGCCTCAAACCCTGAAACCATTTCCAGAGACATTTTGTGCCAATCCAGTGAAATGTGGGCTGTGCCTGAGTCTAGGGGACTACAAAGACTTGGAAAAAGAAGGTCTGGTACTGAACAGACAGGGTTACATATGAGTCTGCTGTGTGAGACCCATATATACCCTCCTTCAAGTAAAGACTCTGATTGGACTCCATCAGTCATCTGTTAGGGTGGAACCAGACAGTTTTCCACCTTTGACCTGGAGTTGAACAGATGTCAGATTTGGGGATTATGCATCAACTGCTGCATAACTGAGCATGTAGAAAAAGTTTTGATTAGGTCTTCTCTTGAACCTTTTTGGAGAAAGATACATGTGCAGCAGCATACAGTATTTAAAAGTGAACATTTACATGTGTCATTTAGCAGACGCTCTCATCCAGAGCGACTTACAGTGAACTATCGACAGGGACAGTCTCCTGGAGCAACTCGACGTTAAGTGCCTTGCTCAGGGGCAGAATGGCGGCAGCCCCAGGTATTGAACCCACAACCTCCCGGTGTTCTATTGGGACCACTAGACCACCACCAACCTGGTAACAACAACATAGGGTTAAAATAAGTAAGTAGGAATGTATGATTGCATGTAATAAGTTGTGTATTGATGGTTTAACACGTGGTTGTGTCTGTATAAATATGCAATACGTGTCATTACTCAAAATCTGTATTCAGCTTTCCTAATCCATGTCTTTAATGAATTTAAAGATTTTCAGTACAAAATACAGGTGATGGTATGATGGGATTCTGTCTGTCCCAGATGACGTCAACTAGTTGGCGAATTGTAGTCCGCTGGCCAGACCCATTTATTACATTTTATATTGAGAATTGTTTCTGAAACGAGATGAAGGGAGCTTTCAAGTGCATAGAGATATAAAAGTTAATTGTATGTTGTGAATTTGCTTCTCAGTAGTTCTATATGGATAGCAAATTAAGAAGAGAGAATTAATGCATATTCTGTGAAAACAACATGAAGTGTGTTAATGGTATGATCCACATATGTTGTGCTAATTGTGTTTAGAGTTTTGAAAATATTTTTTGAGATACACGTGACTTTATAATCTAGTGACTACAGCATTAGTTAGAGTAACGTTCGTCCACATGAGGGGCAGTGGACGGTTATGTTGGGTCTTATTGGGGTTCAGTAGAAATTATATAATGTCTGCATCCGTGTTGAAGTGATTTGGGATTTCTTTTTTTATTTCTGATGTCAATCTGTAAAATGACTGAAATAATATTTGGCAAAATAGTTAGAAGAATTTGGAGTGGAAAGTGTCAGAGCTGGGTGATTTATTATTCTGCATCTGGTTTAGGGCTTTACAGAGTTCACATGGTGTTGCATCTAAGGTATCGCCTTCTTCTTTGGACAGTTTTTGTAGCTCCAGAACAACTGACTGGAGCATTTACCAAATACAAGTGTGCTACATGGAACATATAAACCTCTTTTAACAATGGATGGGTTCAAACACATCATTCTGACATGCATGCAGAATCCGTGGCCAAACATTGATGAAAGCATGAAGTGTTTATCAAGACAGGATTTTTCTCAGAATTACAGCATGTGTTGAGATCATCAGCAGCAGCCCCACATGGCCCCAGGTGCAGGCAGGATGTCCTGTCTGACAGCTAGAAATAATCAGCTTCATTAGTCACTTTGCCTTGGTTACACACATATCTGCAAACACACAGACACACACCAAAGGCAAAGACACCAGACCCAAGTATGGCTGACTTATGGTCTGCGCTGAAACCTTTCCATTTACCCTTACCTTCAGACAAAGCCTACTTTCTATGCCATACATGCGCTATTTATTTTTCAATCCAGAACCAGACCTTCAGCCCTCCATTCCTGCAAGTATACAGAGCTGACTATGAGCGTTTTTTTGTTGCAGGAACTGTGCACAAAATGTGCTTTAGACAATGACGATTTTCAGTTCTTTATTTGGTTAATCAAGGGTTAGCTAAACGTAGGAGAGAGCAGTTAGTGCAAGGGCATAGATTGAGTGTTAATGGGTGTCCTTACATATGCACACTCACTTGCCTCCACGCATTAAAACACAATTACAGTCAAACACACAGAGGCACGTGGTCTTCAGGGCCTCATCTTCACTGCAGTAACCCACAGGGATGAACGGGGCTGTGACGGGTCGCTGATTTATCTGCATGTTGTTGTTCCCTCAACCAACTCAAGATCATCTCACATTAAGGTGAAAGTTCAGTGCTAACAGTTTAGGAAGTAGACCTGTACAAACTAATGTAATCCAGTCCAACAGCACTGCAATAAATCTCTACGCTGTCCAGCTTTGTTGAAATGGTGTCAGAGAAGATTTGATTCGACTACTTATGAATTAATCATAATAATTATGCTGATATTAATAAAAAAAAAAACCCACCAGATCCCAGAAGTCAAAATAGAATATCAGATTATACTGTATTTAACACCACTGTGGTTTTGTTTCGAACACATTAACATCACATAGAGAAGGAGAGAGTGTTGTTGGCCTATGATTCATACAGGTGTGCCTGCATGGGAGACCTGTGTGTGTGTGTGTGTGTGTGTGTGTGTGTGTGTGTGTGTGTGTGTTGCAAGGTCACATCCTTGTGTTTACCCACCCGTCCATCTAGCCAGACGCATTCATCATCTAGATCCAGCGTGCAGGAATGTTTATGATACTCTGTTAAATATAATGATGGCTTTGTTTGTCTCCATGAATTAAGGCCTTTCCTATAAAAGAAGAAAAGGAGGGTTTTCCCTGGGGCATGTTTGGGGCTCTCTCCTTGCAGCACAATCGTTTTTACACACAGTTCTGGGGAGCTATAACTGTGCTCTGTATATACACTGTGAATCACGCCTGTGCCAGAAACCCCTTTTTGACATTCGCTGGGTTTTTATTGTGAGACGTTTTAAAATGAAGTTCTGTTCTGTTTCACTTCTCTTTAACAGGCGTTGCGGCGGATTTTTGTGCAACCATACCTCTGAAAATAACAGAAGACAATAAAACCCCAAAAGTTACCACCGTCGTAATGGTACAAACATGTCACTACAGAGCATGAGCTTTTCTCAACAGATGCATGAAACTCTGTTTACTTTCACTGCTGGACAAATCATGTCATCACTGATACCACCGACTCCCACTGTCTCACTCCCCTTTCATTTCATTTAATTAAAATATATATATATTAGGCCCTCGAGGCACAATTAGAAGCATGTTAATAAACATAAAAACACACTCAAACATTCAATTCGCGTGCATAAAAAACATCTGAAAAATACAAAATATAACATATTAGAAGAAAATAAATAAAAGACTAAGTGTCTACAGCCATGCGAGCAGCTCTTGAGACTTGAGATAAATGCTCACTTCAGCATGTTTACATGCTTACAATGATAACGCTGATGTTTACCATGCACCGCAAATGTATGCATGCTTACACACCGACGATAGTAAGGAGAATAAAAGTGAGTGACACTTTCTTTAGTTTTGGACACATTTGAAATGGCACCACACGTTTCTTGCTTCATCTTTACCTCTGTTGCTTTCAAAGCCGCTTACATCTCTGACATAACAGGTTAAAAGCACAAGAAAAAGCAGAAACCTGATACGAGTATTTGAAACAGCCGGAAATTGAACACTACAATTACCTCTTTGCCAAAAGCCAGCCATAGGCCCTTTGTTACACACTACTTAAGGACCGTAATATGAACGATGATAATAATGTTTAAACGTGACATTTTGACAGATGCCGATGCTTTTTGTATTCAAGCATTTGTTCCACACAATGACAATGTTTTACATATCATTGATTTAGTTTTTCTCCGATGACATGCTACAAAACATCTCCGAGGAAACAATGGAGCCTGCCGGGCCCCTCAATCAGCGTCCAGCCTCGGCTCGACCAGAGCCAGATGTGGCTCTTGAGATGCTGATTATGTTTGTCTTGTTTACAAACGCAGCTCAGAGCAGATTTCTCATTTTCTGGCTTTTTTCCCCTCCTCTTCCTCGGATTTATATACACAGACTCTCAATGTGACATAAACTGCAAACAAAGGGCATTGTGGTTCTGTCACATAAAGGGTTCCGTTTGTTAGAAATGTCGCTGACAGTTTATGCCATCAGTGCAGCAGTGGTGACGCTTGTGTGAGTCTGCTCATATCGCTTGTTTATCAGGAGTAAAAGTGCAGCAGAAATGTACTGAAGTGGCAGTTAAGAGATGACACTATCTCCCACAATGTCATCTCCTCCCAAGAGGACAGAGCGTTGACTTGATCGTTAAACTTTCTGAGAGAATACATAATATAGTCATCTACACTCCGTGGAATTCCTTTAAAAAGTTAAATATCAACTAGTACTCATTTCTAACTTCTATGTAGTGTTCAATCTGTGTCTTTATGTGCTGGTAATCGACGTGAAATACAGTTATAAGTAGCGATCTGGCCAGGAGTCACAAATGTATGAAGAGCCATGAGAAGAATACAGTAAAATACATCTTATACATATATTTTACAAAATATTGTGTTGCCCTGCTGCTGGGTTGGATGCCCGTATCATCAGACACCACCAAACCCCCCCCCCCACTCCGCCCGCGCCCCCATTTGAGTTCGACCAATAGATCCCCTTTTCCCCTTTTTCAGGAAATGACCTCACATATAGAGAATGAACCCACACCATCAGACAACAACCTCCTTCACCTAAGGTTAAAGGTCAGCGGAGTCACAGGGGAGTCAGAGTGTGTGTGTTTGAAATGTGTGTGAGGGCAGTCTCTGATCAAGTGTCAGTGCCGGACAGTTTGAGTGACTCATGTATTTGTTTGAGCAATTCTGTGGTATGTCAGGCATGCGTGACTCCCTCTGTGTGTGTGCAAATATGTTTTGTTTTTAAGCATGTGTGTATGTGTACGTCTACTTGGACATGTGGAGACATAAGTACGCGTTTGATCATCGGCCTGTGTTGTGTGTTTGTGTGTGTCCGGGAGGCACCGGTAACTAGAGGTGTGTGTGTGTTTTGTGTGTGTGATTAGGCCTTCTGGGGGTTTTACTTTAAAGTGATGCATGACCTCTTTTGGAATGACCACTCAAAACAATGACGGAGTGAGGCCACTTCCTTCATCAGACCCCTTCTTCAGGGCGGATGTGCCCTTTCCCCCCCTCTCCCTTGAGGATGCAGGTGTGTCTTTGTACAGTTGTGTAACTTTGTGGGACTGACTGCTAGTGAAGACATGAGTTTTGGAAATGTCTCCTTTTATTATAATGAACCTAACATCTTGCTTCACGTTTTCCAGCTCTGAGCCAGCTCTCCAGCAACTTACACATGATATCAGTCATTTCAGGATTAATGTGTAAAGGGCTAGTATCTCACCAATCTGTCCATTAAGGGGTTTTTAATTATTAGCAGTTACTCAAGACCTGTCCTAAATCATGTTTTTACCCATTTAATTCAACAACAAAACTTCACAAATGTACAAGTAAACCAGAATTATTCTTAGTATGACTACTGAGGGTTTCCATCCTGAGAAGGTTCCCCGGCAGGGAATCCTCTCACTAACTGTACATAGACGTTATCAAAGCATTTTAAATTATTGTATTTATTGTAAGGTTTAGTTTAGTTAGAGTGCAGTTTTGAGATATCAAATTATAAACATATCATGTGAAGATGATTTGATATTAATGAAAGCTCCAGAACAGCTACTAAATGGACCTTATGCTGAGATTGTTTTCACAACTGCTGTTTTCAATTTCAAATACACAACTGAACTTTGAACCTCGTCTTTTAGCCAAGATGGACAAAAAAAAATCCTTTAAAAAAAGGATTCAGAAAAATATGAAAATTTGAACATCTACAATTCCATCATGGACAAAGTCATCTGTTCACAGCAGCCATGTCCTGTAATTGAACCAGAAACAAGTAATTCAACCTTGTGGTGAAGTTGTTTGATCAACTTGTCATTTCTGCTTTATGTCTGATGTGCTTTTCCTTTTAAGACCTTGAACTAAACCCACATACATCTTGTTATGCGTATTTGATTGAGTTAGTGATGGTATTATTGTTCTATTTGCAGTCTACGTCGCCGCACTAACATATTACACGTACACACATATTTCTGTTTAGTTTACAGCTCAATCTAGACCCTGGTAGCCAACATGCTTCATCACCATCTTTTTCTTGTTTTTGTGAACTAGCACATCAGCAAATTTAATTTTTTTTCCAAATGACATCATGATCACAGATGAGTTCAACTCATCGTTGACAATTGTAGCCTATTTTATGTCCAGATGCTTAAGGGAAACTTTTCGTCTTAGTTGGATTTGACTAAATGTCTTACGAAGATATTGTTGTGTTTTTGTGTCTTTAAAGCCTGTTTACACACACAGCTCAGCAGTGTGTGTCAGCATCAGGGCGGCTCCACATTGTGCTGAGTTTTCCATTAAAATGTTATGATGTGAGGACCGAGATGACTGCTACAACATCTGTAATTTGGATGAAGTAACTAGAGTTCCTTCGCGTCTGTGCTCTCTGTCATCTTGTCTCTCAATACTGATAGAACCCAGATCAGCTTTCAGTCTGCCATTCTCTGCAAGGCAAAGTCATTTCATTGAACAGAGTCTATCTGTATACAAACACACAACTTTGTTTCAGATTGTTTGACATGAGAGGACAGATGGATGTGTGTTTATCTGATGCCTGCAGACCCAAACCTGCAAACACTATATTAGGATGCCTGTGTTATATCAACTCTGAAGCAGAATTGGACTGCATCACTTCATATTAGAAAACTACTTCGTTCTTTGAGATGCAACCTTTCCTTTTACTCATATTCATTCTCCTTTTGTGATTTTTCCTGCATATCAAGAGATGGTTGCAACAGATTACACAGCACCAATTACGTCACTCTCGACACCACTACAGTAATACCAAACAATGCTGCTTTTGAATTGACCAGATGCATTTCTCAGCATTGCCAAAACTTCTGAACTAGCACCTTCTCTGCGACAAGCGAGGCTGGATTCAGATAAGCTGTCAACGGCCCATTCTTTGTCTACACAACAGCCCTTGGCAGTCTATGGAAAGTCAAAGCAATAATTAAAATGCTGCCAATAAATTGTTTTCTTCTATTACACCCAGCTGTGTTTACATTCAACCATTCCTTTTGGAAATGTCAAGTCAGCCTCTCTGTTTCTCCATATACTGACTTTCTTTTCTTTCACCACTTCAATCCTCCTTTAATCTCCTTTTATCAACTATTCACACATCCATGCGCACCTGGCTTGGCAGCTGCCTCTTTATCTTGCTGAAGAAGTGAAATAAGGTTGTTGCACATCATCTTGCAGGCCTCATGCAGCCTTTACGCAGCGATTACGGTTGAATATTCACCACTAACAATTTTGATGGCTGTACTGGGAGAGAGAGTTAGAGGAGAGTGCACACATCTTGACCAATGTGCATAAATTAGGACAAGAAGATTGTTAGCAGGAGGTAATTAGGAAACAAGGACTTTAGCTGAAAGATACAGGCGTGGGTAGGAATGAGAGCTATTTTCCCCCGCTCATGTCAGACCTCACAGTAAGCCCACAAGACAATTACCCAAAAAGACCAGACTTGAATCAGAAATGCACATAAATGCAGGTGTAATAGTAAAATGACAGGGATTAGGTAGGCAGGTTTCACAATCCTCCTTCAACAGATGTCCTGCAGAGCAACAATAAATTCCCTCCGTCATCCTGCTCTTGTTATCTCTAGAGATGCTCCAGGTTTAACTGTGTTTGGGCTAATTGGCCACTTAAACTATTACCTCATTGCACTTTGGTGGGGAACAAGCAGCTGATGACTGTGATGGTGTATTGATGAGCCAGAAGAGAGTTAATGCAGACACGGTGGTTTGGCTGCAGGTGCTGTCAGCTCACTCACTACAGGTCTGCACTACGTCTCAAGCGATGATATTGAAAATAAACAAAACATATTTTTCTCTCTTTCTCTATCTGCATCTCTTCCACTTATTCATTGCTATTTTTCTCCACTCCATTAATGTCGTTAAGGGATAATGAATTTGTGAAAATGTGTCTCAAACATGACTTGGAGAATTTACTGAAATATAATCCTATTGTTTTTACTCATTAGATATTACACTTTTTTAATCTTAATTCATAACAATAATGCTACTTTGTTTTGCAAAACCAGAACATGGTTAAGTTACTTTGACTATATATTTATTAACTCCTTAGATATCAGGCTTTTTAAATAATTTCATAATGACATTTTTTCTCTATTAAGTGATTCAAAGTACCACACAGTGCTGGAAAATTCAGATCTTCAGACAAACTATTAAATGGACACAAAATCTTGTAATTACAGTTTTATTATGCTATTAGGCTATAACCATTGCATCCTCATTAATACAGCTTCACGACACAGCACAGACTGTGTTTGAATACCTAACAAAGTTAAGATAAATGATATTTTAATTTGGAACACTAATATTATGTGGGATATATTTTGTACATGCATTAAAGAACACAAACGTATGCATCCATGCTCTGTGTTGTTGGAGTAATTTCTCTTAATGAAGGTTGATGCGGCTTGTTTATGAGCTTGAGGAAGGTTTTATGGAGGAAGGTAACGGTTCCCGCTGTTCTCAACTGATCAGGAGGTCTGGGTGAGTAAAGTTCTGCACGGCTTATGAGGTTCTTACCTTTAAATGTGTCACTTTTTCCAGCGGGCCTCCCAAAGAGACCCATCACAGCTCAAGTGTAAGTAAGCAAACCTGTGCAAGACTGCAGATGTTAGAGTTTATAACAAATATATTTGTTTGTGATTGTGCGTCTGAGTCAGAACAATTCAGTCAAATGAATTTGTTGAGCGCTCCATCGGCTGGACGGCTCTCTCTTTCAGGTTGTCTCACTTTCCTTCTTTCTTTTAAACTCTTTCTTTGAAACTTGCTGTGGAGCCACAGCGTTGATATTGTATTATACTGCTTATTTGTTGAGGCCGTGTGTATACGTTCAAAGCAGCACACGTTTCCTGTTAACATTGGAGGCTGAACTCACTTCCAAAAATTACAGCTTCTCAGGCCAGTTCTGCAGAACAGACCTCTGCCTTGTCTAAATATCAGCCCGCTCCAACATTGTCTATCCCAGATCTCAAAGTAAATGTCGTCCAAAAAGCGAAGTGGACTGCTTCACAGACTCCACGTGAGACTAATAGGACTTAAAAGCGCTTAAATGTCCTCAAATCGAAATCAGTATTCATCTGAGATTAGAGTGTTGCATGTTGACTTTCTCTCAGCCAATCTTTTGTTTTCAAACTTCTTGCAAACATACTTTTTTTTGGGGGAAACATGACTATAAGGTGCAGGTATACAAATAAGTTACAATGCATAGTACTAACACACACACACACACACACATGTCTTCTGAAGACCTACATCATTAAACTTTTGAACTACTGGTTAGAATATTGTGCACACTCACTTTCAGTAAATCCTCATTTCTTTGCAGATCAGTGTGATTGCATGGAGGCATGTACCCAAGAGAACAATGTCCACTTTCGTAAGGACCACAAGAAACACAAAATCTACTTGAATTATTTGAAACATGTCTTTTAAATGAACCCAGGGATGCTTTTTTTTCAACGGAGAGTATACCTATTCTGATTAAGCCAGTCAAACATAAGCATTTTCTGTATCACATTATGGTGCCTCTTGTCCCCTTCTCTGTGTTGCTGCTGGATGGAAAATGGTGAAATTGCCCTTTTGGATCCTCTCTGAGCCGCTCTGATTGTGCATACAAAGCCAGTCGGAAATTGGGAGAGGTAAACAGAGGCCAGGCAGTGCTGCAAGCTGTCAAACAGCTCTGTGTATGATTGAAGACAACCTTGAGCTGGAACATAAACATTCCAGGAGGCTCTCGCTGTGCACTCAGCCCTTACTGCTTCACAGGCGGACCATGATGGGCCAGGGGGCACCAGCAGCTGGGTCAAGATGGAAGAGGAGGGGATCGTTTTATGACTTGGCAGAAATATTGAAAATGGTACCTGTATGGGACTCCCAAAGAGAGACATTGTGGACGTGCATTGAAAGGGAGATTTTCTAGTTAGTATCAATGTGCAGCCTCGCAGTTAGAAACACTCACCTTAAAGCTTAAGTCCAGTTTAATACAACTTGGGTCTATAGTTTTACCAATAATGTATGTTACTTGTGATAGCATTACTCACCAAAGTAAGTTGTAGTTGTGATGACAGCTAGAGTTTAATGTAGTATAGGTGGGTTGTATTGATATGTCACTAAAATTACAGCAGCAGAGAAAGAAACAAATTTAAAGCTGACTGCAATGTTTGTCTCAGAGAATCGTAAACAAAAATCAGCCTACTCAGTTGTAAGTGGGGAAATAAATAAAGAAAGTGTAAAGATTGAACTTCTGCTAAGCCTCATTAAGTATAGTACGTTTACGAACAATAGTGTGAATAATCATTTTACCTTTGCATTTTTTTCTCATTGAAATAGGTTTGTCTAACCTGAATTTTTTTTATAAAACCTCTATGAATGTCGGAATGCTTCTTTTTAGCAATGTTGCCATAGATATGACCACATAACAGATCAGTTCAAAGATGTTTTTACCATCTGTTTTTTTAAACAATTTATCTCTAAAGGTTCAATGTGTAATTCTGAGCCACCTGCTCCAAAGAAATAGGAGCGGCACTCGTCAGTCAGCGTGCTTTCATATCTTATCATATCTATCTCTGCAACACAACACACGCACGTCTTTGACATAACGTCATCACACTCCGTTGATAATGTTAGTTCATTGCTTTAATTGTTTAAGTTTAAATGCTGTTATATCTTACACATTGAACCTTTAATGTTCAAATGATGTGACACATTTACACACACAGTCTCAGCTATATTTGCACAAGACACACATGCATAGCAAGAGTCATCTCAACTAGTACACCTACATTAAGGTACAATATAGCACAAACACAAGGTCGTGCAATGCATACTTCTTACCATCAGCACGATGCAGCTAAAGCCACATGCTCTGTATGCAGTCTGCACCTGTGTGATGTTTTCAGCACCGAGAGCCCCTCACTCCAAGGCCTCCATGTTGGAATGAAGGGGATAGAGAGAGGGGGGGGGGGACATTCTTACTTAATTAATAAGGATCTTGAGCACATTTGTTTTCAATAAAGATGTGCACTTTATTTGCATTCTCTCACTCCCTCTCTTTCTGTTGTCTTTTTTTTCCTTTTTGTCTTTTTCAATGCTCTTCTCTGAGAATGTCTTTAAATGTGAGAGGCTGCCTGAGCGCCCCGCACCGCTCCTCCGTCCTGCCTTAATGGCTGGCAAACACAGCTGCCCCGTTATTTCCATTCATAACTATTCAACTAAGAAGCTTGCTGATTTTGGAAAGCAGTGCTCCATGTACAAGAGAGCTTTTTCTTTTCTCTTTTATTATGTATGGTTTGATGGCTACAGAGAACAGCCCTTGACTCATTATGTAGTTGTTATACATACATTATCAAAATGAGAAAAGGAAGTTAATTTCTCCAGACAATGGCTATGAGATTGATTAGAAATCTCTGTATATCCTGACAATGAACTTGACTAGAGGGAGACTTGGGTTTTAGTTTTAAGAATATTAGTGTGTTGGCACACTTCTGCTTTGAACTACAATCCATCTGCAAATCATAAATAAGTGCATGCACTAAACGAGGTTTTTCTTTTCCGTGGCCGCTAGTCAGATACCAGCCTTGAGAGGTGTGAAGGGCCCGCCAGGGATCCAAGATGGTGCTGGATTGATGCCCAATTCCTCCAGCTCCATAAATATATAAATACTCCATCTCCTTTACTTATTAAAGAATTCATGTGGGAGGAGGAAGAAAGAAGACTAGATATATGTGAATGATCAAAACTAAAAAGCAGAGGATGCAACCTATACACATGAATCTAACACCAGGCTGAAAAGCATTGTTTTGCTGCCCTCTCTGGTTGAAAGTTTTAAGGCCGTTTTCCTTCTGGCACTGTGTGTTTTCCCCCTGTAACCACACCCATCAGTGAGGTCACGTGGTCCTGAAGTACACCTGCACATCACTGCACCAGGGGGAGAGATTTAACCACTAAACGTCAGAAAATAATTTCAGGGAGACAAGATCTTAAATCCTTGCTGGTGGCCCCAAGAGGCATTTAAGATCAAAGGATCAAACAACCTACTGAAGATTTTATAGCTTTAAGAGTAGTGGAGTTTAAATGTTGGGATTTACCTGAAGGTGGCACTAGAGGAAAAGTCGAAGGGTCATTAAATCAATTGCTTTATGGTTAATCTTTTATGTGCTCTGGAAGTTTAATGAAAACCTGCCCATTATACTTTTTTTTTTGTACAATTTGGTCCGATGGTGGCACAAGAGAAAAGGTTTGAACATCACCAAAAATATCCTCTGGAAATGATGCATATAGCTATGCCCATTGACATAGCAATCAACTGTTATCCACATATCTTGCTGTTAATCAATGTATTGGTCCGACAGACTAATCAATAGCTATATACATTAAATGTTTAAAAACAAAGAAAAGCACGTTGTAGAGGCTGGAATTTGGGGATGTTTGGAATCAACCGATCAGTGAGAGGTTTAAAAAGTATGACGCAGGAGATAAGTGGATAAACTGATCAAAA
The DNA here is from genome assembly GCA_943593645.1 of Bovichtus variegatus. Classification (NCBI taxonomy): domain Eukaryota; kingdom Metazoa; phylum Chordata; class Actinopteri; order Perciformes; family Bovichtidae; genus Bovichtus; species Bovichtus variegatus. The sequence goes on along the minus strand of CALSCE010010657.1, from coordinate 21,712,841 downwards.
CATATCCATGACTAGTTGCTGTTCTACAATAAATATTGATTATTTGAATCCGTGATTGTATTACTTTTTTATGTTGTGTGCATATTTCTATCACAAAAAGCTAAGACAGTCATGACAAACATGTAGCTCAGCTCCTGAATATGTAATATCTCACTGCTTTTATTTAGAGGACAATAACGTACAGGCCTGAATAAACTCATTGCCCTTCTTGTTCACAATTTCTGAAGTCCAAACTATTGCCTACGTTCACAAAATTAAAAGACGCTGATTTGAAATACAGTTCTCCCTACTTGGTATAATTCCTAAAAGTGAACAATTAGTCCATCTGATCCATATTAGCACATGATGGTAAATGAAAAAAAAAAGGAAATATGCTCATGTTTGGTCAAGGATGTTTTGGCATCTTATGTGCATATGTATTTCATTAGTTCACACAGATGCTTGCAATATAATCTCCCAGAGCATTTTTACTGGCATATCTTTACAGCCTCTACACTACAGTATTCAAAAGGGAGGATCATTTTCCACAATGACCTACGGCACTTCGATGGAGTCCTGCAGCGTTACCATCATGACAACAACTTGAACATGTCTAGCGCAGGTATGGTGCAGAAGTTATGACTCCGGCTTGCTATACGGGAAAGTTCCACTGAGACGGGCCTTAGGGGCATTAGGGGGCATCGCAGACTAACTTTGTCCCCCTTTTAGATGCATTTTCTAACGCAGACACTACACCACGAATGTCTAATGCCAGTGAAATGATATGATTGTTGCAGCCAACCTTCCTACTGATTCCAACAAAAGATTTAAATGTAGTTGGTACTGAATGGATATCACTGTTTAGATAAATACCTTTGCATTTAGCAGACATCATCTACGCAGTTCTAGGGTGGAGTCTATCCAAAGGAGGAATACAGCTCAATCTTACAATTGGATTTAGGCTGTTGACGAAATAAAAATATAAAAATAGACTTGCTAAAATCTTGCATTCGTGTGATCATTTGAACAAAACATGGCTCTACTTTCACGTCAAAAGCAGTCAGTTTTCCGAAGAAAACCTTGAATATGTGATTGAGTGTGCATGTTTATGTTCATGTATTTAGTGTGTGTGCCTATGGCTGCCAGCTTCATGCTATGTGTAATGTACAATTGTGTGCACATGCCCTCATTTAGTATTACTATATGTTGTGTGCCTTCCAAAGCATGCAAATGTGTTTATATGTCCATGTGTGTGTGTGTCTGAATGTATGCATAGAGTCATTAGTGCACACATGTAGTTGTGAGTGCACCTGTGCATGACAGCATGTAACTCTGTCCTCTCTTCTCTCTGCTGATGTTTATCTTATTGACTGACTGAGACACGGGATGCTGCTGTGCATGAGTTGGTACTGTTTACAATTGTGGGCCAATCACGTGACAGTCAAAGAGTCCTGTCTATGGAGCGAACGGGACCACCCACGTGGCCAACAAGGAACAGCCACGTAATTGTGAGTGAACCTTTTCCTGCGCAGAGCAGGACGCCTGCGACCAAGACGGATTACAATATGTCTTCTTTTCTCCTCACAACAATAAAGCCGTTCTTTTTATCTTCATCATAACTGTCACGTTTCGGACTCCACGGTGGGCGGATATCACGGATTTGTTCTGAAAGCTCTCCCCACCTGGACTGAAGATGGTAAGTGCGCGGCTGGCAGCCAGACGAGCCGCCGCTGGACACGCTCAGGTGTGAAGTGTGTGGTGAAGTGTGTGGTGAAGTGTGTGCTGCTGATAGAGACTGATGCTCTGGTCCATCAAGCGGCAGCTCGGGATAATTACCACTTACTTCTTTTGTTTGGTTCAGCCTGTTTTATTATTCACAGTTCAGTATGAGTCAAGTTAGGTGACATGTGCTTTTATTTTTTTAAGGAAAAGTTAAAGTCTTGGCTGAAATATTTCATAGTTCTTAGATTTGATCTTTAGCTCATTGTTTTGGGTCATGAAGGTTTTTAATTCTAGGGGCATTTAAGTAAACATGTGTTGTTTGGAACATATTGATATGTTCACGTCTATTTCTTTAACCCGACAAGCCTTGAAATCCTTGGCTCTGCGCTTATGTTTTCCGCAGTTTGCTAAATGTTACTCATCTTCTGGCATAGTTAACAAATGATTAAAGTCTGCAGCACGTCACTCACTGAGAAAAGTGTCATCGGTGCGTAATGAGACAATATAACAGTCCGAGATAAACGATTAATGGTAAAGATATCGATGAAATCCACGATGGAGGCGTTAATCCTGTGGCAGAATTTCACATGTTGGAGAGTTATGCGCCAAAAAAAAATGTTCTCTGCAGCTGGTCTATGTAAAATATGAGGTTATTTATTTATTTTGCAGTGAATAATAGTAGGCTGTATACAGAAAGTGGATAGTAACATTGAAAAGGATAAATAAGCATTATGCGTAAAATAGCGTAAATCAAACATCTTTAATACACTTTGATTTAAAAATCAACATTTTATTTATTTCTTTGTTATTTGTGTTTGATAATTTTGTCAAAAGATCATTATTTTGCATGTTGCATGTTGTAAACATATAGATGATTGAGATGCACCGATGGACACAAGTGAACTGTTTATTACACAGTGTATGTTGGATCAATGGGTCACATTGATCCAACATAAGAATTGATCAAGTATAATAAACAGTTGAACTCTTAACCTTTTATTTATTGAAATTTATAAATATTACAATTTTGGATTAATCCCTGTCATTTGTACTAACAGCATAAAACTACATAGAAGTATAAAGTGCTCACTTAAAAACGAGCCTGTGCGCTATAGTGAGGCTGACATTGTAACGACAACATACTGTAGAACCTCCCCTTGAACCGCTGTAATTTGAGGCTCAACGATGGTGGTAGAAAAAAAAAAAATCAAAGTTAAAAACGGCAGTTCTGACATTCCTCGGCCCCCTTCCGTCGCACAGACCGTGCGCCTTCCCTCGGACTCCAGGTCCTCTCTGACAAATGCTTCTTTCTAGCGACAGGGCGCTGAGTTAAAACCCAAAACACCAAACGCACCAAGCGAGTTTGGCTCTCAGCGAGCCTCCCCTGAAGTTGGAGATGCACACATGAGGTCTCCCTGCCTGGGTGGTCTCTCTACTTTAGTGAGCTGTTGCTAAGCAGCTAATAATAGTCGTGTTTGCTGAGTAATTTTTGCCCTTCTGGAACCAATCAGATGCAAGAAAGTCCTGCAATCTGACAGCCCCAGAGGCGGGATCTCGAGTTTTTTTCTTCTTTTCACCCCTCCTCCTCCTCTGCCTCCAAATGGAGAGAGGTCTTTTTCTCCTCTTCTATTGAATCTCAGAGTTGGCCGTGACGCGCGGCCCAGGGGAAGACCACATAGATCCCACCAGAATGCAACGACCATCGAGGTTTCTAACCCGACGACTTGTGTATGGGAATCACTTTGCGCACCTCGCTTTTTGAGAGAAACTTGCTTTTTTTTTTTAAGAGACACGGGGAATGCGGTGAAAGCGGTGGAGACCTCCGGATCGCGAAATGTTGGGATGGAAGGCGCAGACTTTGACTCGCCGTCTCCAACAGGAGTATGAAGTCCTACTTCACGGGTGTGAGATCTCCGAGAGTGAAACTTTGTTGCCTTGGGATATCGCTACACGCTTTCGGGGAAACACTATAAAGTGGGAAACAGTCTCGCAGTCCCCGCAACATGGCCTCGGCTGCTAATGCGCCCTCCGAGCAGGAAAACAGAGACCCCGATCGGCCGAGGATAACGCGGAGGAACAGGGGGGACTATACCCGCAACACACCGCTGGATTTGGAGTATTTGCAGCGGCCGAGTTACTGCGATGCGGGCTTTGCTTTGCAGCAAATAACCGAGGTGCTTATTACTCCTCTTAACCGAGAGAGAGCTTTATGGTCTTGGTTTCATTGTATTCGCCGAAAAAAGTGGCCAAACTATGTCCAGTCGCTGCTAGGTAACGGGACGGGCTGGGCAGGGGGACACAGGGGCAAGGCAAGGTTGTAGTAAGCGGAGGGTTGTTTTGTTTTATTTTGTGCAACATGTCTAATATTCTTACGCACATGGCTTCGGTTGTAGGATGTAAACAAGTTGTATTCGCAAATACAACCACTCCAGATACAACATCCCAGCCTATGACGGTCTCAGAGCAGGCAAAACATGCAGCTTTCACTCACAGTCAACACCACCATTGACTGTTTCATAACATCCAGCTTGAGGTTTCTCTGCTCATGATGTGCGTAAGACGTTTTGCTGGAGAACCTGAAGGTTTGTTTGACAGTATCTAAGCTTGGGAGACTCGCGTAAAGAGGGAAAAAAAAAATCCATGTGGCTGCCCTCTTCCGTTCACAAATATTGTGATGGCTCCTCTACTCCCCATGCAGGCCGGAACACACGGGCTGCTGGACGGGGGAGTGGAGCTGTGTGCGGTGGTGCTTGTGGGTTTTAACACATGCACCTTTTCACGGTGTTTAAAATCAAAGTCCGATGTGCGGGTGTGCGTGGATGTTAATGTGGGCTACTTCAATGACATATTACACTACTCCCAAAATAGAGTACCTTCTGTGGAGGGGGGAGTATAGCCTTTATTACACTTATATATTCAGTCTATTTATAGGGACCACACTGTGAGGATTATTATGCATCCAAACCAGGGGTTTAAAACTGAAAGTCTAACAACTGAATAATGGATGTTTAAGGATATATCTGTGTTAAATAGAGACACAGGGAGGCTTACTACCCAAAGGCCACCTACTGTATAATTGTGTCTTGAAGGTTATCTCCTTTCATTTACCTTCATCCGCTCTGGAGGTCCAGCTGCAAACTTATTTTGGAGCCCAGCAACACACACCTGTGACACCTAATGTCAGTCGGGCTGTATTGGCATCTTCATAACTCATCACTGTAGCAGCGAAATGTCACAAATGGACCAGCCTGTCTGTGTGTGTGTGTGTGTGTGTGTGGGGGGGGGGTGACCTGTAGGGGATGAAGATATCTTCCTTTTGCATGTCTCCTGCTAAGGTTACAGTTTATATGTGTTACTGATATGATAGAACCTGTGGCTCTCACTCTGGGGAGCCCTTAGTGGTTTCTCGGCGGTCCTCAGCAGATGTGTGTATTTCAATCATCAGAGTTTAGCAGAGTTAGACAGTCAACGGGTTTTATTACTTTTCATCAAATTGGGGCTCATAGTTTAAATATTGTAGGACTCTTTGACTTGAACGCATGTCTTTTCTTTGCCTTTATACTATCAAACCTTTTCTCCTAAACCGTACCGATATACCTGTCCAGGTAAGTGCAGTGTTTTGTGTTTGAGTTGACAGTAACATTAGGACTCTTGTCTCATTGTAGGGGAAGGCGACTGGAAGGAAAGCACCTCTATGGCTGAGAGCGAAGTTCCAGAGACTTTTATTTAGGCTGGGCTGTTACATACAAAAGAACTGCGGAAAGTTTTTGGTTGTGGGCCTCATGATTTTCGGAGCGTTTGCTGTGGGCTTAAGGGCAGCTAATTTGGAGACGGACGTGGAGAAACTCTGGGTGGAAGGTAAGACACTGATTTATTATTGGCTGTTTTTGACAAGTTGTAAAGTGTATCTATCTGTTTTTAAAGTGTGTGCGTGCGTGCATGTGTGCGTGTGTGTGTGTGTGTGTTTGAATGTAAGATGCTGGGACTATTCTTTATTTCAATGCTTTTGAAGCTGTACAATTTGATATTGAATGTTTGGAAGCACATGGGATGGTTTAGATTGAAGGAGAGCGGGTTAGTGGTGCTACTAAACAAGCCGGGGGGATTGTTTATTGTTTAGGTCCTGGCAAGAGGCCAAGGGAAACTTGAAAATAGTAACATTTTCCTAACATACTTGCAGCTTCTCAAACCATGTTAGATGCACACACAAGATGTGCAAGAGGCGACTGTAACTGCACTCACAAGTAAGGTTGTAATTAAGTTCATAAGCAGCTTTTGGGGTAGAGGAAATTTTTGTCAAAGCCGCCATTTTGTGAGAGTGTGTGAGTGTGTGTGAGTGTGTGTCTGCCTGCCCCCAGCAGTTGAATGCTCAGAGACTGTGTGTGGTCCCGTTTTGGACAGCTCTCAACTTTCCAAAAAGATTTGTCTCCGGCTGCAGGGAAAAAGCGGAGTGAGGACAGGAACTTGTGTTTGAGGAGTGGATACGCCGCTCACTTGAGGTTTTTCAGAAACAACTTATGAAGACTGAACATTTTTAAGGAAAAAAGGGACTGTGCGTATGGGTGGTGCTTGGGGGGTAAGGGGAAGGGGCTGTGCTTTTTTCCTTTCCTTTGATCCGCATTCCTGCACTTAGGGCTAGAGTCGGCTGTAAGAGTCATGAATGGAGGAGCTGATTTTACTGCTGAGAAACTGAATAAGTATTTTTTTGCTCATGAAAAAAGAAACAAAATAAGTATTCACGCATAGTTGTTGTCACGTTTGTGTGGTTGCCTTTTCTGGTTTCAACCCATTTTAACTGCCCAGCCTGATATAATAAAACAATGTATAGTTCATGAGATCAAACAGCAAAGCAGACTGATTCCTGTACAGATCAAACACCCCACCTCCTCCCCGGGTTGGCTGTTCTCTCCTTGCGTGCTGCTGCAGGGGTCTAACCGAAAGCGTGTTCTTCTAATCTGTGGCGCAGGCGCAGTTGGCAGCAGTTTAGGCAGCAGTTTAGGCAGAGGGGAGCCTCCTCAGTGCAGGACTCCTGGTCGTAGTCGGAGGAACTCTCTGTTTTCACACCCTTTTCACATGTCACCGTGGTCTTGTGTCCTACGGTGAGGGGCAGCATATGAAAGTGAATTATTACAGAGCATCCTTTAATACTAAGTTGCTGCAGACTGGCATTGAGTGCTGAAATAAAGCAATTACTTGATAGAAAAGTAGACTAGTTCTTGACTGTTTTGACAATCAATTCTCATTTCTCAAATGAAATATCCTGCATATAAATAATTGGTGGAAACATCAAAAAAAAAAAAATTGAAAATCATCCCTTTTGGGCCAGGGTGAACCTGTGATTAATATTTCTCTTTATTTACTCTTCCATGTCCCACTATTGCCCTCCTGAGAGCTCTTCTGGAAGTAGTGTATTTAGCCATATTTTGGCAAACATATTATTTGGAGCACACTGATCTTAGAGGGACAGCAGAGATGTGCATTATGCTGCAGTTATTGTTTGAGTTTCTAGAGAAGTTTTTGATGTGTTTTGATATTCTTTGGCACTTGATACAGTTTGGAAAACTTTTTTGCCATTGAAATACATTGTAACTGTCATGAATTCAAGCAACTGCTCTGCTTCATGAAGCAGAAAACTGCAAAGCTTTTACAGCCACATTTAAAGTCTACAGGTGATGAAAAGAATATACAGTTCTCTTAGCTTTGGCACTATCGGCGCTACATCAAGTTCATCGACACATAATTGATGATTTAAATTGTTCGGAAGCCTCTTTTTGCTCGGGCCGTCCTTTACTCTTTTGTCTTTTGCTGAAGTTACACCAAAGTGTTTTGGTGTTGTCTGAACAGGCCAGCTCTATGTTGAACCAAGTCTAGTGACCTCTACATCTACAACATAGTCTCACAGTGGCTCATACGGATACACAGAGACCTGCTCTTACACACACAGGCACTGACAAAGAGACTGGGCTGCGGTGGTTTCCTACGTCCCGTTACGTGAGGGGTTCCAGATGTTGATAGGGAGAGATCTGTTTGTTTAGATTAGACTGCACAGCTGAGGGATAGATTAGTTCTGCCTGGACCGTGGAACGCTGTGCTGGGCCGTGCTGGGGGACTGGCCCATCGTCTGAGAGGAAAAAGAAGAGAGAGGAGGAGAGGACAGAGCGGCTGTTTATGTTTCATTTGGAACTGCCCTCCGCAGGCGACCCGTGGACGACCCCGCCTGGAAGCTGTGTGGCCTGTGGACGCACGCATACACACACAATACACCCAGCTCATATTAAATCTCTCAATTCACTTACAATTGAATGGAGCTGCATTTTTACGTTTATGATCTCATGTCGTGTCTGTCGTCACCTGCTCTCTGCTAGTGCCGAGGTCTACAGCAGACCACCATTAGCTGGCTAGTGTGTTTATTCTACTCGCTGTCACGTGCCACAGCTTTCGCAGGGATTGTCTCTTCTCACACAGTGCTCACTCAGCACTGTTTATAAACACTCAGACACAGGAAGTTCTGTTTATTAGACAAAGCGACAGAGACCAATTGGGAGTGAGACGCATGCCTGCACAAAGAGGTGATTGTGTCAAACCAGTGAGGATGTATGGGGGTTTGCGTTTCGCTAAACATTTAGGGAATGTTATTTATTTTGAAGTCCACCTAAAAATGATAGTGGCATGTAATTAAGGCATACTGCAGCCACACTAATGCTGTGCCATGCCCACTGTGATGCTTACAGGAAATCATTGGCTCAAACAGGAAGTTGTAGTATGGCCCTATCTTTGCTCTCCCCACACACACACGTGGCTCGCTGCCCTCTGTGTGTTTTCCTCAGTGTCGGCACACAGACCTATTGGCCTGTGTTCGACTTGTTTCAAATTGCAGATGATTCTAGATGATCTCGCGATGATTAACTGTAAGCTGCGTTCAACAAGCAGAGGCATAGAAGAGAGGAATAAGACCCCTTTAGAGTTCCTCCTGGCCACAAATGGAAAATGGAGCCATCCCATGGCATTCTATGTTAAGGCAAACATAGGCCAAATTGTAAAGAAAATAGCAGCGCCGCCTGCCTCTAATTAAAACAGTATCGCGTAAACATTGGCCTTCCTGTAGGACGGCCCCTCACTCTTTCGCTCTGTTTGGGTGCTGAGAGAGGAGCTGGAGATGTGGCTGTGGTGAAGGGGCTGTGTTGATGGCTGAGAGAGGGCACAGGAGAACATTTGGAAATGGGACTTTTGAAGCTCCAGCTCCGGGCAAGGGTTGAAGTTGAAACTGGGGGTAAAGCAGATGAGATGGAGCTGCACTCTAATCTGGGCCGAGTTGCGGTTTGCCTGTAGGTTTAGCATGGACTAAGGAGAAGATGGTGCTTGTAGCGTTCAGAGGATGTCTTTTGTTTTCATCGTGGACACAGAGATATCTGTGAGTGATTCAAGTTGGACTGAGTTTATAGTCCCCAGATTTATGGCCTGGTCAGGGGCATAGGGCTATGGATTGTAGTCTCAAGGCTACAGACTGAGGGGAGGCCCCAGATCCCGTAGTGCTTTCTTGGGGGACATAAGTGTAGAGGCCAGGGGCCACGGGGGTAGACCCCTGGGGCCCTGAGGTCATCTCATAGAGGCCCCGCTATTTAAAACCTCACCTGATACTCACCCTGTGGCCTGGGTGCAGAGTGAAGACTCACAGCAGAGGGGGGGGTGGAGGATGGGAGGGGTGCAAGACATTCAGTCGCAGCTGTCACCAGGCATTGTTTGTGTTCTGTATATGTTAATGCGTGTGCATCTCTACGCATGTGTGCATGCCTGTAGGCGAGCATCTCATGGCCAGATGTTGTTCTCCTGGATCAGTATTTCATTTAATTAACTTGTGTTTAACCTTTTGACATCTGTCCTCCAGCAGAGGGCAGTGAATCAGATATATTTTTTGCTTGAATCTCTGAATTACTGTATAGTGATTCTAACTCAAACAAATAACCAGCTTCCACATGAATGCAAAGCATCGTTCCTGCTGTAGTGGCAGAATATATGTTGAGGAATGACAATTCAAAGTCATTGTTCCTCTGTCTTCAGTTTATTCCTCAATATGGTAACAGTTAAAATGGTGCCAATCCATGTTTGTGTGCATCCAAAGCCTGATTTAAGGTTTCAGAATCCAGTCTGATATGACCAAAATAGTTTTTCCCTTGCATGTCTGTTTTGTATCTATTGTGATTAAGAGCTGAGTTGACAGAGTTGGTGGTTGTTTTGTTGTTTTGCTGGTAATGGCAGCGGAGAAGGGAGCGGTATAATGTTAAGTGCATGTGGAAGAAGCCTTGACATCCTTTCTTGTGGACGTAGATGAGGAGGAAGAAGAGGAGGAGGAGGAGGAGGAGGAGGAGGAGGAGGGCCCTGAATGTGGTGTCTCCACTGAGAGGATTGTGGTTTGCATGATTAAATTATCCAGCTTTTGATGTGTATGGGAGCATTGATACATGCATGGATGCACACGCACACGCACACACATATGCACACACACACACACACACACATATGCAGAAAGGCTTTGGAGTTTTGGTTCTGTGAATGAGTAGGTGGTTGACCAGGGCTGGCATGGCAGGCTATTTCGATGGGCCTCCCTTTGCTATTTTCTCCTCTTTATTCATCTGTTTTCCTCCTTTTTCCTTCGTTTTCTTTCACTCTGTCCATCACACTCCATCGCTAACTGCTTTCATTCAGCAGCCGCAAGCAATCAAACACGCAAATGTGCCCACACCCAATATTCTCTCCCAGTTTGCACAGAATACACCACATAGTAGTCATCTATCTTTTCTCTCTCCATCTACACAGTCACACACAAACGTGCAAACATGCACCTTTTTTTTTTTAACATTTTCTAAACTGGACTCAATTAAGTTTGTGTTTATCAGCTCACTACAAACAGGATTAAACCTCTATAGAAGGAATAACATTCCAGCGTGTTGTGTTAAACTTTACGAGTTGATGAAAAGTGCAGGCTTGCTGGTGAGGGATTTAGTGTGGGGAAACATTGCGCCTCTGGTACTGTACACAGACTTACAGCACTGTTTTCTCAAGCGAGCTCTCCCGCATTTGAAAGCAGTTTTGTGTATATTACTCCAAGCAAATTTGAAATAACTTTTAAAAATGTGCTTGTTAACCATGCTGTGTGTGTGTGTCTGTACGTGTGTGTGTGTGTGTGTGTGTGTGTGTGTGTGTGTGTGTTCTCAAGGCGAATGCACTCCCATTCACAAACGGCATCCTGAGATGCCTCCAAGCTCTCTGTTTACATTTTGCATTCTTTCAGGCGCTCTTATTCAAAAACCAGAGCCCTGCGAATGACCGACCACAGGAGACTGTGGAGAGAATTACCCTCCCCCTCTACCTCCTTCTCTCCCTCTCTCTTTCTCTTCTATCCCTCTCTTTTCCTCTCTGCCAGAAAGGTCTCTCTCTTTACCCGAGCCTCACCCCCCCACACACACACCACCACCACTCCCCCGTCTCTGGCTGGAGAGAGTGGCCTCAGAATGCCAGATGTATTACAGAGTGAGCCACGGCAATGTAAACACTCAGCCCTGCCATGAGAGCAGGGTGGTCTGGCCTCCCTCCTTCCCTTCCCTCCCCTACCCTCCTATCCCTCCCTCCCTCTTCCCCTTTCCTCTTTTCCCTCCCTCACAGCGCTGACTGCCAGAGGGGTGGAGAAAGTACAAAACAGCAGAGGCAGAGTGTGTGTGTGTGTGTGTGTGTTGGGGGGGGAGACCGAGCGAGGGAAGAAGCAGGAGTATAGTAGCGGTAGTGTGTTTGTGTTTTGGCTGCAGTGCCTACCGTACACCAGGAGAGAGATCGGGGTGTGGATTGATGCTTTTCAGACTGCAGCTCAGAGAATTTTTCATGCAAACATATTGTAAACATCTCCAAATTGTGTGTGGCGGTTGGAATTTTTGAGCCCCTCTGGCACACTTAGGTTACATACGTTGCAGTATAGTTCATTGCAATTCTTATAGCACAACGTCATAGAATCTGGCAGCAACAGCAATTACACAAGTACCACACATGCACACGCAAGGCATAAAGATACAGTGATATAAAACATTTCCTCTCTCAGATGATTGAGAGGTTTGCAGCTTCAGATTGAGTCAGTATGCGTCAGAGTGAAATAATCTCCTGTACTGAGACCGCCCTGCAAGTCTGACTGAAGCATGAGGACATTGGGAACTTGTGACCCGACTGTTGTGTTATTAAGTGCACTGATGCCTGATGGGTAGCACTCTTTTTTCGGTCATTGTCTTTCTGGTTTTCTGTTTAGACATTTACATCCGAGATTTTGCACAGTGTTGCTCACAGCGAGTGCAGAACGGTAGTTGTGTGAACTTCCCATTCTGTATTTTGGGCCAGATAACAAATTCATAATAGGAAAAAAAAAGAAAAGCATCTGCACACTGGATGAAAAAAGGCAATGTTTCAAACCGACTGGGTCTTTACCAGGCAAAAGACTTGAAACGTTGCCTTTTTCAGTGTAAATTTGAAAGCTTTAATCCAGTCCGGTGATTATGCAGTTGTCTTGCTCACAATAGGTGCAAAAGTAGATTGAGTTTTGGTATCGCTCGGTGAGATTCTTAGGCTTATCTTTGAGCAGTATTTTTTATTTAAAGGTCCTCTTATCCATACTTTTATATTAAAATTGGATCAAATGTGAAAGCGATATCTCAAAGTGACGAACCCACAGAGAATAATAACCCAACTCTGTAGTTCCCATCAACTCTACGGAGCGTTTTAGCGTCTTTCAGCTCATTGTTTTGGCTTTCCAGACCACAACTTTACTGTTTTGGTTTAATTTCACTGGTCTCATCAGTGTAGTTTTTAAGCACACTGTACACTACACTAAATTATTGAATAACTGGTAAACATCGTGGAGCATTTAGCAGCTAAAGAGCCAGACATTTCCCTCAGAGAGCAAAACCGATCTTAAAGTAAAGTGAATATTGGACTGTTCACGAACAAAATCACCATATAAACTTTATAAGGTGGCAATTGCTTGTCAGTGTTGTGTTTAAAGCTTTTTGTTCTTCCCTCAAGTGGCCAAAAATAACATTTAATGCAGGTGTAACATGCATTTACCAGTTTAGGGTATTTGGTTAGATGACATTTTTTAACTAAGTTATCAAATAAAGTATTGACTTGGCACCGCCACCGAGACCAATGTAACGTATTAGCACCAATATTGATAATTTTCAAATGATACTCAGCCCTACTGACCATAAAATACATTACGTGTAAAGGTAACACAAAAAAATGTAATGCTAGAATGAAGTAACCAGAAAAGAAATCCAGTTTATTTTTGTCTTTCTTCCATTCACATTATTTCTGTTTCCGTGTCTATTCCACACCTTGGAATGTGTGATTTTGGGATACCTGGAAATATGGGCCATCGTTCCAGGAAATGACAGAGAGATGGCTGGTTGAGATTGGCTGTTCAGGCTCATGTCACGGTCTGTTATGGCTGGGCTGTGGGCCAATCACATGGCAGTAAATGCAGCAGGGGGAGATCGCTCACCTGGCTTGCATTGGACAGGCACTGACAGGAGATACAGGATGAGATTTTTTTTTTTCCCAACAGAGCTGGAGTTGATGGAAGAGTTGTTTTACCCCAAAAATGTTTTAATGTCTCTTATTTTACCTCACAAAAGAATGTACTATCTGTGGAGAGTTTTGAACACTTTTACATCACTTAGCAGTAGCATAAAATCTCACGTCCTCCACTAATTGATATGTCATTTGTCCAATGTGTCGGGTATTTTTAATTGAAACACAACCACTGCGCACATGCACGCACATGCTACATACACAGACTTTTTGTCAGCGTTTTCTTGCCCTACTACTCTTTCCACTGCTCTGTGAATCCATTGGATTGGATTGAATAGGGGTTTTTTTCAGGGTGGAGGTGGGGGGTTGGGAGGGGAGAGTGAGACCTGAATGAGGGCAGCAACGTGGAAGAATCTGCCCATTGAGGAGTGTGTGAATGTACACCTCGGGCCCAGGGGAAGCTGCATTGGGAGCCAGCCGACTGCTAAATACACCCATTTTAGGGGCTGCAGGGGCCGGACAGGTGATTAGCATAATCAGGGGCGAGGGGAGCCATACATATGGTAATGCTGGAGTTGGGGGGTGGTATGGGTGGGGGTTCGGAGAGGAGGGTGGGGGTGTGGGGCAGGGGTTGGCAGCTGGGGTGTCACATTTGTGTAAGGGGGTGTGTAGCTGCATGAGGAGACACTCGGCTACAGCTGCACGTCAGAGAACTTCCATCTCCGTTTCTTATCATTTCTTCCTCTCTCTTTTCCGTCATCCCTTCTCTTTTCCCTTCTTCTTTTTTGTCACCCACTCTCTACCTTGCTTGTTTTACTCTTCTTCTCCTGTGTGGCAGACCCCTCCTCTTTAAAAGCTGAAAGGAGAGAGGGAAGGAGAGAGAAAAAGGGGGAGCGAGAGAGTGAGGGGGCTCAGCATGGGTCAGATTGGGTCCCGTCTCTCAGTGAGGCCTTTCATCACATATTTGTGGCTGTGTGCACACCTGCATTTCCCACATTCAAAACTGCTATTACTGCTTTATATACAGCTGCGTGTGTTGCTACCACAACCACTACAACTATTACTGCTAGTTCTCCTACTAATGCTTCAATTCATATTGAAGAAATCTCACATCAGACAATTGTTTACATTTATCCAGAGTTTTGAGCGGGTCTAAGATATAAAGTCAAAGCAATAATACAAAGCAGCAGATACTCGGTCGTAAAATCCCAGACGCACTGATCGTGTGAGGGACAGCAGATGGTGGAAGGTAGAAACAGACGAATGGTGGAGCAACAGGTGGGTTCATCTCAGTGATCAAAGCTCCGTCAGGTGATTGACAGTAGCAGCTGAGAAAGAGACAAACAGGAAGGCGGAGAAAAGAGGAGGTGGTGACGAGAGGACTTACCGTGGGAAACCCTACCTGAACACACTAACCAGTAGCAGGGACCAAGCAAGGTCAACTGAGAGATGTTTGAGAGAAGATGCATCTAGGATTTGTAACAGCACAAATGCATCTATAGTAGGCCTTCTGTGCACTTCTCTCTCACTGCTAAACCTCTTAGGTAACTTGAAAAGCTGCCATAGCATAAGCAGCTGTGTCTGCTTTCCCTTATGAGAGACATTTGTTTCAGCTTATCCTGTATTTGGAGACGATGACATTTCTATCTTAACAATGACCTTATCTGAAAACACGTGAATAAACAGCATGTTCATGTGTTCGGTCACATGTGACATCTCATGCAACAGGTGTAACTTCCCATATCAAGTCTTTTTTTTCCTCCTGTTGTTTAAATTTAACAAATCTCTTGTCTATAACATTTGGTAAATGTATAAAAACTTCTGCATTAATCATTTTTGGGAATGGTTTTCCGGGTCCCATCCTCCTGTAGGTGTTGTGCAGACAGCTGTGTAGTCCTCTGGGTTTCCTCTGACGGTATACGGGGCTCAGGGTATGGGAGGTCGCTGTAGACTTGGTGGCAAAGAGATGACCTGGTTTTGGGGGGCTTCCTCCTCACCACAGGGGTTCCCTGCTGAGAGGGGGCCTAATCCAGCTAATCCTTTCTATACACACACACGCACACACACAAAGATGTGTATAGCCTCATGCACATACATACAGTATATTCATGTATGCATGCATGAGGTCCCCCCACACACACACACACACACACACACACACAGACACATAAATGATCCATTTAGCATCTTATAGGTCAGATATTATATCAGACCTTTGTTAGTGGTGGTGAAAGTCAGAGGGGCTCCAAACTGCTTCTAGATCTGCTCAAAAGGTCATTCCTGTTTCTGTTGGTGGGAGGTGTAATATTTGTACGTACACTTTGAACAGCACGGTGTGTGTATATGTGTGTTTTCATACAAGCATCACACTCGAGAGTTATAGGAGTTTTTTGCCGCTGGTGCATGTTTTCCCTGAAAGTGAGGGATGCTTCCGTTGTCAGGAGTAAGAGATGTGCAGGGGGTGGGGCTATGCTGTTGTGTGTTGCATGGAAAAGAGAGAAAGTTGGCAAGGGGAAAGGGGGGTGGGCTGGCTTTGACAGAGGGGCCGGGCTGATTGCCATCATGATCTGACCAATCACAGAGTAGAGCTGAATAGAGCAAAGAGAGAGAAAATGAGAGTATAAAGATGAGGGGGAGTTCAGAACTGAAAGGAAGGAGGGGGGTGATGTCAGTTCCTTTAGAAACCTACTTTCTCTCCCTTCGTCCCTGCCGCCCCCCGTTCCCCTACTTTGAGAATAGGGGGGACCAGGGGTTAATGTTATGCAACACACTGAATACCCGCACTGAGCGCTCCAATACAGTGACACACATAGGCCTGCTTCTCTTCTTCTCCTCTTTTCTTCTTCTTCGTCTCTTCTTCTTCTCTTTTCTTCTTCTTCTGTTCTCTTCTCACTAGATTCTGTGTAGGTACATTTTTGAGAAATGCTTAGTTAAGAAGTGTTTTTGATCAATAACCGGGCGACACACATATGCAGATATAACACATGTACACACAGGTGGCAGTATACGTTAACACAGGTGTGTAAATTAAGAGGCGGCTGGTGCTGACATGATCGGTCAAAACATTTATTTAAGGCTACAACTAACAACGGCTTTTTTTTAATCATCAATTAAGCTGTGGAGTATTTTCTGGATTAATTCTTTGGTCTATAAAATGTCAGAAAATAATGATGGATGTCCAATTGTCCAATTTGACATATAGAAATTGCTTGTTCAAAATCTAAGGTACTCGCAGAAGACTAAGAAAGCCAGCAAAAGTTCACATTTAAAGAACTGGACCCAGTGCAATTTTGAAATTTATGGTTAAATAATGAGAATTAACAATTATTTAAAATTGTTGCTGATTGCTCTTCTGTTGATGGACTAATCTGTCGACAGACTAGCTGTAAATCGATCACAAAAATTAGAAAATGTAATGTAAATAATAACTGATTGATATCATTCAAGTAATATATTATGTGAAAATGCCAAATATGTCCTGGTTACAACTGTATATGAGCATGTTAATAAAACCAAACAATAACAATCAAAGCACATTTTTGAAAGCGAAGCAAGTGATGCAGAGAGGATAGAACAAGGAAGAGAAAATAAGCGAGTCAGAAAAGGAGCTAGTATGGGCGGCATTTGAAAGTCGGTGACACTTTGTTTTAGGTCACAGCAGCTGAGCCTGGAGCGGGACACCTTCGAGATATCAACACATGCCGGGGTCAACCAGTTTTCTTAGGAGAAGGAATATGGGAATATGTGTCATTGAAGAAACACAGCTGTGTGTACACACACACTCACACGCACATGCTCGCCAGTGCCTCAGTGCACACTCACACACTCACACATTTTCTTGGTCCAGCTGGGGTGTTAATTTCACCCCGAGGCTGTGTGAGTGTTGACCCCAAAACGCTGTAACCTCGTGAAGTGTGGAATTCTCTAAGCCCAAGGCCGTGATGTGCTGTTTCCTGTAGAGAGAGAGTACATTCCTTTGACTTGTCCCGTTCCTCGCTGCTTGCTGTAAACTCAAGGTCTTTGGGTGGCAGTCCACAACTTGGAATGTGTTCAGAACAGACAGGGAATTCTTTCCAAGCTCATCCCTCCCATCTTTTGTAATCAGTCCTCGTCTCCTTGCACGTAAAGAAACTGAGAATGGATGCACCTCTTTCTCCATATCTCCATACCTGCGTTCCCAAGTTCCCCCCTTTGGCAGTGCACCTTAACCAGGCCTCGGGCCAGCTTTGCCTTTGAGTGTTAAGTGTACCAGACAAGTCGACTTGTTAGTGCACTGTCAGTGTGCGTAGGGTCTAAATCAGTTCCATGCATGCTCTTTTGCAGGGAGGGCTAGTGTAACGTAGCCGTGTAGTTGGCCTAGCAGCGGAAAGCATGTCGCTCCGGTTAGCCTAGGCCTGCTATTAATGATGAGTATTATAAACATGACTTCAGACAGGATCAGATGGGAATGCTGTTTGGGTTCAGAAAAAAAGAAATCAAGTGTGTTTTCCTAATGCCCCAAGACATGGCCCCCTCCCTCCCTGTTCCATTGGTCTGACTGGGTGGTCCAGCTCACCAGAACAGGCATGCTTATGTTCAACTTTAATGCCATTACAATGGGCTGAAAATATTCAATCTTTGCCTGCTGTTGCACGAATCGAGCAGAATTGTTAAATTGGATTAAGGCATAATAAAATGTTACTGAGTTTTCACACAGTCAGCTCTCTCACTGGAGAATTTCCGTGTGCTTGCGTGCGTGCGTGTGTGTGAGAGCAAGTGAAAGACTATGACTATAAATTGCCCAAGCTTTCACTGAGCGCTCAGCCACTGATGATGGAAGGGCTCAAATCCTCTGCTCGTAAATCAGACACAGATACACTGCACTGAAGGATGCACACACACACACATCTCAGGCTGAATCAAGTATGAAACATGCACAGAAACACGTACTTTTATATAGCTTTAAAATGTATTTACACTTGTATTTGACTGAAAAATCGAGACTCCTCCCATGCATGCATGACTGTAATTGCCTGCATTTGTTCGTGTGTGTTTGTGAGAGACTTTGCCAGACTTGCCTTGGCTGTACTGGGGTGGAGCAGGGCAGCTAAAGGGCCTGAAAGGATGCTTTTGTAGCTCGGGCTAGCTGAGAGCTCAGAGCGCACGCACAGGGCTTAGTCCCACCACGATACTGGGAGCAAAGCCTGGCAGAGAGCCTCTCTCTCTTCATCAAACACACACACACACTGTGACACACACATGTAGTCAACGTGGTCTGGCGCTGCTGACTTGTTAGCAAATTTGAGTAGAAACATTGAGCGTTTTTTTGTAAAATGTGGATTTGTTGAAGTGATGTTACTCTAGTGGATTCAAAGGATTTAGGATGTTTAGCTTTGTAGTGGTACGAGCTCACTGTAAGCAAAGTGCTTTTGTTTAAGATACAAGCGCGATAAGGCTGAGTCTTTGCGTTTGATTTGCACAGGATCTCTTCTTGAGTCACAGATGTTTTAGCACATGATGCTGCTTTTGCATGTGTGTGTGTGTGTGTGTGTGTGTGTGTGTGTGAGAGAGAGAGTGGGACGGCTGTGTTCAGGATGTCTCACTTTCTGTCAGAGTTGGAAGATATTTGTACCTGCAATATCATTTGTTTAGGGCTCATTATTTTTAAGTTGGTAAAAAAAATATATATATATACATTTATGTCGCTTACACACTAATGCTTCTGCATCATTGCTGTCTTTACATTAAGGACCACATTGGAATTAAGAAAGAGTAATTAGATTACTTTCTCTTTGCAGCAGAGACCCAACTTTTGGCTGCATGGGGACATGACACCTGTGATAAAATCAGTGTACATCTCCTTTAAAAATAAAAATAAAATCCATATATATTTTTGGTTGAAAATCAGTAAAAGCTGGAAATGATGAGCCTTAAACGTACTAAATAATAATCTAATTGTATTGTAGTAAGTGTGTTTGTATATGTGCACCGAGGGTTTGAATATTCAAATTTAAACACACTCACTCTCTTTTATCCAGTTGGTGGGCGTGTGAACCGGGAACTGACGTACACGCGGCAGAATATAGGCGAGGAGGCCATGTTTAACCCTCAGCTGATGATCCAGACGCCGCGGGAGGACGGAGCTAATGTTTTAACGGTGGACGCGCTCCTGCAGCACCTGGAGTCAGCTATCCGAGCCAGCAGAGTTCATGTTTACCTTTATAACAGGTAACTATTCCAGCATTTCTCCCTGTGCTCTTGTCTCTATGTCCTTATCATATAATCATCATATATTCCAGTTCTGGACAACTCAAATCAATTTCATTTGCCCTAAATAATAAATCAGAATTTTGTCTCAAAGGGTGGATTTAATGCAATCAAATAACAAATATGTGACGCTTTCAGTTAGTAGTTTCAGTTGTTTTTGTATTCCTATGGATTGCTCTTTATAATAATCTGATATGTTTACCTTCCCTTCTTTGTCCATTTATGCAGTATATACTGTATATGTACAGCACACCTGTACCTGTATGTGTTTGTTTTGTCTAGCGGTACGTCATAATGATGAAAGACCTATTTTCCTCCTTTGACCAGTTTAGCTTCAGGGGCTCATGACAAAAACTGAACAGAAACTCTTTTGTTCTCCGTTTCAGACAATGGAAATTAGAAAACTTATGCTACAAATCAGGAGAACTAGTCACAGAAACTCATTTTATGGATCAGGTAAGATTCACATGGTTCACCTCGTTTGACTCTCTGCATCATATTTAAACATGACCAGCACAATCAATATCTTTTTCTGTCTCTGACGCCTTCTCCTATATACACTTCCTGTTGCCAATGTGTGTCAAACCTTGTGTGTGGGCATGTGTTTGTCCAATTAGATCATAGAAAAGCTACATCCCTGCCTCATCATCACCCCTTTGGACTGTTTCTGGGAGGGAGCCAAGCTCCAGTCTGGAATGGTCTATCTACCGTAAGTACGCAAAGAATAGACAGAATCTGTATTTTGAGGTGTCAGCACAACCACAACATGCAAACACAGCATATCATTAGATTGACTGACTGATCTCTTTCAAGGTCAAATTACGGTTATTACGGTCAAATGATCAAAAGCTGTTTTAAAGAATCCTAATTGGGCACACATAGGGCTCTTCTCACTATGAGGCAAACTGATTAAAATGATGTTTGGGGACAACAAGGCCTTGAACGCTGAGCTCATGAGTGATGGCTATGGAATTAGTGTATATGGTAACAGTATTTTCAGATTGTTTTCAAGAGCGAGAAGGAGGAAATCTGGATCTATGGATCTTGTTTTTACCCCTTTTAGTAGAAGCTGCCCAAACACGCTCAAACCATCCAAAAAGACACCGCAGAGGACCAAGAGTGTGTGTGCATGTGTGCTGTGTGTGTGTGTGTGTGCCGTCCCCTCTGAAGGCTTTATTGTAGTAGTTGCTGGCATGCGTATCGCTGGCGATAGTTTCTCTCCAGCCCTGGGCCTCACACCATTGTCTGCCCCTTCTGTTGCTAATGGCCTGCTGCTACAGTAATACTCAGCAGACCTTTACCTCTGCATGTGTGTGTGCATGCACATAGTGTGTGTGCCATTGCCATCAGTGCATATGTGTATTTAGTGGACGTGTGAAAGTGCATCAGCGTGAGTTTGTGTCATCAGAGTGTGTCTGTGTGTGTGTGTGTGTGTGTGTGTGACTCAGATGGTAAATAAGGTTTTTACTATGTTCTGGTTGGTAGGCTGGGAATAATAACCCAAGCCTGGTTAAACACATACAATGTAGTCTGAATGACGGAGAGAGAGAGATTCAGTGAAAGGGAGATTGGAATGTGTGAGGCAAAGAGAGACAAGGACCGGTTTGGAGCAGGAATTCAGCACGGTGCCATCGCATGATGGGAATGAGTCTCCATTTTTTTGTTTTCTGTCACCGAGCAAGAAAGAGATTATTTTCTGCTATCAAAAATGTGAGGTGAAATGTGGAGGTAATAACACCGAAGCATCTGACAAATGCATCCCAGCCTTGAATACTGAATTAGTGAATTAGTTTCACAGCAATCATGTCCAATGGTTATGATAACTAATTTACAAGAAATACTAGCGCTCAACCAGACAGCTTGTAAACAAATGATCAATAAATGACCGAAACCACTTTATGTAGAGGTGAAACTGAGTGAACACAACAAGTTGAAGCAGGAAGTTGGTCTGTAAACTGTGATGGATGTTTAGAATGGACAGCTTGGTTTTCTCTTTCAAATAGGAAGGCTGGCCAAAAGTATGAATAAAAGTTTCCATGTAATTGATTTAGAAAGTGCCCAGAAATAGATACGCAGCATCTTAAGCACGGTTTGAGTCGGGGTTAAACAGTAGTCTTGTTTTCTTTGAACTTTGCAGAGGTAAAGACCCGCTGCAGTGGACCAACTTTGACCCGAAGGAGTTCCTTGAGGATTTGCGAAAGGCAAACTTCCCCGTGGAAGGTTTTGAGGAGATGTTGGAAAAGGCAGATGTTGGGCACGGCTACATGGATAGACCCTGTTTGAACCCTGCTGACCCTGACTGCCCCCTTACTGCGCCCAATAAGAACTCCACCAAGGTAGGCACACACATAGGCTCAAGCTCTGGCCGCAGAATATCTGTGTACACATGAAACATTTATATGTTTTGGTAAAACATGAAGTCTTTGGTTTGGGACTAGCTGCTGACAGTTATTTTCTCGCCTGTTGCTTTTATTGCTCCAGCCATTCGACGTGGCGAGGGTCCTGAGTGGCGGCTGCCATGGTCTGTCCAGGAAGTACATGCACTGGCAGGAGGAACTGATCGTAGGAGGGACCACCAAGAACGGCAGCGGACCCCTACTCAGGTAACATACCCAAACTTACACATACACACCCTCATAAACACTGCTGTGATCACTGCAGGGCTTATTCTGGAAAGAGTGTGTGTTTTTTGTTCTTTTATGCTCTCGGAAACGGCGCATGCATGCGTGCGTGTGCGTGGTGTGCTGTAAATCTTGCAGTCATTAGCAGATTCCAGTGAAATCTTAGAGCTCCAGCTGTTCCTGCTCAGCTCTGGCACTCTACTTGGACACTACCCACTCATACACACACACACATGTGCACAGAGTGATCTATTGCCTGGCTAGTTTGTCCAAATATACAGCGATTTGGGGTACATGGACTTAATTCCAGCACAAGCACCGGGACAAAGCTTAAAGATTATGTAGTATACAAATGGGTACTAAATATACACATTTGTATGTGTGCAATAAGCTGTATGCCCTCCATAACAGAACACATTACATTCAGTCAATTAGCGTTTTATACACACTTTTTATGAATTAAAAATATGTCCATTCTATCAAGCAAAAAGAAGCTTCCCTTAACAGGGGAAAGCTACACAACTATCCAACATCTTGCTAATGGACTCACTTATTTTATTGTGAAATTGCAGTTTGGATGGTGCATGCACATGCATTTACTCACAAAGGCGAACCCCCACACACACATTTACACGCATACTGGTCCCAGAGTACAGTGGGGTGCGTTGTTTGTTTGGTGGTTGTGTTTTTTCCTGGCAAGATTGGGTCATTAGGGTGTCTGTGCGTGCCTGCCTGCCTGCGTGCGCGCGTGTGTGTGTGCGTGCGTGCGTGCGTGTGTGTGTGTGTGTGTGTGTGTGTGTGTGTGTGTCGTTTAGCTGCTCTGTCCATTGGGCTGTTACTGCTGGCACTCGATTCCTACATCTTGTTTACTAACTGCCACCATTACCGTAATTATCAACATATTACAGAGATCACATTCATAAAGAGAGCGACTAGCTAATGTCTGCTTCTTCGGTTTATAAAATGTGACGATTTGAAACCCCAGACTGACTCAACTACTGTTCTTAAATATGCAATCTATTCCAAAGTCACTTTTTAATGAGAAATACGTTTTATTTCTTTAGTAGCTTCCTGAGCCATGTTGGTTTAGCACTTGAGATTTCTTAAGTCGATTTGTTTTTTACGCTGAATGACTATTTTCCAAGAAATTTCTGAGCACATCTCTGGTAAACACAAGATTTAAAGTCGTGCTTTTGCATGATTATTTGCGGAGAACCTCAGTTTTACTGATCTGACAATTAAATCAACACCGATTAGTCAACAAAATCATATCAGTGTTAGTCGACTAATGATTTGTTTAGTCGAGGACAACCCTAGTGTCCACCCTAGTGATGATAATAATGATGATTGTTGTGTCAGATTAATAAATAGGGAAATGCAAACTCATACCAGGTGCACTATATGCTTGCAAGTGGTTTAGTTTTTGGTGTATAAATGGATTATTGGTTGTATTTTAAACATGTGTCTTTCGGCTCTGGAAAATTGTTATGTTATGGGCATTTTTCTCAATTGTTATACATTTTATAGACTAATCAAGTATAAACTAAATCAAATAATAATCCACAGAACACGGTGCTCGTTTTTTGCTGGAGATACAGTATTTGCATTTCTTGTCTGTGTACTGAGTTCTATGCTTTTAGTGATGGTATGTGGTGGGAATTAAAGAAAAATACTGATTTTATGTGTCTTGTACATTTCAAAATCCAACTTTCAATCCTCTTAAATGTGATATAAACACAATCCATAACGCAGCTCATCACCTTGCTGATTTAAACATTAAACACGTGTAAACATGATGTTATCAGTGGAGGCTTGCACCTCATTGACCTCCATCTTTTTGTTCTCCCTCTTTCATCCCTTCCATCTTTTCCTCCCCTTCTTCTCACCCTCCCTCTTCCTCCTTTTCAGTGCCCAAGCCTTACAGACCATGTTCCAGCTGATGACTCCCAAGCAGATGTTTGAGCACTTTCGGGGCTACGAGGAGGTTTCCCACATCAACTGGAATGAAGAAAAGGCTGCAGCTATACTGGAAGCCTGGCAGAGGAAATACTCTGAGGTAAGGGACCGAAGCACTCAGAAATCAGAGAGAGAGATCCAGAAAGAAGTGCAAGGAAAGAGAAAAGGGAAAAGAAATCTACCCTAAATCCTCTACAACTACATTGTAAATCACAGACCGGATACAGGTGAACATGGAAAGGCCCCATCCAAAGCCGGGGCCCCTGATAGATACTAGAATCACTGTTGGTGTGTGGTAAAGTGCTAAAGCTTTCCTCTCACTGCTCAGTAGAGAGGAGCAATAGAGCGACAGGGTGAGCATGTCTGGAATACATTAAGGGGAGTGCTGGATATCTCTCCCTCTTTCTTTCCCGCGCACTTGTTCTCTCTCTCTCTTTAACTCACGTACAAACACACATGCAAACACACTCAAAAGTGCACACACAATCGCTTTCCCAGCTGTGGCCCCATTGGTGGCTCATGTGTGACATCATCTGGTCTTTGTTTTGGGGGCCCCAACCTCT
>CALSCE010010657.1:21657703-21686192 GCA_943593645.1 Bovichtus variegatus | reverse complement strand
GTGTGTGTGTGTGTGTGTGTGTGTGTGTGTGTGTGTGTGTGTGTGTGCGTGCATATCCTCACACACTCATAGGCATGTGTGAGTGTGGTGAGTTGTAGTATCTGTGTGGGAGGTTTGAAAAGCAATGGTCTATGTTTCTGTGTGTGTGTGTGTGTGTGTGTGTGCGTGTGTGTGTGTGTGTGTGTGAAGGTGGGGGGGGATCCAGAGGGGAGCTCTGACTTCTCTAACATCTGTCAGTAATTATAGACGTCACCAGAACAGTGAACACTGGGGCAGAAAGAGATGTCTGTCAGTCTGACAAAACGCCTCCAATAATCACTGAGTTGTTAATTCATACAAACGCTCACTCACTTACAGCGAGAAATAGAAGGATAGAGCAAGTAAATGGAAGATTAAAGAAGATATAAAAACTGAATACAAACAAATAAGGTCAGCGCAAAACAGGTCTGCCAGGCATATCAGCTCGGTGATTGGTCACTGTTAGACTTATGATATTGTGCCATCACCAACATAGTTTCTCACTAAATCTGTTATAGTTTTTGTTAAATGTCTAAAAGGCTTTTCCTAAACTGTGTTGTGCCTTTTTCCACATTTGCCTCTTTGGCCAATGCACAGTGTGTGGTGTAAGGCAGTCTTGTAATTTGTTGCTGCAACGTAAGAAAAGTAAACATAAAGTAGGTGTTAAGTAGGTTGACGTGGTTGGGGGTAGCAGTGGCCTTTACAAAGAAGAAGCGGGCCCAAGTGTGACCCCTGGACCGGGACAATATGTTGTGTTGGGGAAAGTCAAAGAGGATTTGCTCCTTCCTAATTACCACCACTGAGGTGCAACTCCACATTGAACATGTTAGTTCAGTTAATTGTGTAGTCCTGAGGCTTTCTTTTCTGATTTGCCAATCACCTTCTGGGGAAAACATTGAAAGCTTGAAGAGTTTGTAAGCTTAAAAAAAGCTAAAAAAAAATCTATCTTCATGAAACATATTGGTCTAACAAACATACACAATGAAAACATTCAACAGACAATTTAAACATGCAGTTATGTAACATGAAGTACTGTATACACTACCCCCTGTCCTTCTTATTGTCGCTCTATCACTGTCTCACACACACACACACACACACACACACACACACACACACACGCACACACAGAGTGAGTACAATATTAGCATGTGTGGATAGATGGCTTTAATACAGCAAGTCTGTCAAACATGATCCATTTACCCCATGGGTCTAATCCATGCAGCCTCGTTATGCACACACTTGGAGACAGGCACACACACACACACACACACACACACACACACACACACACACACACATGCACATAGCATGCATACTTTACACTTGTGGTTTTGTGACTGGTGGAGGGCTTGCAGTGAGGCAGACAATCATGCTGATACCCATCTTTTATTATGGAACACACACACGCACACACACACACACACGTCACAACCGCAATCAGTGGTACTCATCGCTCTGCCTCGTAAAGATGTGTGTTAGTATGTGTCTGTGTGTGTGTGTGTGTTTGTCTCTATCAGCATTAAGGACTTCCCATGGTCGACTCCATGGATTCATCTCTCCATTCCTCCGTTATGTCTCATTCGCTTCCTTCCATCAGTACGAACAATTAAACAGGAATCTTGTCCAGATAACAAGGAAACACACACATTCATTCAAAGACAGATGTGATGATAAATCTCCCCGCTCTGGGGTCAGCTAGCAGTCACTTTGTGTGTGTGTGTGTGTGTGTGTTATTGTGAGTGCAGTCATACTGTATCTGTCTGGACGGTAGTGGGCCAATTGAGAATTCATTGTTCTACTCTACTTACAGTTGTGAGCTGAGGAATGAGGGGGGGGGGGGGGGGAGGATGTGTGTGTGTCTGGTTGGTGTTAAGGTGTGGTTTAAGTAGGAGGCTGGACAGTTTTTTTTAACTGGCAGTGGATACATGTGTGTATGTGTATTTTTTTGTGTGAGTGTGTAAGGGGTGTGTGTTGTCTGTACAGCCGCAGCGCCTGCTCATCACCTCAGGCCCCGCGGGCCTCCAGCTCCTTGGGTGGTCTGGCACACACACAGGATTGTGTGTGTGTGTGTGTGTGTGTGTGTGTGTGTGTAGTGGTCTGGCAACTACGCAAGATCCAGATTGTACTCTGGGCAGGGCCCCAACCTAACCCCAACCCCCACCCTCTGCTCCAGTGCACCACCTTCAAATACTTAACCACAACACTGCACTGGCTTCTATTACACACACACACACACACACTTTTTCTGCACACTCTGTTTTTGTCTTGAAAGGAATTTTAACTGTGTTGAAAGGCATTTTTTTTCCGCCTTAACAGCAACTTATTCAGATTGTGTTATTGTAAGGTATGTTTCAGGCCCAGTGTTTGTGTTGTGATACAATAATTCTGTGAGACCAGACAACGTCTTCACAATAGTTTTGCAATTTGGAACATGTGCAGGGATATTCATTGAGAAATACCTTTCATTGCACTTCATTATTTTTTTACCATAGGATTATGTTTGGAAAATTTTTTTTTTTTTTGTCTTTCCATTGAATTTTAATCTTATGTATCCACCTATTTATATATATATATATATATAGGCCCAGTTGCTTTAGACTTTACTCATCCCCATCTTCCTCTACTGTGTGTTACCTACACTGTCTCCTCCATCACTTGTCAACTGTATACAACTGACGAAAAATCCAGCAACAGCCCAATCCATTTCTTTGTGCAACATTTTCTAGAACATACCATTCTGTGTTTCCTGCAGGCTGCAGTGGTGGTGGTGTTTAACTTTGCCATGGTGCTGCTCATCTTCCCCGCCATCCTCAGCATGGACCTCTACCGACGAGAAGACAGACGTTTCGACATTTTCTGCTGCTTCTACAGGTGTGTGTGCACACGTACTTTCATTTCCTCATTGTATATTTCCCCTCTGATTGTGAGGATGAATAACTTTGATGCACAGTTATCTCTGAGATGTCTTTACCTTAATCCCCCTCAGTCACATTGCTGCTTAAATTGTCTGTTTCTGTCTGACTGCTCGGTTGTTTGACTGTCTGTTTATCTGTCACAGTCTTTATTAAAGTCTGCTTGCCTGCCAGTCGGAGCATGTTTGTTGGCGCTGCGATCATACAGATGTGCACACACACTATTAAATTCCCTTGTTATGTCTCAGCTCAGCTATATTTCATGCTGTTGGCAGAAAGAAATAGAAGATTCATAATAACATGGGGCTGATAAAAGATGCTTAACAAATTTAATGCTGTTATTCTTAAAAACGAATAAATATTTCTGAATACCATAACCTTGAAAGTTTCAAATGTAGAAACCATTTCACAAAATCTGATGATGTATCTGTGAAGATGACCCCTGTTTAGTCCCTCCATATGTTTTATATTTATATGTCATATGTCTTTCACAGCAGTTCATATTCTGACATTTTTCCACTGTCTTATCTCTTCAGTCCATGTGCCAATCGTGTCATCCAGATCGAGCCTCATGCGTACCTGGATGGGGCAGACGGGAGTCACTACAGCCCCCCCCCATCCTATCGTACCCCTCCTCCCTCATATCGCACGCCTCCCCCTAACTACAGCAGCCCCCCTCCCTCCTACAGCAGCCACGGCTTTGCCCAGCAGACCCAGATCACCATGCAGTCCACAGTGCAGCTCAGGACAGAGTACGACCCTCGGACTCAGGCCTTCTACACCACGGCCGAGCCCAGATCTCAGATCTCTGTGCAGCCAATGAACCCAGCTCCCACTAGGAGCAACCCCAACAACGACTATTACAGCAGCAACGCCAGCGGCAGCAGGAGCAACAGCAGCAGCCACGGCAATCTCAACAACAACAACAGTGGGAGCCGAAGTAATGGAGGATCTCGAGGCTCTGCCACCTTCTCCCATCATCATCCTGCACCTCCTCCTGCTGCCCCAACTCCAAGCGCTAGCTCAGTTCCTCAGGGCGATGCAGCCTCATCGACCGGCCAGGGCCCAGAAAACAACAGCTCCACACGGGACCTGCTGTCCCAGCACCAAGAACGCGCACTGGGCCTGCGCTGCCTCGACCCTCCCTGCTCCCGCTGGACCCTGTCCTCTTTTGCTGAGAGGCACTACGCTCCGTTCCTTCTGCAGCCGACCACCAAGGTAAGTTTCGTTTCTCTGTGTTTCCGTGGAAAAGAGAGGTGGAGATAGAAGGTGGAAAAGCTTCTGTGTGAGGTAAAGCTGCGTTTCTGCTGAGTCACTGTGGTGATAATTTGCAAGGGGTGGTTAGTCACCAGAGTGAATAGCAGGAGGAAATCTGGCGTGGAGGTTGTGGTCATGTCCTATCTGAGTCACATAAAAAGTACACACTCACACACACACACACACACACACACACACACACACACACACACACACAGACAGTCTGACCTCAGTCTAGTGGGTGGCCAGTCGTCTCAAAGTCTTCCAGAACTGAAATCATCTGGTGGCCTGTACTTAACATTATTAGAAAATCCAATATTTTTCTTTTCATCACAAAGTCAGATGTTTCTCAATATTGCCAAATTGCTTCATGCACTCCTCTGATACTTTAATCCAATACTCATCTTATTGCTGAATGATTTAAAGGAAAATTCTGGTTTATGAAAAAATAAATCTTTGGATATTGGATATTCATTTTACAATTCATCTTTGTTTTTTTCTTTCAATCTGTACAATCATCTGACTGCTTGTGTCATAGATATTTTAACAATGTTACCGTTGTTAAAATATCAAAAAGTAAAGTTTTTTTCTGGCGAGTTTTCTGAGCAACTCCAAGCTGAAGCTGTCCTGCGTTTGCTCTGTGCAGCCATGTGATTGATGAAGCTCCATCTTCTGCCTTCTGTTTCCAGGTGGTTGTAATCGTGCTGTTCCTCTGCCTGCTGGGAGTCAGTCTATACGGGACCACCCAGGTGAGGGATGGCCTGGAGTTGACGGACATCGTGCCCAGAGAAACCAGCGAGTACGACTTCATCGGTGCCCAGTTCAAGTTCTTCTCCTTCTACAACATGTATGTGGTGACGCAGCGCGCTGAATACGCCCAGAAACAGCCTCTGTTGCACCAGCTCCACCAGAGGTTCCACACTATTCGCTACGTGCTGAAAGAGGACAACGGACAGCTGCCGCGCATGTGGCTTCACTACTTCAGGGACTGGCTGCAAGGTAAAATTAAACTTGATATATAATTACCATAATTAACCAGACCAAAGTGGATTGAGTCACACCAAGAAAAAAATCTCCATTCTACTCTGGGTCGCATGTAGCGGTATGGTTCAGAGTCCGTGTTAGATCACTTAAGTTTTACCCCAATGCTGATGTCACAGATGATTTTGTTATTAATTCTTCATTTAACGTCATTATTCAAGAGAGTTTAGGCATGGGAATGATTTACTTTCTCATGAAACAGTTTTTGGATCATGCTTTTTCTTCTGTTTTGACATGAATCTGCCTGAAACAAGATGTTGGGCAGGAGTTCAGAAGTAGGTGGTATTGCAAAATGGACACTGACAGTAGGCTGATTAAAATCATTTGTGTCATCCATAAATGGGGTTGATGGAGGAGGAGTATGTGGGAGGCCATATCTTTATACATGGCCTTAGGAAATATACAGGATGTTACAACCTTTGGCAGTAAAGAAAGTTGCAGATTAGGACTGCTCCTGCAAGTTTTTTTCACATCTATTTCTCAAAAAATGTGAAATATTTGGCATATAACAAGCAACTTTATTTTATGGGGCCTTCATTTTATTCCGTATGATGGGAGGATTCACTTTTTGCTGGTTGTATACTCAACACTGATCGCTCCTAAGAGTTGAAAAGTGCCACTGAACAAGAATATTATCTTACACATGTCAACCCAAATCTTGGAATGGGTTCATTATCAGCGAGGAAGTGCTGACTTGCCTGTAACGATAAAACACATTGAGTGAATCTGTGTGTGAGCCGGCTGGGAACCACACAGAGAGTGTGTGGGTGAGAGAGACAGAACTGTGTCTGATATTGCTCTCTGCAATGGTGGGACAAATTGGAGCCAGACAGGCCAAGGAACGAGACCCAAAACAACATCTCCCACAGACGGACCACAGCATGGGCCTTTGGGGAGAACCGAGAGGAGGGGAGTGATACACATATGGATTAGAGAGTAGTATAGAAAAGGAGACACATGTTACTGATATAATCCCTAATGATGGCTTTGAATCAAAAGTCTTTTAGCTTTTGAAGTCTTGTTTGGTGGTTGAGAATGGAGCCGAGGTATCATATTAAATCAATCAGGCTTATTATAGAGTTAGGCTTAGGTTGCAGTGTTGTGTTATATTGTCTTGTACTGCGCTGGGTTGTTATGTGTTGTGTTTTTTCTTTTGAACTCCGCTTTATGAGTGTGTTGCAGAGAGAGGAATGAAGATAACAGGGCATTTAACCTTTTCAAACATCCACATCTAACCAATCTGTCTTGTTGTGGTTTCCTGCAGGTCTCCAGCAGGCGTTTGACAAGGACTGGGAGGCCGGCCGCATCACCCACAGCAGCTACAGGAATGGCTCTGATGATGGCGTCCTGGCGTACAAGCTGTTGGTGCAGACAGGACGCAGAGAAAAGCCCATAAACTTCAACCTGGTATGGCCGGGATTGAAGCCCATGTCAGTTATTCTCACGATTAAAAGTTATTTCAAAGTTAAGCTATGAGGGAGTGTACACAGACTGTATTACATGGGTCTGAGGATAGACTTGAGAGACACTTACACCAGTGTCAAATGTGTCATGTCTGTTTGAAAGTGCATGTAGATCTACGTGGGACAAGCCACACCAGGCTTAAAACTGTCTTTCTGTCCAATTGTGTCTCTTTCTCTTTCTCCCTGTGTGTGTATTCATCTTTTCTCCTTGATGACTTTACCGAGCCCAGGAATTTAAAGCTCTCACTGGGGCTGCAGCCTGCCTCTGAAAAACCTATTAAATCTTCATTTAAACCATTTGTCCTACTGTGTGTGTGTGTGTGTGTGTGTGTGTGTGTGTGTGTGTGTGTGTGTGTGTGTGTGTGTGATGTACATGCATGCAGGGCCTTGACAGTGAGATATCGTCCCTAAGCATCTTTTAGTTTAATACTTTGTCAGTGATTCCATTCACAGGCCCCAAAATAATATTTTACAACATACATGCATATTTGTTGCATATTTTGACAAATGATGAATTAAGGTATTTGGCTAAATGAGTTGAGCTTTTTAGGTTTTACTTATGTGTCAGAGAAATGCATTTTAACAACAGGACCCTCAAGAAATGTGACATTTACTTAAAAAAAATAAACAGCAATGAGAAAGTTCAAAAGGGTTTTAAGTTTTAAGAGTCCACACCATGATACAATCATAGTGTATTATGTGTTATATTACAACAAACTGCTACATTGTATATGCAAATATGTCCACACTATGGCTTTGTAGACTGTATACCCTGGTTCAATAGAGATGCTACAACATTTTTAATGTCCAGTGTTTTTAGTGCAGCACATTACTTTTTGTGTAGAAAAAAGTCAAGCTAGAGAGCAGCTAAAGTCTCAGTTTCAACAGGGCATTACACGCTGCTTTTAGTTTAGTGCCACCTCCAAATAACAACATATATAAGCATGGCTGCATTCTTTGGCATGAAACAGTGCAAACAGAAGATAAGAAACTCGAGTAATATGAAAACAAAATTCTTGGACAGGATTTCTGAAAACCCCAAACACAAAACATGTCCTTTTCAACACTGAGATCATTTTCCTCAAAAATAATTAACTTTGACATATAGCTCTGCTGTGTCTTGTGTTTATTTATATTTATGATTTGTGTGCACTTCTGTGTTCCAGTCTAGCATGGGTACAGAACGCTTTTCCCCACTCTCCTCTCAGCTGTTTGTTTTTGGCCTTTTCTCTTCGCCATTGAGGTGCATTGCAGCAGCATGCTACTTTTCCCGATCCTCTCCACTAGCTGGCAGGAAGCAGAGGCAGGCCTGGTGTGCGGCCCTGTGACATCACTTCCTGCGCCTGTGAGGGAAGTGTATTTGCTGTGAGGCGTGGGGGCCGCCAGCAGAGCTGCCTGAGCTTCCCGTGACAGCTTGAAGACATACAGTTGTTGCGTATCCCGCTGTTAAATTCAATCCAGATCCTCTGGAATCTGGCTCTCTTTCTTGCCCCTCTCTTTCTCCAACTCTCCCTCACTAACTCCTACTCGCACTACCACTCTTCCTCTCTGTCTCTTCCTCCCTCCCTTTTCCTCCCTCTGTGCTCAACTGCTGTGTCCTCTTTCAATGAGGGGAGCTGAAACACGTGGTTTCTTTGAGGCAGCTCTGTGTGGGTTTGTATGTTTTCACTGTGTGTTCTGCATTTGTCTGTTGTGCGTGCACTTACAGCAGTAGCTGCTTTTTGTGTCTTAAAATGAGGACCAGATCTTTTCCAACCCTGGCAAATTGCAAAGCTAGATGTTTTATTTTGATATGCCACCCCATGGATCTGTGCAGAGGTGTTCTGGCTTTGATCTGCTGCTGCTAACATTTCCCTCTGTGCTGGGCGACCATTCGTTCCTTATGGCCTTGCCTTAGAATCATATGGTGTGTGTGTGTGTGTGTGTGTCTGTGGATGGGTTGGTGGTCTGAAAATAAGGCAATAGAAATACAAAGCTTTGGATACAGAAGGAGGCCCGTATGGAGAGAAGGTGGACAGTTTGAAAGTGCTCAGCAAGGCCATGCTAACGCTATCAAGAGCTCTTTTCTTCTCAGGGCCGGGTTTGTCTGTGGCGCCGGGCATTCTGGGTACCCGTAGGGGTCAGGAGAAGCAAGTGTGAGCAACATTTGTACAGATGTTGTGTTATTTTTATAGCTCTACTCCATTTGCTGGGTGGCATTTCCTTCAGTGTTAACAACCAGGTTAACTGCACACAGACGCGCTCAGGGACTCCAGCCAATTTCTTTATTGTTACGCTAGCCTAACTCAAGCAATTTTTTTTCTCCCCGCCCCCCATCACAAAAAAACCCTACTCCTTTCTTTATCCACCTAACCCCTTGAGTCCAGTTTTAACCCCAAAACTCTCCCTGCCTAGGTGAAGGAGGGATTTATGGTTCCTAGAAGGGAGAGTGGCAAAGTGGTGTGCAGTAATGGTTTTACCTCTCAGGAGGTAGCAATGCTAGGCTACACTCCTCTGGTTCCACATGGGAGGGCAAAAATAATGGCCCCTGAGCAAGACAGACATTCTTGTCTTCCTACCGACCACAGCCGTCATAGCAAATGACGACTGAAACGGCTTGGGTACAATCTGGAAACAGACAGAAACACTCAGCGTGGGGTTGGTCTGATTCATAGTGGGTAATTCATAATGTCAGGAGTTTAGCTACAGGCCGAGAGAGACTTTGTAACATAACTTTTATCACCCAGCTCTGGTTTCTGAGATTAACGCGACTACAATATAAATTAACCTGAGTTCAGCAATGCTAACATTAACAAGGCTAACATCCTCATGTATTTGGTCATAAACCAAAGTATTTGGCAAATTGAAGTTAGAAGGATCACCAAAGTTATTACGATTCATCCTTAGGGCAACATGAATTTCTTTACCAATTTCATGGCGATTCCCTCAAAAATGTCAACCTCATGATGGCACTAGAGGAAAAGTCGGGGGATTACCAGAGTCAATAGGATTCATCCTCTGAGCACCATTAATATTTGTACCAATTTCATGGCAATTCAGTCTGGACCAAAGTGGTGGACCAACCTGCCAACATACCATTAGACCGACCTTGCCTTTTTAAAGAGCGGCTATGCTGCTCGCATGACCAAAAAAACACTAATAATGTTGCCATTTTACTCAGAAAATCCTTATATAGCCTTTAAGCAACAGTACTGTAACCAGAATGCCAGATTAGACTATGTCTCATACAATAAATATTAATATAGTGGTACATTTCCCGCTATTAGAATTAAGACATGGAACTAAATTCATCTTCTGCAGCTGCTTCTGGACAGAAAAGTGCTGCAAGGCTTCCTTCAGACATTTGGCCTGAGGTTGGCCAGTCAATATCTTCTGTATGTAAAGGGAGAAGCCGATTCAACATTTTCCATGTTTTAATGTGGCATGATAATTCTGGGAAGCTGTGATGAGAAGTATGGGAATTCTCAGAAAGGCGACCAGTGTTTGACTTGTTGATTTTTCTTTGGTTGGAAAGAGAGAAGAACTAATATTTGACTCTTATTTTGAAAGCTGCTCCGTTCTCTTGCACTCATGCATGTGTATAAGTAAGCATTTCTGTGGTCGGCTCACCTGTAGAATGTTTTGGTTAAACATGTCCTATTTTCTCAATACCTTTTCGTGTCCAATGTATACTTAACGACCGCAATATGATTTTCCTCTGCAAGCTCCACCTAATATTTTGACCTTAATTGTACTTTTTCTTTTTGCTGATTATTCCATTTTCAAATTTAAGATTTGGCTTAGTCCAATGTAAATGTGAAGGACCTAATTTAAGTTAGATACATGCAAGTATCTGTCTGAATATTTTAATAGAATACCACAGAACAGAAGTTCATTGTCTACATCAGGGTACCATCATTAATTCATCCTTCTGGGTTTTGTAGCTGACTCGTCAGAGGCTTGTGGATGCAGATGGGATCATCAACACCGGGGCTTTCTACATCTACCTAACGGCCTGGGTCAGCAATGATCCTGTAGCGTACGCCGCTTCGCAGGCCAACATTCGCCCACACCCTCCTGAGTGGCTTCATGACCGTACAGACTCCATGCCCGAGACACGCCTCAGCAGTAAGTCAGCATGTCCCCAAAATATGCAAGAATTAAAAACAGGAAGCCTTATTGTGTCATGAAATGTAGGTTTGCTTCGACCCAAGAAAGGAAATGTCAATTATAATGTTTCCTCCAACAAATGAAGCTAATTCGAAATGATAAAGTTCATACCTGCTACACCGTTGAGTAGAACAAATTGCATTTACTGAAATTTTAAGCCAATTTTTTTGTGGGGGTCATTTGTCTCGGCTGTAACTTTTCTTAGGTTACATTAGGCGGCTGCTACATGTGAGCAGTGTTTACCTCTTGTGGTTTGAGTTATTGCTCCTTGTCTGCCTCTTAGCTTTAAGGTAATAGACTTCACTGTACCACTGCGGTGTGTGTGTGTGTGCGTTTGTGTATGTGTGAGCTCAGGTTGCAGGGCTGAGGACCAAGACACGACTCACTGTGGTTCTTCTAATGGTGCCTGTGGTGAATGCTATAATCCTGGCTACCAAGGGGCCCTAGCATTACACACACACGCACAGACACAGACACACACACACACACATATTATTAAAACTCAGTGACCCCAAATACTACACACACCCTGTTTTAATTTCCCTACCACACACACAGACTGTAACTCAAATAAAAAGAAGTACAGTCATGTTGTTGTTTGATTCTGGCCTGTGATTTGGTACAAGTCAGGAAGTGCTCCACGGGGGAGGAAAATGATTGGATCACAAGGAGAGACTTGGTATGGGTGGGAAGCACAATTGGATAACAAGCAGGAAGTCCTTTACAGGAGGGGGGGGAATATGATTGGATAAGCAGCGTGAAGTGCTTGGCTGTGTGAGAACCCCCCGGAGCAGATCTGTGTTGGCCAATAGCCAACTCGTGTACTAATGGAAATTTATAGTTTAGATTATAATGGGCCAAACCATGTTAGGAACTGCTCCTGTCTGACCCTGCAGGCACTGGGATATACACACTCGCACTGACACTAGACAGTCCACAAACATGTGTTTTTATAAGAAAAAAGATAGGCAGAAAGTTAGATGTGGAGTTGCAGACTAAATCTTTTGGTCTGCCATATGCAGCAATATGTTGTTAATTACACTGCAAGCAAAAATCTGAATGAACACACTGTTTTGACAGCACCAAATATGACTTCATAGCAGAGTGACAGGCAGGTATGCATGTTTATGCATCTGTATTATGCTTTATGTGGTAGCACTAAGTTTAGGGTGTGGTAATGGCGGCGATTCTGGCATTGTAATTACAGTGAATCAACGTTAGCTCTGACACTCTGCTGTGTCTGGAACTGATAGGTCCTCATTAGCCAGGCTGGGCCACAGACTGGCTGGGTTTGAGTCAATGGAGCTCTGTTTCACGCTGCTCCGCCCACCCTGCTACACACACACACACACACAGACACACACACACACTCGTCCACAGATGTAACTGCTCTTGGAACAAGGTTGGATTAGGGAGGAAAAGCCTTTATTTTGGGGGTTTGGCTGAAAAGTTTAAAATTATTTCTGCAGATATACGAAATGATAGACAAAGAATGATTAAAAAATGATAAAGTATAGACGCATATCATCTGTAGATGTCATCATTGTCATTGTTGATTTATCTGATCGCTTCCATAACGTTCCTCACTAATCTGTTTCTCTGAATTGAAATTTCATCCTGTGTGGCCTCTGCTTCCAAATTCTAAATCATCATCAATTTCTGTATGGCGTCTAATAAAAACAATGTGGCGATTGCAGCTAAATAAATATCAAGTTCTGTTCCTTTTTATTACTTCCAACAAATTGACCTTCCCCTCCTTGTCTCTCCATCCAGTCCCGGCTGCTGAGCCCATCGAATACGCACAGTTCCCCTTCTACCTCAACGGGCTCCGGGAGACACCGCAGTTTGTGGAGGCCATCGAGAGCGTGCGGGCTATCTGCAGCAACTACAGCCGACAAGGCCTACCCTCCTACCCCAACGGCTACCCTTTCCTGTTCTGGGAACAGTATGTTAGTCTGCGCCACTGGCTCCTGCTGTCCATCAGTGTCGTGCTCGCCTGTACCTTTCTGGTCTGTGCCCTCTTCCTGCTCAACCCCTGGACCGCCGGCATCATAGTGAGTGTTGGGGAAAAAATAGACACAATGGCCAAATAAACAGAGATATCCATAAACTACTGCAGGTGTTTAGAAACATACACATGTCCCTTCTCACTCTTTGTTACCTACTTTTGATTTGCATAATATCTCGCTGGTTTGGATTATGTTACTCAGGTTAATTTCTTAACATAGAAAGGCAGAAACTTTCAAACTTTTCCCCCAATTTTCAGTTATTAAAAAAATCTGTTTTCCTGTTCTCCACCCTTTATTTCCTGGTTTTTATGTGTGGTCCAGAAGGAAACTCAGCGAGGACAGAGTCAGAAAGGAGAAAGGGCTGCTGTGTGTTATTGTAGCCCCAGTCACCAGTGTTTATCTTGTGCTGTTTTGTTAGGGCCTGTCTGTTTAGTCTAGTCTAACACTCCCCGACACCATCGCTGAAATAAATGGGGAGAGGACTCAAAGTTGCTCAGTCAACTTGCTCCCACTCCAAACCTATAAAAAGTTAGATTTTATTTCCATCCTCCGCACTCCTCCTATCCCGCTCCTCTGACAAGTTTCCAAGGATACACGCATTCACGTACACAGGCACACAGACACACACGCAGACGTGTACATATACTTACGCATATACAGTTTGAACGTGTAAACACGCAGGTACATAATTCACACAGAAACACATACACAGAGCGCTCTGGTTTTTCTCTCTGGTGGGTTGTATTTTACGA
Organism: Bovichtus variegatus; assembly: GCA_943593645.1. NCBI lineage: Eukaryota > Metazoa > Chordata > Actinopteri > Perciformes > Bovichtidae > Bovichtus > Bovichtus variegatus. The sequence continues at coordinate 21,672,588 of CALSCE010010657.1, read as the reverse complement.
CAGGCAGTGGCCAGGCCACCCGAGCCCTTAAACAGGGGAGGAGGGGACCTCGTGTCCATCCTTCAGGCTTTACTAGCAAGATCAAAAGACAAGTTATGGAGAGGCGTCAAGTTTAACCACTTGCTCTGTGCAGGACCAGACCACCGCCAGCCCTACAATGTCAACCCCTCAACCTTAAGCCCTTTCAAACCCTCTTAGCTATTTGCCCTGAAATCCATCTTAATCACATGGACAGGTCTGTTTTAAACCTTGTGTCTTATGTTTTGATTAATACACATGTTTGTAATCCACTTGGTATTGATTGCTGTTCATCTGGAGAGGTCCCTTGGTCTGCTTGTGCCTGATTATTAAGTCTGCTAAGATCTTAAAAGACTAACGTAGTAGAGACTAGCTGCACATGTGTGATTAGATCACTGAAGATGCACTGAGTCTAAAGTGTGAGACACACACAAGACCCCACACACAAACACCCCCTCCTGGACACACATGCACATATTCTGTGCTCGCTAACTGTATATGCACACATACACATGCACATACACATGCACACTGCTCCCTTTACTACCCACCTCAGCCCTCTTCAAAGGATTTGGGCCCCATGTAACCTGACGCCTGTCAGCTGATAATGGCATTTACTCCCAGCTCCTGTCCCCCTTTGCACTGAAGCCTCCACACACTCACACCAACACACACATATTTCGCCCATATGGTTACTTAACACCTACAGTATATAAGATAGAGATACTCACACACACGTATCATCCCGGTGTATTATTGCACCTTGTCTATTTTGTATACATTTAAAGTCCAGTGCAACTGTAATTTTACACAGCACATGTGATAAATAATAGTTTGTTTAATATAAAACAATAATGTAGAAGATTGTTTACACTTATGGTAATTTAATCCGCTATGCCTGCATATATTTTCCATCTTTGTCTCCTGGGATTAGTGCATTATAATAATATATAATAATAGATTGATTGATTTTCTTATTACTTTGGATAGAAGGTGTTATTATTATCTTTTGGACTTAACGGGAGGAGGTTAAAACACTTGTGACATGCAAAACCTTCAGAAACCGTTTGAATTTCCTCAAGAGAAAGAAGTCAAATGTTCAGGAATATACAATGCCTTTAAAGTTTGGTTTATACAGATCAACTTCTTGTAAGAAATATGGGTATTTTTCCAAACTGAAACTATGAGACGACAAATGTAATTTTTAGAAATGTTGTATCCTGCATGTGGACCCTGTCCTGTGTTTGATTAAACATATAACATTTAAAATTGTATATATTTATCCTCCACCTTCCTTTCTAACAGAAGCTCCTCCTTTGCCCTTCAGGTGTTGGTGCTTTCTCTCATGACTGTGGAGCTGTTTGGCTTCATGGGGCTGATGGGTATCAAGCTGAGTGCTGTCCCTGTGGTCATTCTCATCGCCTCTGTGGGCATTGGAGTGGAGTTCACCGTCCATGTGGCCCTGGTAGGCATACACATAATAAAACAAACAATCAAAAAATGGAAATGATTTTTTTTTAGTCAATAATAGCAAAATGTACGTTTTTTTTTTTTCTTGCATGGTTTTTAAAACAGTGATCCCCACGAGAACGAGACATACATTCTGTTTTTCCGTGTGTTGTAGGCGTTCCTCACAGCCATAGGGGATCGTCACAAGCGGGCCGTGCTGGCGTTGGAGCACATGTTTGCTCCGGTGCTCGACGGAGCCTTCTCCACCTTGTTAGGTGTCCTCATGCTCGCTGGCTCTGAGTTCGACTTTATCGTCAGGTGAGTGCAAAAATCAAACCTTGTGAGAAAATGTTACATTCATTTAGCCAAATCTATAAGCAGGTACAAAGGTTAGCGCGTGGTGCCTGTGTGGCGTCAGTAGACCGTAGAGACCGTGCCTCAACCTGTATGTCACACAGGAATCTACCTGAGCCACCAGTCATGCATGAAGGCTCTTCGCTTTCTTCCTCTGCTCCCTCCCTCAATCGCTTTCTCGTCTTCCACCCGCATCTCCCTTTCATATTCCCTTTCTGTAAACCTCATCCCTTTTCCAGCTACCAGTGACATACCTGCTTTTTTTTTTTTTTTTGGCGATTTCTGGGGGCTTGCTCTCCCTGAAACTTCATAAACAAAGTCTTTATCTTCCTCCACCCTCCTCTCTCCTTGTGCCTTTACTTTCATCCTCCTCTTCTCCCCCTTAGTGTCTCTCATGCCTGAGATTTTAGGGGAAACTAGGGAATGGATGGAGAGTTGAAGGTCAGGAGAAGTAGGAAGGGGGGGGGGGAGAGAGAGAGCAGGAAAGTCCTCTGGCTTTTGTAATCTCCTTCAGCTAGTTTAACTGCCCTCGCTAGACATTTATAAGCATGGGAAGGAGTTACGGGGTGGGGGGGCAAGAGGGCAGTTGTGGAGAGACAGGAGAAGTGGAAATTAAAACCGACACACTGTGGGGGCTCTGCGTCGGTGGCTCCTTTTGTGGGTGCTCTTGTGAGCATCAGACAGGAGGAAAATTAATGATTCTGTACGTTCTGGAGCCTGGAGGATTATGAGAAGTTTCCAGTGAGCTCACTGAATAATTTAAAGTAACTGAGGTAGCTGTATAATTTGGTTGACCTGCTCCTTTAAGAAAAGGGAGCACTGAAGTCTATGTGATCTGCAAGCACGCAAACTCTGTCATGCGCACAGGCCTGCACACCCACACAATCCCACATAGTCCCCCTCACACACACACACACACACACACACACACACACACCAACCTGCTCCCTGACCTTGTAATCATGGGGGTCAATGATGGTGTGCCTGCGAGTTAGAGCACACACAGATACACACTCCGAGAGACACACATGGACACGCACACACACACACACACACACGCACACACACACAGGGAGGCCTATAGACCTTCTCTCCTCACTTCCAGTGGTGTGCTCTGGTTTCTGGCTCAGTCCCGGGCCTCCATTTAAAGGTTCTGCTGTTGTCTGAGCAAACAAAGCAGCGCCCCAAGACGATGCAATAACAACAGGCCCAGCTCGTATATTTCTGCCCGCGCTGAAAGAAATGTTTCCCTGGCTTTCCCCATCAGCCCTGTGAATGTTTTCACTCCAAACAGTCCGGCAGGGCACTCACTCTGGTATGTGGGCTGCACGCGTGCATGTGTAGATATGTTTGCATATACGCGTATCCAAAGGTGACATGGCGTTAACCCCTCCTGGTGCGTATGGATATGCTAACTGTAGTGATGACACAGTTATTTCAGTTACACTTACAAAAACAGTTCTGAAATTGAATATAGTAAAAAAGGGTGGGTGGGTTGGCTTTAAATACTGTGATGTGAATATATGATGTGTGTGGTTACAGCTTTACCAGAGACCAAGTCAAAGGTCAAATTATAGGAAATTGAATTTGGCATGTTCTCAAATGTTGTTGAACATGAACTATGGGCCCAAGTTCCCTGGCATTAGAGGACTTTCTGTCAATGCCAGAAGGTGGAGTTTGAATGAGATGATGCAGGAAATAACCGCCAAGGATGGTGAGATTTCACTGACCGTCCTTAACCAGTGACCACTTTCTTAAAAAAGCTCTTATAGCATGTTTAAGAAGATCTGGCTCTGCTCTGATTTTCTTTAGGGAGAGATTCAGACACTGGGAGAATGTGACAACATACAGTTTATCAACTCTCGTATAAAATACCACAGGCTAGATCTTATTAATTTCATATCATTTAGGCATTTAGGGTCATTTTTTTTGCTATAAAAATGTATTACATTTTAGAATATGACTCTCTCACATTGCCTAGTTTAGTGTGGAGCAGCAGAAGTGTGTGTCCATACCAGCGCTGTCAAATTACCTTGAAGGCAATTTGCATATTTAGTAAGTTTCCATCCTGTTTTCACAGTCAGACTCTGTACCAGTATTGTCAGGGTGAGGCCACCCATGCAGGGTAGACAAGTACCAGCTCTCCTCATCTGTGGCTCCTCTGTAAAATGCCTTCCTTCCTGTGCACACACACACACACACACACACACACACACACACATTGATATGAACACCCACAGATTAGTCATGAATGTGCGTTTAGTTTGAGTCCCAGCTGCATAGCATGCCAGCGCATCTACACCTCAGTTAGCCCACTTAAACCTTAACCCCCCCACCACACACAGCCACACTCTCACACACACACACACACACACACACACACATAAACGGCATAGTCAAGAGTTAGGCGAGGGGGTTCATGGTTCATCAGTGTGTCCCTGATAACCTGAGAGCCTTCAGTGGAGAATCAAGTGAGGAGGAAAGCCTTCCCTAATGAAGGGAGCTGGATTGGTGAGAGAGAGAGGGGGATTTAGAGTGGAGATTGGGGGGTCTTACCTGATACATTGGAGATTTAATTAGACGGAGGGGATTGTGGAGTGGCCGGGAATTTCACAGGGGCTTAGCTGGAAAGAAGGGAGAGAGAAGCGATGCAGAGAAGAGAGAGCAAGAAATAAAAGAGAGGGAGAGAGACCAGGGAGGGGTGGCACTCTGAGGGTCCCCTTCTCTTCTTCCTAGACTAAATTGTTTAAATTCTATACCCTTCACTTCATTTGTTTGCTTCTCCCTCTCTTTTTTAGAGCCAAAGAGGAGAGAGAGGCCCCTGTCCTCTTGTGCCCCCCCCCACCCCCCAAAGTTCCCCTTACCCCCCTCTCCTCTCCCTTCACATTCCTCACTGCTTTGTTTTCTCCATGTTTGCTTATACACCACACACCCAAGAGAGAGTACCCTCGCCCCTAATAACCCCCCCCCCCACACACACACACACACACACACACACACTTTTTTTTTTCTTTCCTCCCGTGCCTTTGAATTAACCAGCTCTGGCTAATTATGCTTACCCTTTCTTTTCTCTCTGCGGCTTCTTTAAGACTAACCCTCTTTGGCAGGACTTAGAAACACACAAGGTACATTTCTGTTTTGCTCCTCAAAAACCACAGTGCATGCCTGCCTGTCTGTGGGGGGTTTATATATGTGTGTGTGTTTGGGGAGTGGCCCGGGTGTCTTTGTGGAAGTATTATTTCGGGCGTGTGTAATGGTTGATCTTGCACATGTCTCCCCACGTCTAAACCTCTGTGGTTTGCACAGGTATTTTCTTTGTTTCTTTGCCTTCTTTTCTTGTCGGTCTGTGTTGGCCAAGGAATATCTGGGGTTTGTTTTTCTGTTCCAGTCATGAAATGTTGAATTTGTGTTGATGTTCCATCCTTACATGTTGTGTTTAGTTAAATTATACCTGAGATTAAAGTGTATTCCTTATGTTCTACTACATTTGTGTGTGCCTTTTGTTGGTTGCAGGTATTTCTTTGCAGTGTTGGCCATCCTCACAGTTCTTGGAGTACTGAATGGATTGGTCCTTCTTCCAGTATTACTGTCATACTTTGGGCCCTATCCAGAGGTATGATCTAAAAAAAAACACAACTCCCACATTTTTTTTAATGTAAATTGACTAGAAAAAGTGACTTTTCTTCCATTTAAAAGTAAGAATACTCACTCTTTCTCTATTCTCACCTCTCAGGTGTCTCCAGTCGATGGTCGTAGCCGGTTACCCACCCCGCCTCCAGAGACCCCTCCTCACGTGGTCCACTTCTCAGTCCGTCCTCACCACACCACCGCGGCCACCACCTCTGGTGCAGCTTCAGACTCGTCGGACTCGGAGTACAGCTCTAACACCACAGTGTCCGGTATCAGCCAGGAGTTGCAGAACTACAACCTGCCCACACACAGGGGACAAACTCGAGCAGAGGAGCAGCAGTACCACCTCCAGACCAGCAGGGGCAGAGCAGCCAGGACCGAGGAGGAAAGGAGAGCAGGATCAGGGCATAGGCGGTCAGCCAGACAGACTGAACCTCCGACCTATACTGTGTCTTTGGTGAGAGAACATCCCCTATTATGTTGCATGTGCGGTTCTCTAACTCTTGTTTGTCACATTATAGAAATAAATATCTAGTGTTGTTTTGCTTTACAGTCCTCTCAGGGTTGTGATTCTGGGCCCCAGAACGGGGCTACTCAGCGTCACAGCAGCAGGGACCCCAAGAGCCAGCTGCACTGGCAGGCCCCGCCCCCAGCCCGCCCGCGCATGGACGCTTTTGAAACTGCTACTGAGGCTGGGGGCCATTATGCCTCACACGGCCATAGAGAACACTCAGCAGGCCACAGGGCCCGCTCTTCCCACAACCCACAGCCTAATCACCACCTCCCGCACCACCACCCCAACCCCACCCCGTATTGCCAACCCATCACCACGGTAACAGCGTCAGCCTCCGTCACTGTTGCCGTCCACCCGGCCCCCTTGTCCAACCAGGGCCCCCCCGCTTCCTCTTACCCAGGATACACTGCAACAGACAGTTACTGCCCATCAGGACCGGAGGGGCCGGAGCCTGCCTTCCAGGACCCACATGTGCCGCAGGACACCCACACAGGGGCCAGGGGAGTCAACGTGGAGGCCATGGAGCTTCAAGATTTGGAGTTTGAGGCAGCTGAGAGCAACAGTGGCAGACGGGCAAGCTGAGGTGAGCTTTTAACTCCTTCAGTAGGTCTGTATGTCCTTTTAGAGAAGTCTGTTTCATACTGACGATACATTCTCCTTTTTGTTTCCAGTTGTGGTGAACGGAAGTACAACGGCCAAAGATGGACTCCTTATTACTAAGCAGCTGACTCAGCCTGGCGCAGTAAAGCCCAGCATAGCCCAGCGCGGCTCGCCCCCCGGCCCTAAGCAGCGAGAAACTCGCCAGTGTTGCCGTCATGGTGCTCATTCTTACTGTAACCTAGTGGACTATTTTCTTAGATATTTCTATCTATATTTAAAAGTTGTATACATATGTAAATATGAACAAAAAGTAGCTATAATTTTAGGAGCTGTACAACTCCTCATGTTAACAGACTGGGGCTGCCATTTTATATGGTGTGTATGTGTGTGTGTTTGTGTAAATGTGTGCGTGTGTATGAGAGATAGAAATAGATATCTGATTACTGCTCACTCATCTGTGGATCTGTGCCATTAGGAAGCTTCATCTAGACAAAAATACCTGTCAGCATTCACTGTTGCTGCTCAAAATATTTTTTTTAATAATATACATTTATAACTCTATGCAAATGTCTCTTTAAACAAAAGAAGTGTGTGTGCGTGTGTGTGCGTGTGTGTGTGTGTGTGTGTGTGTGTGTGTGTCTGTATGATGTGAAACAGCCCCATTATCTTCTGGCTTATACATCAGATACATCCTCAGAACAGACTAACATTTACACTCATTTAATACATGAGGGAAATTGTTATAATTATCAAACAGGGCTATGGTATATACTGTATGTGTGTGAGTGTGTGTGCGTTTATGTGTGCGTGATTATTATTGTATAAAGGTACGCATGTTAAACTATTAATTTTTTATCACAAACCTGTGGTAGTTATGAAACAATTACTGTTTAACTTGACACGCTATGCGTGCTATTTAAGACGAGCAGATATGAAGAAATTTTAAAAGCTGTTTTTTTTGTATTGTTTTGTTCTTTAGTTATCGCCTCTGCATTGGAACCTGTTTCTGCTCTCAGCTTTGTATCACTGTCTGTTAGGCTGCTCTCTGGTCATATTTTACTGTAATAGGTTATGTATTGTTTAACCCTAGCAGGCTCAAAACAGGTTCTGTCTTGTATACTGACATACAAGCAGTAAACCAACCTCAGAAACTCACTCGCCATTACAGGGGCATTCATATTACTGATTCTGGAACAGGGTAAACACGGGGCACTAACTCTGTGTCTAGTGGATAAGCTAAAGCTCAGACTGTATACTGTACAACCCGATTTAACATGGCACTTGACTGCATTTAAACTTCATTTACAGCAATATCTTGCCTCAAGTAGCTCTTTCTCTTTTCTGTCCAACCAATAAGCTAGCCCACGCAGCCTGCTAAGGGATAAGCCCTATATGGCCTGACAATGTGCTCTATGTGTGTCTCAATGTACACGTGTGTATAAACAATTATGTGTGTGTGTGTTGGTCCATCCTCTCACTCTCACTCCGTCTCAGCTCTCCTATAGTGACAGTAAAGACAACTGGCCCTAATCTGGCCTCAGCCGTCCCCACTGACCTCAGCTAATAAAATTCCACAACATAATGCCATGACACTAATTGGACGTCCCCTCTCAACTGCCAAATGGCACAGCCCAAAGCCTCAGGGGTCAAAGTTTGCAGTGCCAGCCCCTCCCTCTACCAGCAATGGTTAGTTTATATCTGCCTGTGTGTGTATGTCAGCATGCATATCTGTAACCCCCCCCCAGTTCCAGACCCAGGCCCCTTTGACCCCGTCACTCACCCCCTCCACAACTCAGTTTGCCTCCAATTTTTTACACTCTCACTTCCTGTTGAACACGTGTAGCTCTTCCCAGAAGTCTTTGCAGTTTTCCTCCTTCTGTCCACCATGTTACGTCAGCTGCTTGCATGAAATAGGTTGTTCTGTTTGTTTTTCGTTTTTGTTTTCTCCCAATGTCACATTGGCAGTAGTGGAGAGAATCATAGCTGGCAACTATTTTATTCATTTTTTGATGTTTTTTTTGTTTGTTTTTGTTTTCAACGTTTAATTGCGATATTTATATTTTTGTAATATAAAATATGTTGTTTTTTTTCTTTCATTATTGTCGTGATGCCAGTGGATAACAAATGCAGGGATTTTTATGTCTATTGAAAAAAAAACACTATTACAGTTTAATGTTTTTACATTAATGGAGTTTGATCTGTATAAAGTGCTTACTAATGTTAAATAGGAAAAAAAGAGTATATAACATTTTACACTACAGGTCTCATCATAGCTCTTAGAGGATTTTAAAAGGAAAAAAAAAATCAGTGGTTCTTCCAGACTGCCATTTTGGTCTCGGTTGGCGTGGATGTATGCTGTTTTCAGTTACAAAGATAAATGTATGCCATATAATTTATTTATATGAAAATTTATTTTTGTAGTGTACATAGTAGTTGTCAAGGTATTTGACAGAAGTATATTTTTAAAGAGTTTATATGTAATGATATACCATAACAGAAAAAAAAACCTTAAGGTGCACACTTTCACTGCTAACTGTCTCGTGAGACGACATGGACACCTCCCCTTCAGTATTATGTTCCGATCCTAGGAGAGAGACAGCTGTTTCTATGGGTTTGTCAAAGGCTAGCCATGAAAGTAGAAAATTGTACTAGCTCTCTAAATATTAATGTTCAAACACTGATAGAATTCTAACAAATAAAAATATTATAACTTATTTGTCTCTTTGTTCATAACTTTAATAAATGGAAACTTAAAACGATTGCTTTGGTCTGACTGTGAGTTGATTGTTTCAAAAGGTGTTTTGTACTTAAAGAAATAGTTCGACATGTTGGAAAAATACACTTTTTCACTCTCATCTCTCTGCCAGTAATGTGTTCATATTTACCATCTCATCTAACGAAGCACAAAAGTGAATAAGCATATTTCACAAAAATATCAAAACATTCCTTTGATTTCTGATTTAAAGAAATGGGTTTTTCACTGCTTTAGTGACAGCCAGACACGAAAGTCAAAATATTTCTGCTATTCCCTATTAAGCATAGCTACAGGTAAACATGACCTCCCCCCCCCCCCCCCCCCCCCCCCCCCCCTCCCTTTGTTGTGTCCTGCAGTGTAAAACTCTGACATCTGGTCTGGAGCCTTGCAGCCCTCCCCAACAGCCCACCCAGCTCCGCCCCTGCACCCCCCACCTCCACTCCCTGTTCTGTATGATTTTGATTGACAGCTTTATAGACTGCAAGGAAATTGGTTGTAGTTACAATACAGCTGGCCTGTTCGGAGTAATGAAAAAGGGCATGTGGCCTTGAGCTTGCTGCACTGATGGTGAGAGAGGGAGAGCACCTTGTCAACTGCATGGGTGGCAGCTATGTATTCTCATACCAGGGTTGTAGGAGAAAGTTTTACACTCACCACTGTGCAAGAAACCTGCAACTAAGATGAGACTAAGACTTAGATGAACCTGCAGTTATACCTTCCGTATTGCGACATTATTTTACAATGTTTTACAATGAACACTATTTTTTGCAAATATTCAGCTGAGTTCTTTCTGTTGTTCCAAACTACAAATGGAGGATCAGTTTTCCAAAGCCACGATCTCAACCTGAACCTAAAGGAGGCAGTCGAACTCCCTGACCCTGGTTCAGCGGTTAGTGGAAGGAAGTAGGCATGTCATTATCTTTTAAAGCCAATAAAGGCATAACTATTCTGCTGAGTGCTGTCCAACCAGTGCAAAGAAACATGCTGACATCTTACAAATGACAGGGAGTGTTTGGAAAGCTGGGTGGCAAGATGTTGTCTGTCATGTTTTTGACTTTTCTATCTGGGCTTGACATTTGTCTGTTGCTTGATGAAGACGCAGAGCAAAGAAACAGGCTGATGCAGTTGTTGCACGTGTCTGCAGTGCAGAATGTAATGTGGCAGTCAAAAAGCAAATTCAAGGTTTTTTTTTTTTTTATTTATAATTGTAATTTAATTCAACAGTCTCTGGGTGCATACATATTATTTATAATGCTGTTTTCAAGCACTTATATGCTCCCAAAAATGAAAATGCAAGCTCTGTGGATCATGTTAAGACTTTCCTCTAATCCATTAATGGATAGCAGTATGTGAAAAATTGCTGAAAGGTGAAATATCTGTGACCAATCCCAGGGTTGTTTGTAGGTGACATGGTTCATTGACTTTTAATGTTGTTAAGGTCTCTTTCACCACTAATCCCCTCTTTTGCTGGAGGACCCCAGGTCGACCCCCCTGGCCCTGCCTTACCCTTTAGCCCTCCTCACCTCTAGCCTTCTCACAAACACACTCAGAGTTGCCCTCAGAGGTGGAACTGCACATTTTGTGAAGAGTGCTTTAATGAAGCTAACAAGCTCCAGGTTGTTAATGAATGAGTGTTTCCTGTACCTGTCCTTCAAGGCAACATAAAGGGGGTTGGAGGGAGAATTAGATGGAAGGAGGGCAAAAGAGGAAGAGAGAAGAGGCAATTAAGAAGTTCCTTCTCTCCCGGACTAATGGACTGTTCCGCTGTGGCTCTCTGCCCAGACCTGGTGACAATGGAGCGGATACATACTGTACAACAAAGCTTTTTTCATTCTTCATTCATTCTTCTCATCTCAAACCTACATGTATAAAAAGAACATTTCAAAATGCTATTATTGATTCCTATGTTCCAGTCCTTCTTTTCCCTCCATCTGTCCCTCCCTCCCTCTCTCTATTTTCATCCCTCGCTCGCTCCCTGAAAGGCATGTCCATCATCACCTGCCGGCGGAGCTAATCCCTCTGAGTGTATACTCTCCTCTACATGAATGATTGCTCTGTTGACATGACTGCATGGGACACACGCAAACACTACCATTCACTCCTGCCAGATTCAGGGACGGATTTACACATTATTTATAAAAAAAAAATGGAGTTTAAGAATAAATCAGCAGGAAGCATCACATGGTGTGTTGATACAGCTCCAGCGTCAGACACATGGGGTTATTTTTCATGTTTAATAATGAAATAATAATGATCATTTTGAGGGAGTGGCTTTGAAGAGAGGCCTGAAGGGACGAGCTGTCAGTGTTGTCAACCTGCCGACTTTCTCACTAGATTTAGTGACTTTTGGAGCTAGTGCTGCTAGCTACTTCCATTGGAAAGAGTTGCTAACATTTAGCTGTGTTTTTCAGTTGGATAATTAAAAACATCGAGTTTACACTTGCTGGCTTCTGCAATTTTATCTACCTAAGCTTTAAGGCGACAATAAATCATTAGTAGAACTTGTTAGACTTTAAAAGATTTGTCCTGATTTTTGCTTTGAAAGACATAGCAGACATTTAATGTAGCGCACTTTTTGCTCTGCTGAAATAAACATTTTTAACATTATGGGAAAGAAATTAGCTTATTTGCTTTCTTTCAGTTAAATCAACACCACTCTCATATAGATGCAATCTGCGTTACAAATATGAAGCTAGAGCCAAGAGAGCTTAGCTTAGTTTAGCATTTTAACAGGAAGCCTTCAAGCACCTTAACATTTTCGTTTATTTTAACTCCACACAAAACTCTTTCTTCTTTGTTTGTGTATTGTATTATTTTAGACAAGCATAGGCTAAAGACTGCAATGGTAAATTAAACTACAACTTTCATATTCATATTTTTTTATTCTGAAACAAGCAAGATAAAACATGTTATTTCCTAAAATATGTGTTTGAAGGTGGATTTTAATTAACATTGTACAGACACATATTAGCTGTTTCTCCTTGCTTGCAGTCTTAATGCTAAACTAATCTAATCTGCTGCTGTTTTAAACTTCACCTTTATGAATGGCAGTTTACACTGAAGATGACAAACAGATATGAGCTTGTGAATGATCTTATTTCCCAAAATGTCAAATTATCCCTTCTTGAAAATGTCTTTTGAAGCACATCAACAAAACTATCCTGGCATGCGGCGCATATTCACAGAGTCTCTAACGTCAGAATGTCTTTTCTATTCTGTCAAGAAGTCTCAAGGTGGGTGGTTTTGGGCGGGTATTTGGTGCTAGTGTCAGTCCCACCCTGGGACCAGTTTGACTTGGCTGGCTGCTTTATCTCCCACAGAGGGAGTGCGTTCTTCCTCCATGACCGATCCAGAAGAATGTGAGGTCCTAGTCCCCAGTGGCCAGACTTACATAATCTCAGCGTTGAAGCACAGTTCTGCAGGCTGCATTGGTGAATAACAAGAAAACAGCCCTTATGAGAATGACGTGCGAGAAATATGCTCGGCATTTGATGCATTGGAGAGAAGTGATGCACGGTTGTCGTATGCAAGTTCTGAGCGTATATCTGCGTTTTAGTGTTGCAAAAGGGACTCAAGCATCTGTCTTCTTCTCTTTCTCATGATCTCTGTTAGTTTGATTGTCTGAGAGGGATTAAAGTTGGAATTCAGCTTCCTGAAATAATGTTCCTAATGATAAGAGAAGATTACACCATTAATAGGATGGATTTTTGAAATAAATAAAAGTTTGGGAGGGAGGTGTTAATTGAAAGTTCTCAAATGTATAACTGGAAGTTACATTTTCACATTCAGTAAGTGTGCATCTGTATGTTTTTATATATTTATATTTGAACGTTTTACATGACAAAAACAAAAAAAAAAAAACTATTTCTAAATCATTTTCTAGTTCTATCACTTTGATGGTCACACCACATTGGGGTGGACTGAAAACATGATCCAGCTGCAATTAGTTCGGCCCGGGGCTTTGCTTTTTCAGGGGGGAAAAGCAAAGAGTTAGGTCCGGAGTCAGTACTCGCACCCCCTGATTTTGGGAAGGAATTGGCCAGGGTTCGATAGGCCAGCAGGGAAAGCTATGGGGGTGTGTTCACGTGTGTGAGGGACATGTGAGTTGTGTGCGGTGTTTAGTGGAGACACGGACGCACGGACTCCGTTGAGTGGGGGGGGGTGTTGGAGGAGGCTCATACCAAAGCCCCCCACCAGTGCGCCCTGTGGAGGACTTCTCCTTCAAACTCAAATTTACCACTTCAAGCTCTTAAAAGCATGGAGGGAGGTGGCCTCTGCTTCTCCGGCCACCCGGTCAGAGAGCAGACGTTGCCTCGTTGCAGAGGCGTGTTGCCGATGTGGATCAGGATTGTTCTTTTATTCATACATGACATGTTCTCCACGAAAGCTTTTGTCGAACACATTTTCTCACACAGAAGTACGGCTCTCCAGGAATCTTACGAGAGAAAGAGGGAGATAAGAGCAAAGGAGACACAGCAGTGTAGAGGTCCAAGACAGCGAGGGAACCACATCCAGTTCTTAGAAACAGATGACATGATTCACTATGCATTCAGCAGCGTTCAAAGGCTCCTGCTGCAAGAGCCAAAGATTGTATCTCTCTCATAGTCTGCAGTAAAAAGCTCAAGAAATTTGCCAAGATTATTATTACTGTTGGCTATTGTCGATGCATTCAGACAACATTCTAAATGAAAAGCTGTCATTTGTAGTACTTTTCTTCAACTTTCACATTACTTCTGTGCAGTGCAGATTCAGACCACCCGACTCAAGCTTGAGGTCTGAGGCCTGAATCAAGCGGGCTAATTTGGATATAGTCTGAAAAGAGGAAGTGTATTTTGCCAAGGATGGATAGAGAGAGAAAGTGAGCATAAGAGAATAAAGTAAAAGGTGTAATCAAGTCATAGACAAGGGGCAGAAAAAAAAGTTGGGAGTAAAGACAGATGGAAAATGGCAGGAAGAAGAGAGTGGAGGGGGGTTGGTGGATGGTTGATGGTGGATGGGAGTAGCCGTATGAGAGTAATTATAATGACTGATGTTGTTTACTCCCATTTCCCCTCGCATCATTTATTCTGTGGAGGTGGAAAACCCACCCACTCTCTCTTTGTGTTGCAGACGAGCGCTGCGGAGCGGTGCCAAGCCATGTCATAATCTCTCCTCTTCCGCTTATACTGGAAGCATTTATCCTGCCCTCGGCTTCTCTCGTTCCAGCCTTCTTCGCTTATATTCTGCTTCCATCGGAATTCTCTCTTTTTCTTCTTCTTTACTTTCCGTCCGCCTTTGTCCCTATCCGACTCCCTCCCAGCTCCCTCTTTCCGTTCTTTTGTTTTCATTACTGCTGTGTTGACATGGCTGTGTGTGACTGCTGTGATTAGGCCTAGCACATGTAAGATGTTAGCTTGATGTACAGCCGTTTACAGTGAAAATGACAAACTGAGGTTGGATGCTGTCATCCTTTCTGCTCTCTTCCTGGTGGCACGCACACACACAAACACACACACACACACACACACACACACACACCAGATGAACACACACCACCCACCTCTTTGTTTAAACTATGCTGTTTGT
>CALSCE010010657.1:21628865-21650203 GCA_943593645.1 Bovichtus variegatus | reverse complement strand
CTAAATGTTTTAAAGGGGGATAGTGTTTCTGAGTGTGTGATAGCTTTTGAAGAAAAGAGACGATGACCATGATGATGAAATAATTCAGACAGAAAGATACATTGAACTCCTGAATCTGTTTTGAAAGGGAGCCTGTGTGAGAATTCAGAACACTCATTATCTTTGTACTCATTTATTTTTCAACCTGTCATTGTTGCCCAAAGATTTCTCAATTTGGAGACAATACCAATATGAAAACCTCAAGCCACTTTAACACTAAACCTGATGAGTCTGTCTCCAATTTTATTGTTGCTATTTTTTATCGAAATGTACTAAATTATAGACTGATGTCTTGTCCTATTTTTGGGGTAATGTATAATTTAATTTAATTTTATATAGGATCATATTATTATGATGCTGTATGCTTGTTTTTACTGTTTTTACATTAGCTGCACTGAGACACATTTTTATCAACTGGGTTGACATAACAACAAAGACTTCAACTTAACATCGTGTGCACCAAGCCTGTGTGCATGCACATGTTTATACTTATGTGTGTGTGTAAAACAACCGCAGAGGAAAAGGTAGGTTTTCGTGCACCAGTTGATCTGCTTTCGGAAAACACCCAATTGGATGCAAGAATAAAAGGACAAAGAGCATGCAAACAGAGCCTAATGCTGCTTATCACAGAGCTCATATGTTCCTCTTGTGGTATCCAGCAGGAGACACCACACACACAGACACACACACACAGCAGTGCAGGCCATCAAACGGAGCAGCATCGGTGTGTGGTGCACTGAGTCAGGCGTCAGGTCATGTAGGGCCACAGCAGCAAAAGCCAGGATGGTAATGGCTTTGGTCTGGACCAGAACTGGTAATAGGATTGGTCTGGATGAGGACTGACAAATTTGTCAGCAGCTGTGCAGCTCCTGGTCTAAGTCAGCCCGGGATAAGCTCCAAAGACTGATACCCAAGCTCTGCAGCCGGCTCCGTCTCTCTCTGGCCAAAACACAAGGAACAAAAAAATTAGCGATCACACGCTATTTCCCCAAAATCTATTTATGGTTGGGGTTTTTTTGTTGGGGTAAGGGTTAGATTTATAATTTTCAGATGATAAACTGGTAATGACTGCCAGCATTATAGTGAGACAAAATGACTTGGACACCAGGAGTGAGATGAAGCACTTGCAAATGTAAGATTGAAAAAAAATAAAAATAAAAATAGATAAATCAAATGGTGTAGCTCATTAACTGACATAAGAAAGAGAATAAAGATGTCAAATACTAATTATCACCTGCGTTTATCTACATCTCTACTTATTAATCCATTACCAATTTGCTCTTCCTGTTTTAATGTTTATTGCATTGTATTTTGTTGCCTATTAGGTCCATATTCATCTTATTTTTAAATACAAAACATTGACTGGACATTGAAATAGCAGCATGCTGGTACATTCACCCAGTTTATTGTAATCAGGCATTCACTCCAAGCATGAAAGCACACACAGACACACACACACACATGCAAACACTCACACACACACTGACATATGGACGGGTTGCTGCCCCACTGCGTGACAACTCGTCTCCTGGCGCTGTAATAATCACAGAGTAGCTGTACAGTAAAAACACACGTGGTTTACACTACATTTCTCCTAGCATCCATATGTGTGCCCATGCAAGCATAGGCATAGCAACACACATGCACAGCCACAAGGACAAACATACACACACACAAAAACATCAGTGTGTGGGTTTCCACTTTGGGCATCAAACCACACTCTCTTGAGTTTTTGCCGTGGTTTTTCTTTCCTTCTCTCTCGCTTTTTTGCCAGGGACCTTGTTCCAAACCCATATGCTGATGTTTTTACAAGACTTAGACACACACACACACACACACACACACACACACACACACACACACACAGATGGAGAGGAGCTGACCTACATGTTGGCCCAGGCAGGCAGCCAGGGTGGAGCTGATGGTGAACCTGGGCCAGGGCCTTATGATTTTAACTGCTGCCTTCACTGGACATTTACTGATGGAGACACCAACATAAATATGTTTTACGTGAAGTTTACCTTAATCCAATGTCAGGAACAGTTTTATGGTTTTTGATCAAATGTGTTTAATTAAGGTCGGTTTCAGGCCAGGGATTTTCATAAAGCCATATTTTTCAGCTATATTCACATCAGTTTTAGGAGCACCTGATAAGAAATAAATTAAGCATTAAAATCCTTACATGAGAGCAATCTTTTAATTGTGAAACCTTTATTACATTTATTTTCCATAGAGCATTAAATCAAAGCAGCCTACACGTATATGTTAAAGTCTAAAAGACTGTACAAACGAATCTGAGAAAGGTAATAGTGACTGCTCACAGTTTCAGGCAAATGTGGTTAACTATATCTTAAAGGAAAGCTCTTTTTAAAACTTAAAAAGGTGTGGAACCTCAAAGACGTTTGTACACACCTGTACACACACACACACACTCCCACCGACTCATACACACACATCCACAGGCACGGGCTTTCCTGCCACAGATTTTTAATGTCTAATGTAGAGCCACTAGACCACTTTAAGAACATTACCCAATGTACAGACTGCACTGCTTCACTGTAACGCTCATACTGTGCACACATACAGCACATACCATGGTTTCTACATGCATATTGAGCAGTATTCAAGTGGCATAGGCACATATTAACAACCATCACCACATATGACCACACTCAGACACTGTGTGTGTGCGTGTGGTTCAAAAACACACATTACATGAATATGTAGGCACCAATGCATGCCCACCAGCACACACAAATGCACACGTACAAGCACAAACTCACACACGTAACATTACCTATGTTTAAACAAACGTTTCCTGCTGCACTGTGCTGGGCTGCTCGGGGTCTGGCTTGAGCCTCTAGGTGATTTGTCAGTTCGAGCCATGAAGGCCGGGAACCCCTGAAAGTTTGCTTTGGGTTCCAGAGGGACACACTCCGGACCTCTGAATTATTGCCCATGGTATGCACTCTGTATCACCCTCTGGACCCTCATTTGCAAAATAAATGACACACACACACACACACATACACACACGTTGTTTTTTTGTCGTTAGGGCCCCGTCCCTCTGGAACTGTCTCCCCCTTTGTAAGATCAGTCTGTAAACTTCTTCAAAAGAACTTCTAACAAAATACTTGCTTTCCCTGTATTGGAGCTGTATACTTATTATCTCCTCTGTATATGTTTATTTCTCCTTTCTGTTTATCGCTGTATTTTTATGCTTCTTATTTTTCTGTATCTGTATCCTGTGAAGCATACTGTTTTAAAATGTTCCATCTTACTCACACAGATAAGAACATAAAACGCCTATATATATATATATATATATATATACATATATATATACACACACTTATATACACACACATATATACACACACTTATATACACATACATATATACACATACATATATACATGTATATATACATATATACATGTATATATATATATATATATGTTATATATATATATACATGTATATATATATGTAATATATATATATATATATATACATGTATATATATATGTATATATATATATATATATATATAGAGAGAGAGAGAGAGAGAGAGAGAGAGAAGTAGAAGAGTACCGCTTCTAAAGCCATATGACTCAATTTCCCAGCAGGCACTGCTTGGATGACGCGTTAGGCTGATGCGACTCTCAGCCAATAGTCTTCCTCCCTACACGGAACTCCGAGAGAAGAGGGAAGTTCAGTTTGTTTACACCGTGGGACGAAACTTCTCTTCTGAAGACATATAAAATGAATGGATATAGTTGACTTCTGCTCTGTGAAGGTTCAGTTTGATGACTGTACGTCTTCTTTACATGTAAGTCTACATTTGAAGCTACAGTAGCTAACATGTATATTCGTATATATATTCGTTAACTTGCTAACAAGCTAACAACTGAAGTAACCGTTGCAAACAAGGATGAAACCAATTCACTGTCGTGTATTTAACGTTAACTTGACATATAGTACTATGTTGAAATTATTTAGTTTCTTTAAATTGAACTGACCATGTGTCGTAAAGTGGAGGAAATACTGGCATCCTGTGGTGTGCTGTAGTTTTTGCACCCCAACGGTTTACTCAGGTAAGTTAGTGTGTGTGTGTGGGGGGAAACATTCAGGTACAGTTTAGTCTTTTAATCTCTTTCATACCGTGTGTCTTTGTGTTTTGTTTTCATAGATGCAGCCTAGGTGTGTCTTTGATGTGGTACTTGACTCATCAGGCAAGAGGGTCCGTTTAGGCTCCTTTTCCCTAGATCTCAACTTTGTCTTTTAGAGAGAAACATTCCTTCAAAAGTAAAGGTTAGGAAAAAGTTAGGTTATCAATTGATAGTAATTTAAGGGAAGCTGAAGGTATTAGTTGATGGACAACTTTATAATGTGCAACTATTTTGATAATTGATAAATAGTTTAAGTAATTGTTCATGAATGCCAAACATTCTCTCCAGATTTGATGCAGTTTTTTGTCTTTTGTGATGGTAAACTGAAAATGTTTGGGTTTTGCTCTGTTGGTTGGACAAAACAAGTAACTTAAAGATGTCTCCATGGGTTGTAGGAAATTGTGATAAGCATTTTCACAATTTTCTGACATTAATTGACCAAATGATGAATTAACTAATCGAGAAATAATGAAAACAATTGTTGGTTGAAACCTCAGTAATGAGCGTTTTTGCACTTTTTTCTGACATTTTCGAGACTAAACCATTGCAAACTTAGTAAGTGGTTAGTTGATGTTGGGCCACCACAAGCTGCCAGAACTGCTCCATTGCATAGATTATCCAAGTCTCGGTAACTACTGGAGGAATGAAGCGCCGTTCTTTATTCCTTCATTTGGTATTTTCATGATGCAGGTCAAGAGCTGTCTAACACATTGATCCAATATTTCCAATAAGTTGTTGAGATCTAGTGACTTGGAAAGATTCACATATTCATCAAACCATTCAATGACCCTTTGTGCGCTGTATGGATGTGTCCTTACTGTTTATATTTCTCTACTCATTTACTTAGATGTGTATTGATGTGTGGTTGCATTTGGGCATGTGATAAATGTTGCCTTGTACGAGCAAAATTATGAAGAAATATACCAATAATTCCATTAGACCAAATTAGTTGAGCAATACTTTTATGACTATTATTGAATCCAGGTGTTCTTAAATATAACATACTAAAAGCACACAGAAGTACATTTGTAGAAAGTGATGTTTAACTGATTTGATTATACTGAAATAATGTCAACAATCTCATAATTGGAACAGCAAACTCACCCTGACCCAAAGTCCACAAGCTTAGTTTAACAAATCTTCAAAGATAATATTTGACCAGTCACATCTCGTTCCTGCTCTAAAATGTGTTCAGCCATCACCAGAGCTAGCGTTGAGTGTGTTTATGTGCATGTACATATTTTCTATTTGCCTGTATGCCATGCATTTGTGGCAACAAAGTAGTGAAAGTACAGTTTATATGCTTTTGTATTCATCTAGCTGTCTCTGTGTGATCGAGATTGTGGGTGACTGTCTGTTACTTAGGTATTCGGCATGCGGTTCTTTTCCACCTCTGCTTTAATAAAACCTGAGCCCCCAACACAAGTCAACAAGAGGCGTTTGTTCCTAATTTGGTTGAGCTTTTTTTCTCCCAGAAAATGAGTATTTATATATTCACATCAGCGAGCCATAGGGGCTTTCCAGCAGAGATGATGGCAAGACATTAAACAAATTGTGTGTAACGAGGTGATCATAAAACACAACCCTGTGGTGTCTCACACAGACCTGTCATTATGGCAAAAACAACAAACGCACACACACACACACACACACACACTATTCTCAGGCTATATACAGACACGAAACACATCCTCACACACGCACTTGTGATCTGCCCCCCCACGTTTTTCTCTATCATCATAAAAGGTGAAGAATGTGCTGTTTATTTCTCAGTAGGCCTGTGTGTGTGTGTGTGTGTGTGTGTGTGTGTGTGTGTGTGTGTGTGTGTGTGTGTGTGTGTGTGTGTGTGTGTGTGTGTGTGTGTGTGTGTGTGTGTGTGTGTGTGTGTGTGTGTGTGTGTGTGTGTGTGTGTGTGTGTGTGTGTGTGTGTGTGAAGGCTTTATCGCCTGAAGCTTAAAAGTTTGATCGTTAGATTGTGGTTTTAAGAGTTTAACACTAGATTAACACAATATGCTTGAATTTATTTTCCATGTATTATAACTTCCAATTATTATTGTATTATCCACTTCTGCTCTAATAGAAAATGGGGATGATGTGGGCCACACATGCACATTATAAAGTAGAGCCCAACAATTACATTGGCAGTCTTGTGTTATTGGCTGATGTTGGTTTATTAAGATATATTTTGGCAGATACACAAAGAGATTGTCAGCACATAAATGTTTTATTGTGAAGGGCTATTGCATAGGCGGCATTTTTTCAAATAAATATCAGACCATTTCTTTCATTTGAATTGTTCTTTAGATATAACAAATGGAATTGTGTAATATAAGTTTTGTCTTTTTATTTCTGGTTACAATTTACTTAATAGTTAATGTAGATTCAATAGCATTTATTTCGAGTAAGAATGTGTTGACTGAGTTGATGACTATTGACTTTTATCTCATTAAAAAGTCTCAAAAACATCACCAGTATGCTTATAATTCATTTAATTAAACATATCGTATATTAGTCTGGTGTAAACTGTTTACATGGACTTTTTGACTTTGCTGCTATTAATCTTTTACCCTGTTTGAAGTTATTATTATTATCATATATTTGTTTTAGTTAGTAGATGACAACCTTAACAATAGCAACACTTATCATTATATATTGCACTTGCTGTGTGAAATAGTGTCTCTGGTCTCTTTTCTTGAAGTTGAAGGCCTGTGGAGTTTTTTTTTGTAAACGTACAAAGTTTCTGTTTATGTTCTTTCTCACTAAATTACACTGTGTGTATCCTTGAGGTCTAACAAATGTGGTGAATGTATTTGTTCCTCCATAAATGTTTCCAAAGCCAATTAAAGCTCTTTTTTTTTAACTCTTCATTGCAGACAACCATTATTGAGCTTGAAGTCTTCTACACCACAAGGCACCTTAAGCAATGTCTTTGTTGGAGGCGAGTTGGCTATAAAACACTTTGGGAAAATCCAGAATTTCATGAAAACATCTAGGGATTCTGATATAATACACACACTAATGATGATTAAGGACAGATGATAAGATATTTGTGTTTTTCGTTTGTTTTTTGTCTCACTTAGGCTCTTCTTTAGGTCCTAAGTACATTCACCTTTAAAAAGCAGCAGAATGTCTCAGCTGCAGCCAGGGATCCAGCTCCAACAGACAGCAGATTCTGCTGAACTGCTGAACGTCCAGGAGTTGCAGTTCTGGCTTGACAAAGCAGTGGCCTGGGGCCCGGCTGACAGCCCCGACGCTTGGAAAGACACCTGCCTGCACTTGAGCAGACTGAGGGATTACCTCCAGCTACTCCTCACACGTATGAACAACATGGTGAGCAGATGTAGTGAAAAGTTGAGCTTATGATTCACATACTTTCTTTGAATAACTTTGTCACAAACTCAAGGGAAGCTCTGAGATTTATATCCTTGACAGATTTGAATATACACTTGATTTCCTACTTAAGGCCGTATCCACCAAGAGGCCTGTTTTACAGTCTTAACACACCGTACCTAATGAAATACATTAAATCAGTTAATCAGTTAGCCCAACGTTAATTCAAACCCCAGCATGTCTAGTACACACATACAAACATGCACACGCTCACTCTCTGTCCACGCCAGGACATGAACAGTAGGTCCAGCGTTGGTAGGGCCCTGCTAACAGAGGCTGCTCTGTGCTGTGCAGAGGCTGTGTATGTCTGGCTGGCAGTGCTACAGTGTTGAGTTAGTCAGGTAATAGCCGCATTGGGACCTCCAGCGCTAACCTAATGTATCCCCATATCAAGTCCAGCAAATTTGGGAAGGGGGCAGAGGACAGGAGGGGTGCAGGACTGTGAGATTTCAGTGTTACTACGACCTTGCCTCTTCCTTCCAGCTCGTCCCCTTAAGCGCTTTCTGTCTTTCTGCTTTTTATACCCAAATCTTTCTCACATTTCTCTCTCGCATAGTATACTCTCTTTCTCATGTTAGAAATCTTTTTCTTGTTAGTCTTACAGTCATGGTACTCTTGCAGGTTTTCATTTGTGATTCTCTACAGTCCATATGTTTTACTATAAGACTTTGGTTAGAATCAGTCTCAGTGTCTCTGTCTGTCTTACTTTCTACTTCCTCTCCACTTCGGCAACTCGCCATATATTTTTATAGATCAAGCATTGACTGGCTATATACTGGCTGTATACGTCATGCAGAGGTGTCAGCATGTGTAAGATGATGGAGCGGATATAGAGAAAGAAAAACTAATGGTATAGCTTAATTGGGTTGACATAACTTTTTACTGGCAGTGGGCTCATAAAAGACCAGCTGAAGATAGCCTGCTTCTTGGCAGCATGTTGCATCCTTTGATGACTTAATAACTTTCCTGTGGCTTATGCCCTAAGATGAAAAATACTCCTAGTTATTGTTAATTTTCAGATTTACATTGGTTAGAAAACTGGAGTACATGTCCTATCTCTTTGATTGATACCACTCATATCTCTCCGTTCAATATTAAGTTGGAGTCTTAGCTAAGCTTAGCGGCTGCTATGAGATATAATTGGTAAATTTGTCAAATGTAGAATTGCTGGTAGGCTGAGGGCCAGGATCCACAAATATTTACAAATGATGTTTGGGTTGGGGTCAGGTTTGGACTACTTGACATGGTGCTTCTTGGTCTTTCTAGTGAAAATATAATGTGAAAATGAATAGAAATGATGGACCTGGACTGTGAATGTGTGATTTCAGCTGTTCATCGCACATTCACTTGGTAATCGGCTACTCCATCTCCTCAGACGTGCCCAGAGACGTGTCCAGAGAGACTGTCGTGCTCGGAATAACCAAACGGTACATTCCGACAGGGCTCCGAATTTACAAACGGTCCAGTTTGTGCCAGAGTGCACCGTGGCACTCGGAGTGACTATTTATCATCGCGCCCTGGTAACACAAACTCAGCGCTTCAGCTTACGATCACCGCGTCGGGCTCGGGTCAGGCTCGGACATAAAAACTAGAATGCATGTCTGGTTCGTGTCGGGCTCGGTTACTATTTTCTCAGACCTGGGTCGGGTTCGGACAGAAATATGTGGCCCGAGTCGCATTCTACTTTAGATAGAGCCAGGCTATCTATCCTGTTTCCCCCTGTTTTTATTCTAAGACAACCTTGTGCTGGCTCTACAGACACATTTGAAAGTGGTCAGAGCTTCTCTTTCAACTGATGCACTAGTCCTTTAAAGAGTGCCTGCCTGTGGAAATTTGCATTTGCAATAATAATAATAATAATAATATATGATATACTTTACTCACCTAATTGTTTTACCATGATTGCTACACCACTGCTGCAGTATTGCACCGCTCCTCAATGGAATTTATCAGAAAATACTGCTGCCCAAAATAAGATGGATGCAGGGTGTGGGGAATTCGAAACTCACTCTAGTGTATATATTTATATGCTGCTCACCATAGTAACTTTGGTATTCAATGATGGCTACTCTGGTTGTGGTTCAGTGATGTCAGGAACAGAAGTGTTTCCTCACTTTTCTCTTCATCATTGTCTATAAACTTGTCCCGTTTGCCTCCCTGGCCAGTACCTATCAGTCACTTCTGTCTGCGATGTCTGTGCCTAATCAAGACAAGATATCAATTGACTCGAAGCCTATTCATAATTAAGGACAATGTTGATAAGGCTTTGAAGGTGATAGTCAGTGATAATTACTTTCTGTTGTGATTGCTCATTGTTATGGGCATTCCTGCAGTCACAAAGCATTAGTAAACTTCTTATTGTAAATGAACATTCCTTTTTAGTTGCATCAGCAACACACAAATGCACATGTATACTCGCACACAACGCTTAACATGTGTTGTTGGACTGATAGGAAGGCCGAGTGTGAGGGCTGTGTTCCAGACAACATTGGTGGTGTTGTGGGGGCATTTAGAGAAACCGTACATGGCCTATTACCACTCTGCTTCCCATTAATGGTGATCTCATCCACTTGAATGAGTCAACTTGTCTGTCTGATGCTGTTTTTGAACATATAGGCCTAAAGTTCTCTTAACGTCTTCCTTTTATCCAATGCTACATTTAGACATCTCTATGTTTGCTCATTGCTCTCTGATTATTTCTGATGAAAGCAAGAATGATGCATATTAGAGCGGCAACAATTAGTCCTATTATAATACTATTCTATACTATACTATACTATACTACACTATACTATATCTATTTTATATCATATTAAACTGAATGTCTTGGGTTTTGGACTGACAAAACAAGATATTTAAAGACATCACATTGGACTTGGGATGGACATTTTTCACTATTTTTTTGACATTTTATAGACTTCCTTGTTAATTGATAATGAAAATAATCATTAGGTGCAGCCTTAATGTATATTGGCATTGCGGCATCCTTTTTTCTTATCTTTATTTCTTCTCTGAAATTCTTAAAACTCTTTTTTTTCTTCTCTTTTCTTCCTAACTAAATACCACCTGCAGTACTGCTAATTGCTGTCCGATTGTTGCTCCAAAAACATAGAAATCTACCTAGAAATCTAAAAAGTGCAAACATTCTCTCATTAAAAGTCAGTTTTTTTTCCATAGGACACAATAGACTGTAGCTAAATTCTCTCCTCTTCTAATAGCAGTGATAAAAAGAGTGTGACAGGTGTGTATATACAGGAGGGTCGATGATGATGCTGATGGGATGATGAAGACATCGGACAAGAACAGGGAAATGTTTTGAAGCCCACCAGAAAATCTATGGCTGATATTTTAAATCGGTGTCCATGTTTTTCCACTTCTAGGATCACATGGGATCCTGATCACCCAACACCATAAACTCCACTGTGTGTACATGGCAGTGAAGTAAGCCAAATAATCTTTGGTTGAGCTGCATCACACTGCTTCAATTACAACTGGCTTATGTCAGATTTCTTTATGTGGCCTTCTCCTGCATCAAAGCTGTTCTCTATAGTTTAATTAGCTCAGAGGAGAAATGTATGATATAATCTTTAAATATGGGATTAAATACTAACTAATACTGTAAATGCACATAAACATGATTCATGCACACGTGTGCCGACATGCTTGTAAATTTAAGTAATACGTCACCTCTTTGATCTTCTCGCTGTACTGTATGTCTCCATATTCTAAAAATAATGTGTCTAACCCAGGAAAGTAATAAGATGGAACAATAACAGTGTTGTACACCTGTGTATATTCGCATAGTCATCCTGAATCAAAAATGAGTTTGAGGCATGTGTCTCAGTCTCCACAGCTTGGCTTGATGTGTGTGTTCTTCCCTGGAGAATCTTCTGACAAATATGCTATGTTTTGTCATATTAAACTAGAAACAACAAATTAGTTTGTTCTGGCTCTACAGGACAGCTACAGTAAACAAGTTGTAATAATTACTTTGGTTTGGCTTTGGGTTTAAATAATAAGAAGTGTGACCAGCTACATTCTTGTTTTTCACATTTTCCTTATTTGTGCTGACATTGATATTCAGTCCCACTCAAGTTACTGTACGCCAACTCTTTTTTTCCTCCATCGGTTTCCGCTAGCTGTCCTGGCATATTATTAAAATCTTTCCAAACCTTAATTCTAAAATTTTACAAGTGAGGATCATTTGGGAAAATCAAATATTTTAAAACCTAAAAGTCAGGATTAAAGGCTTTTCAAGTTCTTACATACAGTGTTTGCCCTGACTTGAAACCTTCTGGATGTTTTAATTGGCTGTGAGGTGAAATAAATCACATGGTCTGTTTGTTTGAGCTGGATAAACAAGCACAGACACACACATACTTAAACTGTTACAGGTATAGCACCCCCTAGACCAGAGCCCTGCTCTGCGCTGTGTATCTGTCACTATTAAAGTTATGGCTGTAACAAGACCAAACTACGGGAAACAAAGGTGATGAGTAATGTACTTTGCACCTGTGGATGTGCCTGCTATTCAACTCAATATCCCTGGACATTAAGTAGACTTGTGATCTTTTGATGTTTGGTGTTGTGCTAAAGGTTGCTAGGTTAAAAGGATAAAAGAAAAGAGGATGAAACGACTGAGGAGGTGCAAACGTCTATAATACGGTGAAACGATGAAGAAGATTTATTTTTTTGGATTGGTTTTTACTTCTGTCATGTTTGAGTCTGATTATGTGTCGGATGGAAAAAAAAACACTTTACTGTATGTGCCTTCCACTCGAAGAAATAACCCACCAAGTTATTAGTCCAAGCTAGGCGGTTCAAAGGTATATATATGAAAAACATGTAGACTATTAAATGGATCATCTCCTGCCTGTGTCTGTCTCTGTTCTGTCCCTCAGAGCTCCACAACAGAGGCCATGAAGAGGCTGCCCCTCCTAGGCCAGTTTCTTGGCCGACTCTGCTGGAACCCTTATGTCACCGCCGATGGTGAGTGCACCTTCGGAAAAACTCTAACTCCATCTGTATTGGGGATTGCATCAAGTCAGACTAATGACGTGTCATTTTAATGCTTGTAATCTGTGTAAAGGGTCTTATATTAAACCAGTCTTTTTGTCTGCAGCTGCAGGCAGAAGGCTGCTGTTCCAGTGTCTGTGGGGACTCTACTCAGAGCATCCAGGCAATGCTGTGGAAAGAAAAGCCAACCAGTGGATACGGGTATTGACTCAACTTTCTCCATCTCTGTTAATAGAGAATTTAGACTGAAGAAGATTAGATAGACTAATAATATTGATTATTGTTTTAATATATAAATAAGGGATCATTGATTGCTTGTGCATGTCACTAATCTCTTTGTGCTTCACATCACCCTCGCTTGCGGTGTAACTGGACATTTTCTGATAAAAAAAAAAATAATAAAATCCTAGCAGTTTTAGTTAAATTCAGGATCAAGGTAGAATTAGGGCTCAGTTTTGATTCATGATACATTTTTTTATCACCTCACGCTGAAGAATATGTTTTGTAGTAAGACAATGGTTTTACAATTGATAGTAAAGTTAAGAGCTGAGCAAGACACTTCAACAAGACTATGAATCTGACTCATTTTTTGTACTTGACACTTTTGATACTTGGCTCTAGAGGCACATTTTGTTCGTTATTAAACAAATATTAAAGCTCAAGACCCGGCTTTAGGTACAGTATTCAACGACGTAATTTTGTATCGCGATATATGATTTCATCATGAAGCGATTCCTTTGAAAGAAATATTGAATTATTGCCCAGCACTTCATAGCTTACCTAATATAGAAACGCAGTCAATTATGATGCCACATGAAGGCATCTATCCTTGCTGCGGTTTCATTGGTCATATGGACCCACCTGGTTGGGGTACACAGAGATTGAAGACATAATCATGACTGAGGGAAGCTACAGTTCAGCCTATTCATAACATTATTTAGTTGTCACTGTATATTCTCCAATCGTCCATCATACATTATGCCTTTTGTCATAATTGTCAGGCCTGATCTGTTTGCTGTCTATGTCCTAATTATTGCTGGACAGACTGCATTTACAGATTGATTATCATCCCTTACAAATACTCCCACAAACTAAAAAGCAACTGTCATTGACTGCCTTTGGGCTGCTGAATAGATGTTCTGTCTAATTCACTTCTAATACAAGTTCTCCCACCAGCCCTCTGTGTCTCCTCCAAGGGGACGTGGATGAGGAATGAGCCGGAGTGGGTCCCTGTTAGTCGAAGCCTTTCTGTGCCCAAAACTGTAAAATATATTTTGAAAGCAAATTAGAATTGGCTGTTTCACTGCCTCTTGTCACCAGAGAAAGATCAGTCTTCATATTATGGTTAGTTGATCTTGCTCCCTGTGTTTTCATGGCACACGCATACAAAAGAGGGAGCGAGAACAGAGGGAAGAAAACGATTCTGCAATTTTAAACTCTTGAGAAGGTTCACACAGATGGCTTATGATAAACAATGTGGAACCTTCACATTTTTACCAGATTAACTGCGTTTGTATTCTTTTGATTAATTTCTCATCTAATAAAACATCTAGCTAATTAAAACTTTGCCTTGAAAGTAAACCTTGAATTTGCCAGATGGTCTTTGACCCATACGAGGGGAAGCGGAGTGCATATGAGCATGGTTTTGTTTGTGTCTACAGTATGTCTGTGTTTTTTTATGTGTCTGTATTCATGTCAATGTCCATGTGTGAAAGGGTGGGATGGGGGTATTTACATTTTTTATTACATGTACATTAATATATATTTTCTCTAAATCAAGGTAAACAACTAGTAATAGGGTTATATAATGTTTACATCATTTCATGTTGGTGTACATTCAATTCCTTCATGCATCACTGCATATAAAGCCATTTTTACCTTAATCATTTCTGCTGGAAAGGGACAATCTAGGTAGTGGGGAAGAGTTGTAGAGTTTTTGCTGCCTAGAATTAGGTTTGGTGAGAGAATAAATGTTGTTAAGATTAGAAACGGTGTACATTACTTTCTCAAATAGCAGGAGAACTATAACTATTGTGGAAAAAATTGAAATAAACCTCTGTGCTGAGAAGACTTTTGTCTACTGACCCTTACTCAAACAACAATGGCATTCACCCTTGATGAACATTTGAAACCATTTGGGTTCAAACTGTATTTTCAACATTGTTTAGAAGTAGTTAATCGTAGCTGAATGCTTGCGGTACAGCACTGACGGTTAGAGTTAAAGGGTTCACTGGGTCCGCTCTACTCACGCTAAAATCGCATGCAGCGCACTACCGGATGAAAGTGTCCAAAGGGCACAAGTACAGTAAACTCAAAACCACTCTGCAGCGTCTCCTCATTTTCCTTCTCTTCTCCAAAGAAGCTTCCTTTCCCCACAAATGACAGGAATGGCGGGAGACACAAAAAAAAAAAACCTATTCACCGCAGCTCATCCTGTCTGGGGGAGCAGTGCAGATGTATGGTTTTAGGCCAGAGATGGTTTGTCTCTGTGTCTGTGTTGTGTTGGACTGCCTGTCCTGGAATGCAGAATGCAGCCTGTTTTTTGTTAGCCCTGTCTGATCTTGCTCCCCAACATTGTTTTCTTGCTGCATCCATAATAGACAGGGTTTGGTGCTAAGTGGCACCTAAATAGTGTGTTTGTGTAAGTTTCTGCATGTGCTCGCATATGTGTGTGAGTATTTGTGTAAAAACATGTGTTTCACTGCTACTGTATATACCGTTGGTAGCCACATTTCTCCTCCATTTATGACGGTGTGCAGAGTATTTTGCCTTTTTCGCCCTCACATCTTTCCTTCGCCCTCCCTGTATGCCTCTCCTCTCCACATCTAAGTGTTCTCACTGGGTTTGATGAATGCTGGGTACAGCCACATTGCTACAGGCGATGTTAGATAGTCATTAGCTCAATGGGACTGTTTCTCTACATCCTGTACTAGCAGGGGGGACCACACAGTGCTGCACTAACATGGCATGAGCTTTGAGGAGATGACAGATAAGTTAACATGAGGGTGTAATATTAGAGGGCCGGAGGATGGATGGTTTAATCTTCACTGACTCCAACAGGCTGAACCACAGGTAGGCCCTGGAGCTACTGCGGCAGCTTTATGGTTTGAAAACATATTTTGGACTCTTTGCTCACATTGGCTGCTTCACTGTGTTTAATTTGGAGATGAAAGTCTCTTTGTAACAATATCGTTTCCCCTTTATCTTTCTGTTTCCTCTTGGGTGGCCGCGCTCTTTCAGTAAATCTCACTTGATGAATTTATTATTTATATTTCTTCCTTTATGTTTCTTCCTTTAACTTAAAGGAGTAGGTCAACATTTTGTAAAATATGCTTATTTTTCATGTTGTTTGTTTAGTTACACAAAAGGGAAATATTAAAACTTCAATTTGTGGTTTTACAGGGAGTTACCTGCTGTTACTATTTCTTAGCTACCAAAAGCCGAACGCATTGTCCTGCGCGTCCTGTCGTCGCCGCCAGGAGGCGCTTCACAGATGCTGGGCGGGCGGATGTTTGTTTATGTATTTTTGAACTTTGAACCGTTTCCCCTGCTTTCAGTTTGTATGCTAAGCTAAAATACTTGCCACTTACATACTCTTCCATACTTATTTTAAAGCACAATCTATGACCATTATACAAAAAGATATCCCCCACCCACCCAAAAAAAAGACAAAACACAGGATTGGAAACAGCCATCGCTGCCAAATGATTGTGAACTTGAACTATCACTTGTCAAAAACTAAATCTACATTTTGAATGTTTCTCTGATGCTTTTTGAGATTTGTTGAAATCGTTGTTTTGTAAAAAATTTAGTAAAACCTAGATTTTCAATCTTAAGTAAGTGAAAAATACAGAAACGGCTGATTTTCCATTCATAAGTCAACCTCTTTAATTATGTTTCTTGAAATACCTCAAATTCATGTGGTCAAAAGATTATAGATTGGGCCTTTTAATTTAGGAGCAAAAGGCAATGTTACACTTTTATACTTTTCTTTAATGTGCACCAGGTTTGAGCACAATTGCTTATAACTTCATTACTTTTGCATCATCGTGACTTTTCTGTACTTGTTTCCCTCTTTTCATCTTCCCTCTTTTTGTCTGCTGTTTTGACCATCTGAGGCTATACTTGGGTCTTTCATTGGTTTTGGGAGAATTCAATCATGGCTTAGTAATTGTTAACAGGCACCCATCAAAACCAACCCAAGTCTTTGCCTTGTGCATTTTTCTACATCCTCTGTTTTAATTTTAGATTTATAGAGGGATCATTTCTATGGCAGCAGCATGTCCAAGCCCCCAAAGCCAGCTCGGTTTGCCATTTTTCTGTGAAAGAAAGATGACTTTTGACCTGAAGTATTTGCCATCCATCAATCCATTTGCCCTTCATCCTATTCCTCTGGTGACCACACCCTTTATTCCCCGCTTTATTCGCACCATTGCAGTGCGTTCCAGTCCTTCTCTACCATTCCTTCTAACCAGTCTTCCTTCCCTCTCTCATCCCCCAGCCCCACTGTGCCTCCTTACCCACTGTGGGATAAGTGTGATTGGTTTTGTATGTACTCAATGTGCAGAATTTGAGGGCGCTCAGATGGTAGTGATTGGGGTTGTTTTGTGAGACTATGTGGAGGGTAAGCATCTTAGCGTGCTGTAGAGCCTGGCCAAAGAAACCACACAGCTCCACCATCAGCGCTGCAGCGCTCCTCTGGCTGGGATTTTGTTTTTCATCCCTTGTTTTTTTATTTATTTTTTATTTTTTTTTTTTTACATATTGTGCCTCTTTCGATCTCTTTCTCTCCTCATCTTGTGTTGATATTCTTTTATCTGCAGTTTGAAAGGGATTTGTACTCTTTTAGTCTACTCTTAGTGGTGTGGTTGTTTCTGTTTTTGGTTCATTGGAGTTGTAAAAACAGATGCGTGCCGAAGATTTGAGGCCTTGGCTGTTTCTGTTGGATCACACTTTCCAACTTAGTAGTGAATTAACTTATTGTGGTCAAATAGAGAGGACTGTTTCCATAATTTCTGAGTAACAGTTCTTTGGGCTTTCATCGCACTTCTGAGTCAATACCGATGAACGAAATCCTTG
This sequence comes from Bovichtus variegatus, assembly GCA_943593645.1. Classification (NCBI taxonomy): domain Eukaryota; kingdom Metazoa; phylum Chordata; class Actinopteri; order Perciformes; family Bovichtidae; genus Bovichtus; species Bovichtus variegatus. The sequence continues at coordinate 21,632,507 of CALSCE010010657.1, read as the reverse complement.
CCAAACATTCATTTTATTAATTATGAGACAGCTAAATGCTGTGTGGCATCTTTGCCATTTCTAAGAATGTTGAAATTAAACGTAAAATAAGTCTGCTTCTCAACCCTTCTTTTGCTTTTAAGTGATCTTGTTCATTATAGTTGTTGAAAAAAACCATCCCTCAGGTCTGAGAGCCGCTCTTGTAACATTATGACTTACAGTACGAGTCTAGTGACCCCCCCCCCCCCCTTTGTGTCTTCATTATGACATTTTTCACAGACGAGAATCAGCGGAGTTTATTAGTCTAGTTTTATCAGTGTATGATGAGGCCCCTTCTGAAAAATGCTTGTAAAACACCAAGGCCCTCCGTAACAAAGAATGTTCATTTCTGAAGTTGCTCATATGCTGTCCATACATTCTCACTTACTGGAATGCCTTTTCTCCACTCATGTGGTTCAAATGATGTGACGCCAACAGAGTCATCCTATATTCCAGTAACTAATTAGCTTTGATGTCATGGATCTTGGGGTTTGTGCAGATTGTATAAAAGTCTTGTCCAATGTTATAGATATACACATAAAATGCCAATAATGTGCTGCACATTATGCTGCTTGCCCTTCCACAGAAAGTGCTGTGTCAGCTGGCCACAGAAGAAGACGACGATGCTGCAGCGCAGGCATTAATGAAGCGAATGTGTGTATCACCTAAAGAGTACCAGCTCAAAGTTCTGAAAATGGTATCAGCCCTTTATTTCTGTTTTGCCTGCATTGATACATGCTGTATGTAGTTATGTCGACATATCTGCAAGTTGTGCTCTGCATTTCAGATGGTGGCACTGCTGCAGGAAAACATTGGGAAGAGCTGCAGTTCTTTGGTTGACATAACTCAGAGGTACAACACAGAAGAAACTAGGGCTGCACAAACGGTTATATTCATATATGATTAATCTGCTGGTTATGTTCTCCATTAATTGTTAGGTCAAGAAATAGTGGGGAAAAAATGATCATTGCAGTTTCCCAGAGCCCAATGTGATGTCTTCATATATCTTGTTTACAATGCAATACAACAGGAAAAAAAAAAAGAAGACGCAAATCCTCACATTTAAAAAGCTTGAAACACTCAGTTTTGGGCCGTAAAATTGACTAATCTTTGCAGCTCCGGTAGAAACTATCTTCCACAATAGATGAAGTCTTTCCCATCAACGTTGTTGTTGACATGCAGAGTGGTACATAATGTTGTCAGAATACAAGCCTCAGTCAGTATAATCATTTTTACAATTTCACGTATAGTACATTTTGCTGAAAAGGATTAAAGCACAGACTTTAGAACAGCAGGAGATATGAATAATTTTCTTTGCAGGCCATAGATGAGAAGTTCCAGATAATACAGATTGTGTCTATATGATCTGTGCAGGTGTTCATGTGACAACATTCGGGCCACGTCAGAGGCTTGTGTCCCCCTGGTCACTTGTCCCGAGGCTGCTCCTCTCATTGGTGCACTGCTGCAGCAGCCAATGACTTGTGTCAGGGCAGCACTCAGTCAAGACTTCCTGGATGCTCTGAGCTCTGCCTACCGCAGGTAGGGAAACTCACAGGTGCTGAGTTACTGTTAGATTTCCTATTAAGTTGTTTCCAAACACTTATATTTATATATATATATATATATATATACATTTATAGTATAAGAATATTTCTTCCAGCCAATGCATTTCACTGGAAGAGCAAGCAGTGATCTCTCTGTGGTACCACGACCTGTCCAGCCTGGAGGAAGCAGTGCTCGGTCTGCTGGAGTGTGTTCTCACCAACACAGGGTCAACACCACAGGAGCTACAGCAGCAACTGGCACAGTCACTGCTGGTAGGTCATTTCTTATTAAGAGGATAAAGGCTATGTGCTGTGATAGATATGATCCGATTTCCCAAAAAATGCTCAGCACGATCAACAGATGAACCCTGAAGTGATACTCTGTTCGTTTAGGGCTGCAACTAACAATTATCATTATTATTATTATCGATTAATTGTCTATGAAATGTCAAAACACTGTGGGGAAAAAAATGCCCTTCACAATTTCTCAGAGCCTGAAGTTGCTTGTTTTATGCAACTAACAGTCCAAAACCCAAAGATATTGAGTTCACAATGAGATAACACAGAAAATCTTCACATTTGAGAAACTGGAACTCTGATTCTTAGGCATTTTTTGATTAGAAAAAAACTTTTCTGTCAATTGATTTATAAATGAATCGACTGATTGTTTCAGCTCTAGTTTATTTTATAGATGCAATGTCCGGTTTTGTTTTAAACCACCTTTTTACAAGGGATGTCTAGGTAAATGCACAGTGGAAGCCATGATTTAAATCTCAGAAATGTGATTTATTTTCCCTCCATGAACGACTACTTTGACAGCATCATTATAGGAAGGAAGTAGTTCATGACGCCGAGCCAAAAGTGCAAAGTATACCATATTCTACTTTGTGGAGCTGAAATAGTTTTCTGACCACAAGAGTGCATCTTAAATTTATGAGAAATACTATCTAACATCTACTTGTGGTACTGTCGTCGAGGAACTAATGATGGTCTCGTTTTATCTTCACAGAGAAACTTGTATATTGTTATGTCACATTGGTGACCTATTGCTGTTGTTAAATGTGTTTGTTATGTACATAGTTTGACTCATCTGCCCTGAATTACAGAGTCTCACATCAGAAATCATTGCACACTTCATATGTTTTCAGCGTCACTTTGAACTGCTTTCTAAACTGTGAAACCAAACGGTTTGAATATAAGGCCTGCTCATTTGTTATGTGGTATGGCAGTTGTAATGTTTTGTATGCATAGTTCTTGGAGGCATTCCATCGTTTTTTTGGTGGCTCTTTATTGACTGTTTTTGCCTGGCTAACGCACGCCATTTGGCTTTGCTCTGCTTGCGTCTCACATCATTTGGCTAGCTCCAAACTGCATCTCACATCATTTGGCTTGTGCTATGCAGCCTTTACTGTGCTGGGTAAGTACTGAACTCTCTGTCACTTGAGTCCTTGGCTAATCCTCACTTCATATAATTTAAGATCATGCCCAGTTCAAAAGTCAGAAGTACTTTTTCATTTATAGGTTGTTATGACTCGATGTTGAAGATGATGTCCTCATTACGACAATGCAATCAGAAAATACCAGCAGTGTTTTGGGTTCTTTTTCTTTGGCCACCATCGGCTGCTTTTTATCCCATAATAACTTGGAACATGTTAGACATACACTATTAGTGCAGCCATTGTGAGAAGCAGGGATAACAGTGAAATATTTAAATGTGTCACTGAAACTAGACGATTCCAGAAAACTCAGACAAAAGACTAAAATTAGATGCAACAATGTCTTTTAGAATGTAGACCTGTGTCTAGAGTAATTATTCATTGAGTAGGCATGATGTAAAAATGGAGTAGAGGGGATTAATCTATGTAGACATGTTTTCCAGAAATTGTTTGTGCCAAACACATGTGCCCAGCAATACAATACCTTGTGCATACAGTTATGAATGGAAATCCTATTTACCCAGGTTACTGATTGCCTTGCCTTTTGGGAGCTTTAAATGTCAGCGAAAGCAGAATTTACCTGCCAGTTTGCCTCATGTTCACTGAGGTAAAGTTAGTCAGTTGTGTCACTCCTGTTTTCAGAG
>CALSCE010010657.1:21588486-21620049 GCA_943593645.1 Bovichtus variegatus | reverse complement strand
TCAGTGTTATTTTATAACCATTCAATGTTATTTTATAACCATTCAATTTGAAACCTATTTTGACATTTTACATTTTGTTGTTGCTCTTACATTGCCAACACTTCTTCTAAGATTCTGAATCGTTTCACAACTTACAAAAATCGATTTGCTAAAACTTTTATTATCGTATATATTGTTACTGATGGACCGTGATCTTACACACAAAGTCAAAGTTGTGACAAGCATTATTGTGTGAAATCATCATGTTATTTTGTGTATAATTTTATTTTTTAATTGGCAAGTTTCTGAGAAATGAAAAGGCAGAAAGCATAAACCTACACATTTTATTTATGTATCAGGCAGAACTTTTATTTTTTTGTACAACTTGAACTTGTTATTCTTGAAGTAACTGAACATTGTCAAATACCAAAACACTTTTTAGTAAAAAAGTAAAATAAAGACTCTATTTTGAATAATTTGAATCGAGAATTGACTTGAATTGTGACCCCAAGAACGGAAATCCAATCGAATTGAAAGATACCACAAGATTCTCACCCCTAATATTGACGTGCTGAGCTTTGCTGGAGAAGAAAGCAGTGTGGATATATCCAGACACTCCATCTTTAAGCATATGCAATATCACAACTCGACAACATAACAATGGATGGTCTGTTATTTGCTCTTGGCAGATGTGTCGTCATTGAAAGCCACAGAACAAATACACAGGAAGAAGAATAACACATTAAATAATAAATGACGGATGATCTGAGTGGGAGAGAAGAAGACAGTGGCACAGACAGGGATCCAGATGAGGGAGGGGAGCCGGGTGAAAAGGGTGATGTAGTATTGATTCCTCAGTGAGCTCCATCTCTCTGTCTCTTGTTTGTCCGCCTCCTCTCATAACCCCGGGAGACTCGCTGTCGTCGCCACCTTTGCTCCCATTACGATCGTGCGATCAACTCTCATGTTGTCTTAGTTCATCATGTGTGAATTACTTATCTATTGATTTTTTTATTTGTTGGGAAGATACTCAAAGCAATGCTTCTTGATTCCAGCGTGGGCTATAAATAAACATCTGTCAGCTGTCCATAAAACAATCCTGTCCTTTTTTGTTTCCAGGTGCACGCCAAAGAAGCACGGGACCACCTACACTCCCTGCACTCGCTCGTGTCTGGTCCTCTTCCTGTTGCCCGCTTGCAGTCCTTGGTCACTCTGCTGTCACCGCAACCTGAGCAGCCGTCACTGTCTCCATTATTCATCCTCAACCTCTGCGTCAACTTCGCTGTTTTCTTCCAACAATCGCCGAGTGGATCAACAGAGATTTTACAGACGGTGAGCAAACGATCTGTTTTCTCGTCCCCAAAATCATCGGTCATTGGTCAGTCACTTCCTAATTCATGCTCCACACATGCCCTGGTGAGTCATGCGCATCATGCCTTATTGAACATTTTGTTCTGCTACAAAATAATTTGCATATACTCGAGACTGGATGTACATTTTTGACCTTAGGAACAGCACTTGACAAAAAACTAAAGTTGCCAAGTTTGCCAGTATCATACAAAAAAAAAACCCCAAAAAAAACTTTTGTTTAATTTGACTAAATATTAGTTGAGTTCTGCATTAAATATTAGATATTACTAAGACTCTTAGAGTAATCCATAACCTCTCATTCCATGTACACCACTGTTTGATTTTTGGATGTTGACTGGGTTCTAATAATTTAGATTGTTTTAAAGTACAAGATAAGAATTGTATAGTGTGCTGATGAATTTTATATCGCATAATATAATGCAAATAACAGGTCCAAGTAATGCCTTTTTTAGATACCGAATGAGCTTTTTCTGGTAAAGCTTTTCGTCCGTATAAGTAATATCTGTGTTGTCTTTGGGTGTGTGTCCAGGTGGTGAACCGGTCTGGTCTGGTTGATGAAGCAGCGTGTGTTCTCAGCTCGCTGGAGCTCAGACTCCACCAAGATAGCTGCTTATCAAGCGACACTAACAGAGTTCATCTCAGGATCAAGGCACTTCAAAACACACTAACACATATGCATGCAGCATCGAATCCTGCCGGGAACCACGCGCACGTGAATGCACAGAACCACGCAGCAGGGAGTTTTCAGGGCACCTTTGCAGAATGACAAACAGCCGGGCTCTCGTGTAGATATGATGCGGCGCAATGACAGGAGTGTGTCAAAACAGCACACGAGGGACAGATTATGTGGAGAAGCAACAATTATACGCACACACAACACAACTACAAGGACACTTGAGCAGTGACAGATCACACTGCAAAGAAGCAGCAGCTCGTGCAGCGTGTCGGAGTCCTCCCACTCATATAATTGCCTCACAATAAAAAATCCTTCACGTTACACATGCTGACTGAAAGACATTTAGGTTTGGAGATTAAGAAAACCAAACGGCAGTTATCTTCGTATAAATACTATTTTTGTTCAAATGTTTGTATGGAAAACATTTCAACAGTAATTTGATAAAATCTAAATAATTAAATGTAATGTTCGCTTCTTTCCTTATGTACATTTTCTATTTGCTTCATTATTTATAAAGATGGAGAATGTCTCCTTTTTGTTTGACGGTGATTTAAAGTGCAGACATTTAACGTTACCACTCGAGCCACATTACAATACCCTGCTTATGCTTCTGCGTAACATACTTTATGACCACTGATCACTACTGTCAGAGCTGCGTGCGCATGCATGAATAATAATATGTATATCTTTCCGTTTAAAAAATAATAAAAAATATTAAGTCAACGCAACAGTCTGACCTCTGGGAGGGAAACTGTTGTGTTGCATCACACATTAGTACAGTTTGTGCAGGAACCTTTTTATTACAGACATGTTACAGATTTTCTTCACTGGCTTTGTGGAGAAAAAACATTTCTTGGAATTCACACAATGTTTTTTTATGTCTACATTATACAACCAATGTTTTATTCAGTGATACAGATGTCTATGATATCTGATAACTTGTTTGGCTGTGATATTTTTTACCTGTAAATCAGTTTAATAGGCATGAGGCACTAACTGATGTTCAGTTCAGCTTTTTCTCCTTCAGTGATTTAAAAAGCTTAAAAAGAAGTCACGCATTTATTTTAGGAAAATGTTTTATTTTAACTTGAACATATCAAAAGGGTATACTTAAAATATATAAAGAAGTAAAAAAGTTTAACATGATTATTTGATCGCAGTGTAGTTACAAAACCATAAAGTACACGTATATTTTCCAGTGTCGTTACTGGCCAGTGTAAAGTAAACGTGACTCACCTGAAAGTATTTCCTGTCTAAACTCTTAAGAACCAGATCATGGCTTCAGACTAAACAGCCATGAAGTCACACAGAAACTCACTTAAACACAGCAGCTCAGGTTCTTTAAACATGTGCAGCATCTGTCCCAGAAATATCTCCCTTTTCCTTAGCATCTATCCTTTTTTAAAACAGGTGGAATTATGTAATGTAGTAAACAACATTACATTTCTCTAGAACAGCTTGTGTTGTTATTGGTTCACACACAGTCCACAGAAACTGTTATTTCTTTAGACTTGAATGGACAGAGCTGCGGTGCTCTAAACTTTGCCAGTTGGCCTCGGCTGTAAGAGTACGAGTGTTCTTCTGATGTTCACGCTGCTGAGACGTCCTGCAGCGTCAAGAGGAGGCGAGCGCTGGACCCTCGTACGCCCCGTGTGCCAAACTCCTGTCATCTCCGTCTGTAGTCGGCAACCTGGAAGAGGAAGATGCGTTCAGATTGGAGCATTACAGAACAATCGGCGATGTCTACAATCTGAACTGAACTGTTGGTATCTGTCAGACATGTTCAGGGGGACAAATAATCCAGATTACATGTTTGGCTGAAGACAGAGAACCCGACCTCTCATAATTTTTGGAGGCGGATACCAAAATCGGATGAAAAAAGATTGTGCATTATAGTTTTTGATAAGGATCTCTATAATTAAATGACAAAGTATTGAGTATTGAGCAGGACATTTCACAGCCAGTACCTGGTGGACAAACTTAACCCACTTTAAAAAAGTTTCTCTGACGTGGTTGCAGGACAGAAATGTCACAAGGGTAGTGATGCAACGCCGACACTATTTCTAACATGTCTTATTATATATATATATATATAAGTTCAAAACCCAAATATATGCTGATCATATAGTCATAAAACAGACAAAAAACAGGAAATTTTGACAATATTCATCGATTATTAAAACTGTTGCAAATTCATTTTCTGGTAATGAACTAATCCACAAATCATCCAAACCCATGGGATGTGTTTGTCATAGTTTTCTATTTTATTGTTGATATTTATAGTTGATAGTTCACTGAAACTCTCCTTTTAAATGCATGAAATTCTATAAATTGATAATGAAATCTAGTACAATCTATCAGACACCAATGCAATGAAAACTGTGGTACCACCACGGATGTGATCATTTCATGTAAATTCTGAAAAGAAATCCTGTGAAACAAAATGCTTAATGAGTCATTTGGCCAATAGAAGAAGTATAATCTGTTTAAAGTCTGATACCAGTGCTTGTGTTTGCGTCTCGTTCGGTGGTTAGTGGACTGGACTCCTGTTCCTGCTGAACTGAGCCAGTGATTCCATAGGACTGATTATCAGTTCAGTAGGCACAGGAAGCCAGGCCTAAATCTCTCTTTCTCACGAAGCACTGGCAAGCGTGCAACACCGTTTTCCATTTTTTTTTTGTGTCTGTAATGAAGCAAAAAGCAACGCCAACTCAGACTGCGTGTCAGGCAGCGTTCCGCTTTGCCAAACCCACAAGAAACCACACTACTGTAGGTTCATTTAAACAGTTGAGATTGTTGGATTTCACTAGCTGCTGAAAGGTGTGGTGGAGTCGGTAAAAAAAAAAAAAAATAAATAAAAAATCCGGTGATGGGAGCTATCCAAAATGATTGGTACATTGGTACAAAAAAAAAAAAAAAAAAAGGATATACTATTTCAGGAGTCCGATCATAAAAATCCAACTATAAATCCATCAAAATCACATTCCACCACCTTCTGCCAGGAGCTTGCATACATACGGCATCACTTCAAATTGAAAAAGTTGCCAACCTTTACTTTAGAATAATCTAATACAACAGCTCTCTCAAATACACTTGACATTAAAGAGACAATCAGCTAAGTTTAGTTGCGTGAAGAGAAGAAGATGTGGGCTGAATAAGTTTATTTTCGGTGTCTTTATACAATGCTGCTTTGTCCTTTGATGTGTAGAGCACCATTTCCCTCCCATTAGAGTGTAATAAATCACCTTTTAGATATGGGCTCTGATGGCAATTCCTCTCTTTTAGAGGCCTTTGATGGTCATTACTCTTTTAACAGGCCCTAAATATAGGTCTAAAAATGGCAGGCTCCACATGGCCCTCATTTCTAATTCACACATCTGTCCTCGTTTAGTCGCCATTTTGTCGTCGTGAATATAGAGTGCTATAATACCTCCTCACGCCTCATACACTGATTGCCAAAAAAAGACCAAACAGTTTTAAAATACATTTCCATCCATCTGTCACCGTTTTGATTGGGGAGGGGGGGGGTCGATCGGTCCAGAATGGTAAAGCTTTGCATTGCAATCAACTGGAATAACAGTGGACTACACCCACGTTATAGCAAAGGTTATACAGTAAGTTAATGTGGCTCATTATTTTAAACTTAAGGTCTCATCCGCGTGATTTATTCTTTGCATGTAGTCCAGCTGGAGTTATTCAGAGCTTGGATGATGAATGCACTAAGTATGAATTTGTTTTCTCAGAGAAACTTTTTGTTTGTTAGGAAGATGCTATTCGAGGTTGTTGTGTAACGGTTCCAAAACGAATCTATTTCTTAAGTGAGACGGATGTGATTTATTGATCATTGTGTGAAAACTGCAAAACCTGCGTGATAAACCTGCTCGTGTCGCTGAGAAAGTTTGACCTGAGTTTGTTAAATAGTTTGTTGTTTTTTCCGTGTTCAAAGCTCGTCTTGAATAATTTGGAAACCCTCTCTCAGTACACTCTGTAACACTTGAAACAAAGCGTGTGGTGTGATCCTATTGACAATTCCTGCTTTTCTTGCCATCAGTGGGTGTCTTACAGGATCACAGCCTTCTGTTACTCTGAGACAAAACAATAAAAGCGTATATCGCACAGTAAATCCACTGCAGAAACACTTAATTATACCAATAAAGTGAAACTGACATCCCTAAACGAGGGAAAGCTCTAAAATAGTCGTAAGATTTCCAACCTTTGATGCCTCAGTCTTGTTTTTTCCCTTCAGACAGTGTGGAAATGTGTTCAGTGAGAATCTGTCTGCTTTATGGATCTCTGTATCTTCACTTCCTCAGGCTGAGATTAGATCAAATCAATACATATCAGCCAGGGATGCTCGGAGAGCACTTTTCACTGCCAAAGTGATTTGAAGTTTCAAACCTGAAGCATTTTAAGTACTTAAGGATGATTGTGAGCACTGATTTGCTGCAAGCCCCCCCCTTTTTAAACTAGTTACCCTGCTGTGTCTACATTAAACTGTCGAGTTAAAGGAAGGATAACAGGAAGTCACTGCACTCAGCCAATTAATATTTCAGCAAATAAACCCGTAAAACCACAACTTCTTACAGTTGTTTTTGCACAGATCAAACAAACAGGACATAACATGTTAATTAAGGAGTTTTAGAGGCGCTAGTAGGCAGATTTTGTTACCAGGCTTTATGCTAATCTTTATGCTGGCAGCAGCTCGCTCTAGTATGATAGTATGACTTTGCGACACAACGAGTGTCTGCTGTAAGAAAAACAGAATAGTGGAGATGAAGGACAGCGATGAGGAGGATGATGAGGTGATGATGGTAGCCGCTGCTCCCAGATTGATGAAATATCTGTCGGCAGCATTTACAGCGTTTGGGTCTCCCCAGGCATCATTAGTAGTGGAAGTAAAGTCTCTCTCCTGAGGTGCTTGGCTCTCACCTTCGCTAGAACTACAGCGCGTGCAAACTGGCATCAGCCGCAGGATTATCTTTCATGCTACGCAACTGAAAGGCGACGGAAGCAAAGGGGTGAAAGTAGAGAGGAAGATGAAAGGCGGAGGGAAAGAACAACAGGCGACGCAGGAGAGACGAGAGCGGCGCTCATTAGTAATGTTGCACAGCGTTTTCAATTTGTGAGGAGGCTTGTGCGTCTGATTCATCTGAGTGAGAGGGTCTCAGTGGAAAGTTTTATAGACATCCAAGGGAGGACGGAAGAGAGCGCAGTTACTTCGACTCAGGTTAGACCAAATTGAAGGAAATAAGGAGAAATGGAGGAGAAGAGTTAAAGGAGATAAGAGAAAGAAGGGAAAGGTGAAAGGAGGCAGGACGATCGAGTAAGGAGCAAGAAAACAGCAGAGGACAAAGAGGAGGGGGTTCTGTGACTGAAATGTATAAACACACATGAGATAATTGAACACAAACACAGTAAAAACTTCAAAGAACATTTGTGTTCTCTCCTCTGTCACACACATTCATTGTGTTCCTTTGTCTGCTTGTCCGGGTCATGCTCTCCTCAGGTGCAGAACTTAGCCACTGTGAACAAAGAGGAAATCAATCACTGTTCACCAATCAGCTAAGCTCTGTGCCTGGCTGGAGAGAGGATACAAAACCTGTCTGGCGGACTGACATGTACGCACACACACACACACACACACACACACACACACACACACACTCTTACACACCACCCACATGAAGACCCTCTGGCTCCCTCATCTTTCTTTCTTTCTCTGCACTTTCAAATCATCAACTCCTCAAACACAATCATACACACTCTTAGATAATCACGTCTTCCTTAGTTTTAAGTTTCTGGGGGAAGAGTGTGTGTGTGTGTGTGTGTATATGTGTGTGTGTGTATAAGAGGGGCTGTGGTTGCCATGGCAGCCGGCTGGGTCAGGGCTGTGTGGTAATCCCTGGCAATGTGATTTTATCATAAGTCACAAATCAGCACGCCAGGAACCCTCACAGCCCAGACATGAAAGAACAAGTCCCCCCCCCTTCCTTCCTTTAACTACTGTACATCCTCAAGTCCAGCGCTAACCTTCAACAGCTAAAGTGTAAAATATCTAACTTTCTTGGTCCTTTCTCCCTGACGTTTGCCATCGGAGCATGAAAGAGCAGACCTGTAGATCCTCGCTCTCACACTATTTCCTTGGTTACCCCTCTCCTCCTCTCCCATTCGCCACGCTCGGCTAACCCGGCGATATGCCCCTCATTAAGCGGATCAAGAGGGATTCCAGAGGCATGTACCGGGGGAAGAAAAGAACGAGGGAGTGAGCGGGGAGGGAAAAAGAAGGAAAAAAAAAAAAAAGGACAGGGGGAGACCACCCTTCTCCTTTAAAGGATTGTGCTCTTTAGGTTTAAAAACACAGAGCAGGGAGTGCGCCTTGACAGACATGTTGTTTTCAGTTTAAACCCTCTCAGCCCGCCTCAGCCTAATCCCACTGTACTGCGGTGTGTGTGTCTCGGTGTGTGTGAGGGTGTAAAGGGTACAGGGAGGACTGCTCTACTTAGGAAAAGATGGTGGGGGCACACAAACTGAGCAGTTAAACATAAATCCGTCTCCCCACAGTGCAATGTGAAAAAGCAGTGAGGAGGTTGCTTCATCCATCATTTTAATTGGAGCGAGATCTGGACCTGAGCTCAGTTGACCAACATGATACATCGATGTTTACGGAGGCTTGTTTGGCTCAGTCCAATGGGAAGCAATAGTAAAAGTTAGGATATAAATCTCTAAATGCTTCTTTTCTTGTCCCATTCTTTTTAGTTTTGGCTGCTCCGTCTCAGTCCTCCTGTACTGGTAGTGAGGCTCCACAGGGAGGAGTAGAGAGGGAGTGAAGGATGATGACAAAAGATCTGCAGGCACAGACAGATAGACGCTACATACAGTATGTGCGTGGGTGTGTGTGTGTGTGTGTGTGTGTGTGTGTGTCAGAGAGATTTATCAGGACTGAGCCAGATGCCGAGCACTTGTCTAGAAAGCCTTTCACATCCGCGCAAATCCATAAAACTGTCTGTGTGTGTGTGTGTGTGTGTGTGTGTGTGTGCGTGCCTGTCGGAAGATAAAAGCCGGTCTTGTAGTGACTTGGTCACGGCCTAAAAAAAGGATTTAGTGCTGTAAGTCACTCAGGTTGACGTGAACAAGTATTTAGCAGCTCCTTTTGATGCAGCTTGTGTTGACCAAGGTCACAGGCCCCTTGTTTTACTGAGTTATAGCGTAACTCTGTTCTTACTTTTGATAAACTGTTAAGCAGCTTGCCAAAATCTTTTTTTAAATTCATGTAAAGTAAGATACATCTAGCCAAATTAAAACCTACTTTCTAAAGTTGGCTTAAGATGCCAGGGATGCCAACATCAATCAAATCTGCTAAAACCACACTAGAGTTTAAACAATTTGTTCGATTAATTAAGTTGATAAATTAGTAGATCGACAGAAAATCCACTGCCAAATATTTTTAAAGTCATAGTTAAAGTAATAGCAAAAAAGGCAAACATTTCAATGATGATGATTTGCCGCTCCTCTCTGTTTTACATCATTATAAATGTAATATCGTTGGGTTTTCTATTTTTGTTAGGTAAATATGTAGCATTTGATCCGTAGTACACTGCTGTATTGTTTAACAGCTTTGAATATTAGCTGGGTTACTACAGTTCAATTGTCGAGCCAAGATCTATTTAATTGTCTGCTCTCATTATTCAAAGGTTAGTGTCAGTAATAGCAGGACTGTTCTGAAAAGATCAGCAGCGTCAAAGAGACCCGTCTCCCTCCCGTCTCCCTCCCGTCCTCCCTCCCGTCCTCCCCCCGCTCGCTCTCTTTTTTATGTCTGTCCATCTAAACCAGAAATGTCTTTCTTCGCTCCATTTACTGTGAGACCAATAAACCCCTCACTGTTCTGAATTGTCAAAAAGCTTAAGGTGATATTTCTGGTTACACACACACAGACACACACAGACACACACACACACACACACACACAAAGGAATTTCAGGGTCACAGTATGAAAAATCGCCCCGCATCGAGTGGAGACCGCCCTGAGCTCCTCAGAAAACGCTCGCTGACCTGTTCTCTCTCTTTTTCTTTCTTCCCTCTCTCGTTTGTTTGAGGAACACATTCCCAAATTCCTTCCCTGACAAACACATCCTGATGGCGCTGCTGTGAAACTACGGAAAAGGCCCCAGTCTTTTCAAACACACGTGTGTGTGTGTGGACTGTCCACTGGAGCAGATGCAGTCGGGATCAATCCAACACAAAGCTTTCAGACCGAAAGGTCGGATACGATATATATTGTCCTTAATACTTCACGTAATAACATAAGAAAAATAACAATAATTAATCTGACAACCACAATTGCATAAAACCTACAAAAAAAAAACGTCTGATACACCTTTTCAGGACTTAATGTAAATTATGATGAAACTAGAATTCCACTTATTTGCAGAGAAATAAAAGTGCAATAGGAGAAGATGCTAAATGTGTATTGTGCATCTTAGTTTAACTGAAATACTACTACTAAGGACACACAATGGAATGACACGCAGCACTGTCAACACAAAGGGAGTGAAACACTGAGAATGAGACTTCACCTCTAACGTCATAGGACCATCTCCTCCACCACTCTGCGTGCCGATTGGTCCATTTCTTCCTGGACCAATGAGAGGCAGCGACGGGCCAGAGTCTGCTGCTCAGCATCCTCCTGAACCATCAGCTCCCCGTACAGATACACACCCATGGCCTGCAACACACACACAATACACAATTTGTTATTGTGTAAAGGCTTTTCTCTCAGGCTGAATCAGTGTTTTAAAAGTCTTTCATTGTTTCACAGAGGACATGGTCAACAGTTGCGTCTATTTACTTGGTCATGAACCAGAAAGTGTTCCACGTCTCCGTAAGCCCGAGTGTACGCATGTTTGACCACCAGCTCACACCAGCGATGTCGGACCTGAAGGAAAACAGAGGGAAAAGAACAACAGCTATTATAGGAATCAGAAACACAAATATTCATTAAATTATATTTAAAGGTTGACATTAAGATATGAAAAATCTCCTGTTAAAGAGACAAAAATGGCTTCAAACTAAAGATATACTTTAAAACATTTGCACTTTAAGTTATATAAGATCACTGGAGTTTGTAATTTCAGAGTTTATGTTTTTCATTCAAGGCTGAACACATGAAGGCTTTTAGCAGCGTGTGTATACTCTTGGTACAGACAATATGTTATATAATATAAATTCATTTTAAACATAGTATATAATACGAATGTAAAAATCATTAAAAAAAAGCAGGTCTGACTGAAAAGATTTTTTATCCGCACATTGCTTTGCTTCTGGCCAGTGCACGCGCACATTAATGTGGACAGGTCTCCCTCAATGTAACAAAAGACAAACGGCTCATCTGACGAGCGGAGAGACAAAGCTGGACGCTGACAATGAAGACATTCATCCAGAACCTGAAGGATGAACGGACTTTGTTTTAGAATGCAAACCATCTCAATCTAAAGTTTAAAAGTTTTATTTAACTCTCTGACAACGTGCGTGTGTGTGTTCGCTCTGTGTGAGTGTGTATTATGTTTATTTTCCTCACTGTATGTGTGTATTTGTGTGTGAAAGCTAATGCATGCCCTTTCTCCCAGAGGATCAATAGGAGCTCTGTTGCCGCGGTTACAGGAGAGATCAGAGACTGGCTCTGTCCCTGCCTCAACCATCATCCTTCATCATCTACTGTGAGCGTGCATGCGTGCGTCTGTGCGTGTGCGTGGATGCACAGTGCATGTGTATACGGATACACTCGTGTGGAGGAGACAGGATGATAAAAGAGACAGAAGAGCGATAAAATATCCAGATGAAAAGTCTTTTAATGTACTGTCACTACTTTAAAGCCTGACAGTTTCCCTTGGCAGTTTTCTACGTGGGTATTTCAATCTCCACCATAACTATCTCCACACATTTAGGATAATAAACTAGTCCTTTGGACAGTACAGTGAGCGAGTGTGGGTGATTGATTCTTTTTCAGCAGCTGAAGCTTTGGGCATTTCTACAGCACTTGTACAGATATTCATTTTGAGTTGGCATTTTAGAAAGGAGCCAAATGGATCTACCCGAGCGCTGTGAAACGGGGTTCACAGTCTGAATCGGAGTCTTTGCTTTGTTTGTGCCAAAAATGTTGCACTGCCCTCCACCTGTTTGTGCAGCATGGCAATGCTTCATTTAGAACAGCCACATTTAACTCCTCACATTACCTTTGCAACTTATTAAATAAACATGAGTCTGATTGGCCTCACAAGGGCTTTCTAGTCCACATTTAAAATCTTCCCTTTTCCATATATTTACTGTTTACTCTGGAAGACTGCAAAAAAACCCTAATCAGACATGACACAAAGCAAAGGGTGAAAGTTAACTGTAACACATGGGAACAAGGATATGTGTGTATCTACTCATGAATGTGGGAGTGTGCACAAGTGTGTGCACTATGTGTACCCTCTGGTGCCAGTCCTGCCCTTCTGGCCTGCGTAGCCCAGGCAGCTGTTCCCTGCGCTGGGATACATTCCTGGGGAGAGCCCTGGGGCAGAGCAGCTGCCTGGTGCACCTCTTCTTACCCCCTTTTTTCCTCTCGCTGGGCCTCTCTCTCTGACAGCACATGCAATAACACGGTGACATTCCTTCATTTATTACTGCACCCCAGCGCCTCCACCACCACTGATTCCAACAAATACACTAACGCACTCCGTGTGTGCTCGCACTTACCATGACAAACAAAGATCCTAACTACAGAGACACTAGACAGAGTGAAGGTGTGTGGACAAGTCAAGACTACTGTAACAGTAGTCTTGACTTGTCCACACACTGTAAATCATCATGGCTCTCTGGTCAAAGAGAGGAAAACTACTGAAACAAGCAGCATTAACTGTTAAAAAGTGTTTTCTTCACCAACCTCCTCAACTTTCCTTTCAACTAGTGCTGCAACCGATAATTATATTCATAACTTATTCATTTGCCAATTATTTTTGCAACTCATTTGGTCTCTAAAATGTCAAAAAGTAGTCAGAATTAATCATAACTTCCTAAACCCTAAGCTGACGTCTTGAAATTCCTTGTTTTGTCCAACAATATTAAATCTACAATGACAATTATTGAGCTTGCACAAGGGATTGTTTGGCATTTTTGCTTGAAAGAAATTACTTGACTATGACGATTCATTTTCTGTCAATCAACTAATCGATGTTTCAGCTTATATCTCTGCTCCATGACACTAACTAATTATCGCTGCCATTATTGTTTTCTATTCTGGTGGTTTGCCTGTGGACGGGGGTTCCCTCCTCTGTCGTCCTCCTTCTTCTGGGCCTGGTTTTGTTTCCAGCCCGTGAAGCCCACTGAGACCGTCATTGTGATGAAAGGCTACACAAAAATAAACTTTGTTTTTTTCTTCTTTCTGCATACTCCTTGGTTTATTCTTTATAACTCTGCTCCACTTGTCGTTGTGGAACCAGACTTGATGTGGTGGAGTCTCCAGTCACGGCAGCAGTAAGACTAACCTGGCCACGAGCAGACAATGTGTCCTGTGTGCCTGACCGACAGATGGCCTTTGGCACACACGAGCTACGGTCTCACAAATTCAGAAATGCTCTCACAAAACTACACACATGCACGCACACATACATGCATACGACACAGACGTAGAGTCACACAGCATCTCGCATCACATGAGGCTCATATGAATGGAATGGGAAAAGTCATGCTCCCTCTCTCTCATACATGCAAACACATGCTCCGGCTCACAGGCGCACTCACACACGTATTCATGGTCACTCACACCGTTCACAAAGCAGTCCCACTGCACGCACACTGGTGGCCAGCCACATATTTCATTTCGCTATCGTGCTCATGCCGACGCAAATCCCACACACAGAATATTTAGCTTGCACGCCAGTCTTCTCTGCACCTTTAACCCAGATACAAGCTTCTTTATCACATTCCCTGCACAGCGTATCTAAACTGTTCCCCTATGCTGGAGTGAGACATGTTCAGCAAGTAAAAGGTGATGAAACAATATGTAACAGCATACCATGCTTCTGTCACCAGATAAGGTTGTAGTAATGAAAAAAATAACGTAGAAAATGGATAAATAGCAAATCAGGAAAGTCCATCAATTATTGTGGTACGATCACATCACTATCACTATCAGAAGACTTTTTACTGTATGCACTGAAAATACACTTCTATTATAGGAAGGACAATCTATGCCGTGCTTTATCACACCGTGCACTCAGTCGACATATTACTAAGCGCTCTTCAAAAGACACGAGAATCACTCCTAAAATCCAATATGCAGCCACTCTGAAAAGCTCTCATTCTCCATGAGGTAAACAGTGAGGGGCTCAACAGGCTCAACTGCACTTAGTCTAGTGTTTGTCCAAGAATTTTAAACAAATCATTCTTCTAAAGAGGATGCAATACCAGACAAAGAAAAGCTGAGTGAGAAAATGGACACAATCAGACCATGAGGCAGAGAGGGAGAACGAGAGGAGAATAAATGGCCACATTTATAAGGAGAGACGTAGGTGATTAACCTCTCCTGAATGAGATTACTAACATTAGGACGGGGCCATTGCCTTTAGACAGGTGCGTGCAGGAGTGTGTATGTTTGTGTGTGAGAGAAAGAGTGTGTGTTTCCATGCATGACTATGTGCATAATGGCCCTGTGTATTTTTAGAGAACACTGAAAGTTTTTCCTGGAAATTGCAGATGAGAGTCTGCCTTCATCTGCCAGGAAGTCTGACTAACGAGGCCTAAACCTAAAGCTGGAACCACGGCACGAGGAAAGTGGCCTCGGATTGTTGACCGTGAGGTTAATTACTAAAAAAAAAAAAGACAGTAACATCAAGAACTGAATAAAGTCACAAAAAACTAACTTCTAGCTTATAAACTGACATAAATACATAAATGTAAAATATTCTAAATTAGATGAAACTTTTTCGTTTCATCTACATTACTCAAGACGTCCTTTGATGAAATTTTACATGTCTGGATTTACAATAACTGCCCAATTGGCCACTTTTACAACATCTGAGCCCCATTATATACATATACTGCCCCAACAAAACAGCTCATATAATTAATAAGAACTTGTGAAAAACCTAAATATGTATCAAATCTTTCTTTTCAAGACGAGCCATGTGTTAACGATGGACGTTAGCGTGGACAGTTTACGGCTCTGCCGCAGCCGAGTGTTCACACTCATGCTCCTGTACAGTAAAAAAAATAAACTCTTCAGCCGCCAACACACACAGCTGCAGAGCACAAACAGACACACACACACACACACACACAGTTAATAGTACCATTAAGGAACTTTGTGCAGTACTAAAACATGAAGCGAATACTTGTGGGATTTAGTCAGTAATGGTGGCTGTAAAGAAGAGAGCTGCTATTACAGGAAAATTTACTACACATTACTAAGCGCTGTGCCTTGGGATGGGAATGGAGAGGAAACCATCTTCATTTTATTATTGGAGGAGATTATGGCGCTTGGATGCATATGCTCACTTGCCTGAGCTTGTGTGTGCGGGTGAATATTGGGCATACCTCACGCGTGCACAATATTATTGTCTTACTTCAGCGTCTTGATTCTGCAGGCTGTAAGTTCTCTTCAGAGTTGCCACGCTTAGCTCCTCTTCCTCGAGCAGAAGCTCCAAAAGCAGCACCAGCTGCTCTGACGTCAGCTGAGGAGACAAAACAATTCATGAGATTAATAGTGCTGACTTATACAACCTCATGAAATATATTGAGACATATAATTGGATATTATGAGCAAAAAAAGTCACATCCCCCTTACATCAGCAGTTTCAAACTAGCAACAATATTAACATATTGAATGCTGTGAGTCTGTTCTCAAACACATTTATATTTATTTTATTTTCAGTGCTGGGAAAGGTTCGATGAAAAAGCACAGCAATATAAGTCAGGCAATTAATGCAGCCTTTCAAACGCAGGGAACGGTAGCATAATAAAACGGAGCTGAAATGGCGATTAAATAAATATGGTAAACCAAGTGAATCTTGTACAACTGGGAAATATTATAAAATAGGCAAAAGAGGAGAGATGAAGGGAAAATATTAATATTTGAATGAAGGGCACGGAGAGAAGTGAAACAAAGCAATGAAGTTAGGTTGTACGACTGCAATGAAATCCCTGATGGCGGCGACGACGGAGCCTCAAATTTGAGAAATGAGGAAGGTTTTCAGGAGATGGGAAAAGCCTCGCGGTTGCTTCATAATGGCGTGTGTAGCGATTGTGCTAACCTGAGGTAAACCTAAAGGAAAATAAGCGTTTTTCTTCTAATGACGAACATCTTCAGGGACGGTGAAAACTCAGCGGTGAATTTAGACGATTATTTTGAGGATGGATGTGGGCAGCGACATGAGCGAGCGACTTCCTCCTCTGGAGAGCGCTGTGCCCAGCCTTGCCTGCCTCTCTCCTGCTTACACCCAGCACTCCCAGAAACACTCTCTCTCTGGTCCCAGTCTGGGACACAATTAATGGCTGACAGCCCTGCAGAGACTGATGTGAAAATAGGTATGAAGTGTGTGTGTGACCGAGTGAAGCAGAGCGCAAGAGAGGAAGAGGGGGAAAAGACAGTGACGGAGGAGGAGGAAGACAGACAAAACTCTTCTATTCAGGAAAACACTTCCACTAAAGAATAGAAGAGGAGCTGCTATGTTTGGGTTATATTTTCAGTAAGAGCCGGTCCATTTAAAGCTATCTTTGGTAAACAGCATCCTAAGCGTTGCTGGGAAATACCTGACCTGAAACCAGGAAGTATTTCAGCATGTAGCTGAGGGAATAACACCCAGGCTCCAGCTGGCAAATGGTCAAATCAAACAACACACTCACACTCTCACACACACTCACAAGCGTCTAATTCTGTGGAAAAACCTGATATCTAGTCTCGCCCTTCACCCTCTATCGACTCACCCCTCTGTCCGTCCCGCCTCCCTCCATTTTGTGAATGCTGAGTGTTTTTCTGAAGTGGCATCTCCATCTCTAAAGGGTCCTTTTGAGGCCCACCCATGATCCTTCTCACTCTCCCACCCTTTGAAGAGTCCACAGCAATAAAACAGCACTCCACACATCCCTCTCTCTGCGCCGACTGTGAGGTCCTGTTGTGCCTGTATGTACTTAGGTTGCTATGGTGGTAATCAATATGTCTACACCAGTGTCTACTAAAACAAATTCCTGCTCACTGATGGTAGATTACAAACCAATTTATAGTGTTATTATTACCCTGGCACCCTGGCACATACATATTGTTAACATATTCACAGACAGAAACATGTAACATCTCCATGTTCCAGTGACCTACATCAACTAACATCCACTTGTAGAAACTGTCTACCTCTTATCTACTTCTACAAAAACTCTAATAACTCAAGAACTGCACTTAAGCAAGACTTTGAGTGTACTTTATTTGAGTACTTAGATTTTATGCTACTTTATACCTCCATTGCTCTACATTTCAGAGGAAAATATCGCGCTCTTCACTTCACAGCGTGCATGAATTGTCTACTGTGAATTTCTTGTATACAATTTGAATGCGGTGCAGCAAAGGCGGAGTCTGCCAGAACAATGAAAACTACCACAAACTCTTCTTCTGAGAGCAGAGAGAACGTACTCAACTAACTTGACCCACCTTATTTCTATGTATTTAAGCCAAGGGCTCGACAACTGCTTTAAGGCTCCACTTTAAGAAATATCTAACTTGAGTATGTGTGCGAGTGGGTGAGCTACAGGGAGGGAGAGAGGGAGAGAGAGAGAGAGCAATTATAGGCGAAAAGGTGAACTCGATGGCTGAGTACTCCCTTATTAATGGGTAGAGCCTGAAGAATGGCACACAAACACTTACACACAGCTAAACACACACAGACACACAGCCCCATGTCATGACCAGGTCATGGGTAAGTCTAACAATAGCCCTTAATAGTACAGTGCTGAAAGCACTTTACCACTGAAAAGACTCAACCATTTATGTGAAAAGATCCTCACACACACAAAGCAGCATTTTGCCACATGAAAGAAGCATTTTATTCCCATTCAGTCCGTCAAAGCTGAGGAATGCTAACGCTGAAACAGACACACACACACTTAATCTCGCTCATCTGGACATTATATTTAAAACAATGTACACACCAACATACACACTTCACTTCCGTACAAACCGCTGACACGGGTCAGTTGCACCAGCTCTATATTGGGTTGAGCCTTGCAAGAGGACCTCTGGGAAATATGCTGCTGAAATGCCCCCTTCACACACTGACGTCTAAACCTCAACAGAACAATGACACACACACACACACACACACACACATGTGTATATATGTACACAAATATAGACTGTTTACCTCAGTGACTGAGAGCTTAATGAGACAAACAGCTATAGAAAAAAAACACAGGATATGATGTCCACCTCAAACTATAAATGAAATAAAGTGTATAGTTGTGTGTGTGTGTGTGTGTGCACTGCAGTACAGTATTTCCATGCGAGTGTGAGAGTAATGCAGAGAAAGAGTCAAAAGGAGGAAGCCGCTACATTTTTCGTGCATGTGTGTGGGTGTATGGGACCATGGGACTAAGTAACATTAGTCATGCTACTGCTGCTGTATTATATGTTCGTGCAGCACAAAATGAATCGCAGCTCTTTAGCTTTTAGCACAGAATGTAGTTACACACTCATCGCATCAACAGAGGCTTTATTGTGATATTTCTAGCCCTCAACACTGATCGAGGTGCAATAAAGCGAGTTAAGAGTTGCAAATAAATATTTTCGGATTCGTCTGTGAGTCTCCGTTCTCGGCACTTCTTTTTCTGAGAGCGTGTAAAAGACAAAAAAAAAACAAAAAAAAAAAACATGTAAATCTTAAATCTTTTTCTGTCCTTATCCAACAATCCATCACTTGTTCAGCATTCCCATGGCAACGGCACTGAGTACCACTCTGCGTTCTGTACCGCACACAGGAGAGCCAGCACATGTCCTTTTTCAGGAGCCTTTATGCATTGATCACACAATGTTTGCATTTACCTCCATCTATCCCTCACGCTGCACATCCTCTGTGCTAAAGAAGGCCGTGATCTACACCCGCTTTACTCTCCTTCGCTGCAGCAAGGTCACTCGCCATGTACCGTCACATCTCCGAGGAACCTGAGATAACCTCTGCTAAGTGAATCATCACTCTCCTACATTTCTGCTTCTGCTCGCACCGACTTATGAGAAAAATAACTGCTGGCCTTTTTTACGGCTATTTTTAGGTATTTCTTAACACTTTTCTCACTGGACTGGTTTCAGGCATTCATGGCTTGAACCCTCAGACTCTTTGGGGTCGCTTGTAATGATAATCAGAGAAGCGACGCTCATTGTAGGTTACTGATAATAAGAAATACAAAAAAAGGGAATTACCAAAAAATGTGGAAAATACAACACAGAGAGCAAGAGAGACAAAAAGAGAAAAAGGCACCAAAGGGAATGTGATAAAAGTCAATGATTGAACTAAGTGACCATAAAATTCATATAATGACTCAAAAGAACATAAGAGAACCTCTTTCTATGCCCTTGGCACCACTGAAAGGAGTACAGAGGTGTTGCTAATGCTTTCTTTTCCTCCCATACCTTCCTTCTCCTGCTCCCTACATCCACACTACTGAGGAGAGAGTGCTGCTTGTTCAGTCACACTGCATTATGGAGGTTTGAGACATTGAATAACTGTGACATTATAAAACCAAACTGTGAGAGGCCATTGAATCGTGTGTGCATGCGTGTGTGCGAGATGCCATTCAGCCGCTCGGCTGCTTTTTATTTCTGTCTGACCGCAGGCTCGTAAAAACACATTCTGGCACCAGCAGCTAAAGGCCTCAGCCCACGCCTCAGGTACTAAGGTTTCACTCATTCTTTCCCTCAAATCCCTCCCCTTCCCTCTCCCTCTCCCCTCTGTCTCCACGACTGTCTGCTCACCGTCTCCATACCAACTTCTTTTCACTTTTCTTTTCACTGGACCAAACTGTGTGTGTAGCTCCTCCAATTATAAACCCCCCTCGCTTCCTTTATCTCTCTCTGTCCGTCTTTATTTTACACTTGATTTAAGGGCCCAAGCATTCATCTGCTCAAACTACATCGCTGGGCTCCATTCTTGAGGAGAAACGGATTCTCTTAACTGTTAAGATGGATTCTCTTAACAGCCATGACAGCATGAATAGCATCACAAATACTTACACTCTCAATTAGGCTTTAACTGTAATTTTTACAGCTGCATAGAATTAAAATGTGCAACAAAACAGGGCAGATGAACAGGAATAAAGTAGCAAGGAAGAGGCAAAAAAAAATACAAAAAACTGATGTTAAGAAATTGTTGGTAGCTCGGGAAAATCCCATTTTGGCAAGTGGTCATTAATTCAATGAATGAAGTGTATATGCAACAAATAATGTCTGAATCCACGTAGCAGATCGAGTCTTACTACCATTATTTATTTATTTATCACACACATGGTCACACTGTAGCAGGATGCTTCTCTCATACAGTAGCAGGAGACACAGCAGTAATGAAAAGACCCTATAAATATAAAACCTATAAATATGATAAGTGGCTAAAGAAAAATATATTCATACACTGTGGGGATATGATACTGCAATCTTGTGGCTTCACAAGGTCTAAAAAGACATTATAAAAAAAGGGCCTGCTGACATCATAGGTTTTGTAAACCAATTTCGGGAAATGGATTGGAGCACACGCACGCACAAATACACACACAGGAGATGCTGAAAGGTTATCTGTGAGTCACATGGTACCCTTTCAACTTGTGAAATGGAGCTGTCTTCTGCGCTACCATCTCCTGAAATGATGTCACACCTGCTGCTGCTGCAGCACGGTGACGATCACACAGATAGCGCCGGACACAGAGCGATAACCTCGCCGATGACCTACAAGCTGCGACTGTCTATCTGCAATCTATTCATTAACAGCATTCATTCTTTGTTTTTCCATTTTGGAAAACGGCTTTAATCAATGACCAGGACATCTACAGAGAGCTGGATGACAGAGGATGTTTGCGTGTTTGCCTGTGTGTGTGTGTGTGTGTGTGTGGATCTGGCTGTTGCAATCAGTCGTGAACCCAATCAGTAAGCAAAACAAAGAGAGAGCTTTTTGTGAGAGTCGGACAAGAGAAAAATGGAGAAAAGAGGCAGAACAGGCAGAAAGCTATGGAAGTTTTGACCTTGCAATCACGACGACTGTCTAGATCAATTGTCTCATCAATGCGTCTTCTGACACAAGCACACGCGCTGACAACAGTGCCAGTGTGAGGAATGTTCACCGGCGTGAGTTTAATGGGAAACAAATATTCACAGCACGTACGACACTTTTGCCAATCAACACAGTCCATTTGGAAAACAAACAAGTCTATGTGGCCTAGTTATGCTGTGTGAGTCAAGTGTGCTGGATACAGTTTTGAGCATGTCTTTGTATGTATGCACGGGACAGCTACAGTATGTGTTCTACATGAAGGCGTTACGTGTGCTTCTTCCCAATTCCCCAATATCTAACCCAGTCTATGCCCATGCATGTTTGTATTAATGCGTGTGTTTCATCAGCTGCTTGTTGTTAGGATGGGTAGCTGGCTTTCAAATTCACAGTCTCAAGCCAATCAGAAAGCAGCGTGGGGTCACAGCGGGGTTGCGAGTCAGGGGTTAAACTGAAAAAGCACACACAGTGGGCCCAGCGGTGGGGAAAGACTACTTGCTCTGAGGGGGAATCAAGCGGGCAAACATACACACACGCACAGAGAAACACACCTCCAAAAAGTGTGTGTTCAAGTACGCGTACGCCAGCACTTTGCGCAGACATGAGGCATGTCGTCTTTGGCTCATCGAGTAGCTTTCCTTCCCTGTCTCAACACTTTGTTCTTTCTTTGTGCGGCCGCAGAAGGTGGGCCGTTTGTTATGTAAAATTCTATGTTCCTGCAATTTGGCATTGATCATGAAGGCAATTAACATGTTTTCTCTCCTACACATCGCTGCTCTGACTCATACTCTTTCACACATATACACACCTCCCAAACAGGGGAAGTTTAATTAATCTCTGCTACTCTGTGCTTTTGACGCAAGCCGCAAATACCATTCCTCCTCCTCCCACAACCCGTCGTTCCATTCCCGATGGAGACACAAACAACTCCTAAAACACATTTCAGATAGGCCTCTCTTTTTTTTGTTTTATCTTTTCACTCTTTTCTTTTCTCCTTGTCCCTTCTTGTTCTACTGTGTTTCCAGGGAGGTAGAGACAGGCATGGGCGCCTTTCTCATCGTCACCCACACCAGTGGGTAACAAGCCCCCTCAGATCCAATTGCGCTACATGCAGGTGCCCTAACCAACCAGTAGGAGTCACAACCGGGGGCTGAACCCAGCTCTCGAGTGTTTTGCCCCTGCACCACCCCTATGCCTTTGAAAGACAAAGGCCTTTGAAACAGAACTGGAACAAAAGGACTCTGTTTGTGTGCAAGAGAGAAAAATCTGTAGCATTTGTACTACAGTGACACAGCTGGACGTCATCTAAGACAAAGAGAGAGGTGAGGAGAACGGGATGAGGAGAACAGAGGCACAGGATTGTTTGTGCAATCACACATGGAGACAGATACTCCTCTAAAAGGTGATATTGTATGTTTATATATCAATCCCACATGCACCCTTGTGTTGTAATTGTTCATGAGAAGCGCTTAACCTGACCTCAAGTAAAAACAACATTTTGATTATACAAATGGGTCCATAGCAACTCACCAAAACTTCCCAATTTATGTCATGGATTTTCTTTAAAGAAATTAATGTGAAAACTTCTATTAAATGCATGGGACCTGGCAAAATCCTATAGCTCTACCTCAGATACTTTTTAAGCTATGAATTGAAGTTTATGTATTCTAAGCTTTACCAATCCCCTTTAACATGTAAATAGTTGTTGCTGAATATTTAAAAGTAATCAAATTCACAAAAATTTTTAAAAAATGTACCTGAAAGAAGAATCTTTCATTTTCAGAAATTAATATCTCCCCTAGTTTTCATTTTCTTTTGAGTCTGTGTAGTATTAATATTATATATATGACAATTAGAAGTTATTTGGTCGGGCACAAAACTGGCACATATCTTGGTAAATATAGATCTTATAGAATATAGAAGTCATCTTGACTGTACTGCATTTTCCCACGAAGGATTATTTTAATTTCCTTGAAAACATTTTATGGGAAAGTGTTAACATTCATTGATATATAAAACATTTAAAGATGTTATTTTACTTTTTGAAAATAGCAAATGTTTCATACTTTTCACAGGCAGTAATACGCTCAGTGGTTTTATTTCATGGCTAGATATTTGCACCATGTTGACTTCTAGGTTTTCTATCTCTGTGTATATCTATTGAGACAGTTTTTCTTTGGCTTAAGGACATTTTCAAGTTACAGCTTGTAATGGTTGGGTTTGTTTTTACTAGATGATGTCATCTTGTTTTGTGTGTCTGGACAAAATATTAGTTCCTAATACATAACCATTCTTGTTGTTGCTGTTATTGTTTTTCCATATGTCACTGGAGAGCTTCAGATGCTCCATATCCTGCTTTGGTGGATATGTTTTCTGGCAAGAACTAAATTCTGAGGGAAAGACTGATGTCTCAATCCAAAATCATCACCATATTGGAATTCAGATAAACACTGATGCTCAACACAAACACACACGCGAACACAATATATTCAGTTATCTCGCAGATAACTGCCCACTCCCTGAACACTTAAGGTGCGGAAGTATAAAATGTGACTATGGCTGAAAATAGCAGAGCACCAAGGTTTCATTTCCTCATGTCATTTGTTCTGGCCTGATCCTGAGAGGGTGAGGCCAGAACAAATAAAAAAAAACACAATTGTGGCTACCAGCCCCGCTGCAGTTTCATTTAAGTTCAGGGGTTGTGGATAAATATTATTAGTGTGTGCTGCTCTTGATTAATATTAATATGGCGCAGAGTCACACAGAAAAAGGGGTTAAAAAAAATTAAATAATAGATTGCCAGCTCAATTTTACCATGCCATTTCGTACAGATTAGGTTGCTAAATGTCAGGACACACACACGGGTAGGTAGGATTTGTAAATTCAAGCCGGGTTTAGCTGGATATCAACAATTATAGGGGTAAAACACAAACATGCACCGGCGATGACCTCCAGTGTGGAGAGATAGCATCTACTGCTGTGGAAAGACACACGGGGAAAGAGAGGGAGAGTGGCAGGAGGAAAGAGAGGGAGAGTGGCAGGAGGAAAGAGAGGGAGAGTGGCAGGAGGAAAGAAGGGATGACTCTGGCAGGCAGAGCCCAACACGAAGAGAGAAAAAGAGAAGAGGAGACTAACATAGCCAGAGTCATCAAAGAGAAAGGTCATGTTCAGGAAGAGACTCTGAGTGTGTCTTCCTGCATTTGTGTTGTTGGTATTTGTGTCTTTGCGTGTGTGTGTGTGTGTGTGTGTGTGCACTGTACAGTATGTGTTTTGTCTCCTGTGTGAACTCCCATCTGGCTGGGTTTAAGCAGTTTGAGCTGACAGAGGTATGCGGGATGGACTGAGCCCAGATATCTGCAGCACAGACAGACACGCACACACAGCTGTGGAGTCATGCACCACCACAAAGAGCCAGACACACACATACACACACATAGGAAGAAAAAAAAAAAAAAAGAGGTAGCTATTAGAGACTGACAGAAGACACCACAGAAACAGGAGAGAGATGGAGTTAGAGACATCATCACAGAGAGACGGGAAAAACAGATGGAAAGAAATTCAAACCTTGTTGTTTACTTTTCATTAAAACCCCAGGAAGACAATCCGGCTGTCTTTTTCCTACGATAAGACCACATCCAGCTTATGATATCCCAGACTGGGGAGTGTGGAGCTGTCGCCTGCAGTATGGCTGTTGGCAACAGCTAAACGGCTTCTATGTGTCTGAATACCAGATAACTTCAGACTTTGGGAAAGATTAAGACAGCAGTTCTATGTTGTCATCCTCTAGCAGTTTGAATGACAGCATGTTCATCAGCACTAGCACTTAAAGTCAATTTACCTCTAGTTTACAGCACTTTAGTCCTTGTAACAGGACTTTGTAATGATTCTGTAATGTTTGGTTGTAAGAACATTTCTCGAGCTGAAACTAAACACTCAATTAATGAATTACTATTTTCATAATTGATTATCTATCAATGCACAAACATTCTCTTGTTCCAGCTTCTCAATGCTGTCAAATCATATTTGATAGTAAATTTTGTATATTTGGATTTTTGCCTTTTGGTCAAACAAAACAAGAACTTTTGATGGGTATTTTTCACTATTTTGGGACATTTTATAGACCAAAAGGATTACTCACGAAAATAATCTGTAGTTTTAGCAATAGCCAAAAGATTATCGATAGTTGCAACTCTGGAGATTTACGCTTTACCAACTCATATTTCAGAAAACTGGATTGACTGGTTTGAAATATATCTTTCATATATATACACGTATAGTACCAGTCTGGGAATAGTTGCGTATTTGGGTTCTTGGCATTGCTGCTTTTAGGACAAAAACTGATCATAAAGCATAAATACAACTGTGACCTCATCTACTGACGACGGTCACTGACTGTCAGACCTCTGAGACACTTGCTGTACATATAATCTTTAGCGTCTATGGGCCTTTTAGTATACAGCGTGCATACTGTACTTTGCGTGCATGCGTGTATATCTGTGTGTGCGTTTGACAAGGCTAATTGCGTCAGGGCTGTCTGACGCCGCGTCGGCTCCCAAGTCATTACCGGGAAAGACAGATGTTTTAACACTCAGCACGCAGCATTCATACGTGCACACACACACACAAACACAACATTACGTAATGTACCTATGAAAGCTATGAGGTGACACCTAAATCAGATATATGTGAAAAGCATTAGCCCAATATTGAACATGACTCTATACTGAATATCTGGCCAAAGCGCCACTAGGTTTAGCATCATGACCTCCACGCTAGTGCGTTTTTATACCACTGCGTTATACTCAATGTCTAAATTTGTATTGACTCCAATTTAAACAATGTGTATTTGTGTGAGTGACAAAGTGCTGGGCTTGTTTTGTACGTATTGTGGCAACTAAATTCTCTCTCTCTCTCTCTCTGATGTGTTTTCCATGTGTGCTGGAAAGACAAACACAGCTGCACTTTAATGAAACTCAAATGCTTCTGGGATTCAGAATGCATGTTTATATGTGTATGTGTGTGTATATGTGTGTGAGTGTGTGTAAGTGTGTGTGTGTGTTCTTCTTGACCGCTTCAGTAAAAAGCCTGTTGAAGCTACTCTTGCTCTGTATGACTACCCCGCCATCTACCCCCAGAACCGTGTGTGTGTGTGTGTGTGTGTGTGTGTGTGTGTGTGTGTGTGTGTGTTCCTCAGAGAGTCATGAAACCCTGAGTGGTATTTCTGAACAACTATGCCTGCCATGAAATAGCTTGTGAGCATCGTCAATCCTGACTGTAGATCTCTTTACACCCCTCCCCCCCCCTCCCTTTTACTGTATACCCCCCCCCATTCACAACCACATACACACATATGCACACACTCATGCATCTACGCAGACTGCAGGGAGTCCCCAGACAAGATGAGACAGGCAGTGAGCTTCAAATGACCCCGAAAACAGAACTGCTGCTGAGTGATAAATGAGAGAAATACACA
This sequence comes from Bovichtus variegatus, assembly GCA_943593645.1. Taxonomy (NCBI): domain Eukaryota; kingdom Metazoa; phylum Chordata; class Actinopteri; order Perciformes; family Bovichtidae; genus Bovichtus; species Bovichtus variegatus. The sequence goes on along the minus strand of CALSCE010010657.1, from coordinate 21,593,279 downwards.
CTGGCCCTCTCTTCCTCTTACTTTCTTTCGGTCTTGCTCTCCCTTATTAACTCCTCTCTCTCCTCCCATCTCTACACATCAATCTTCCCATCTCGCACTTGCCCCGTTGATGACTTTCTCTAAGCTTTTTAGTACATATTAAAAAGGGCATCAGCGCATATGTCAGGAACTTTGGATGAAAGAGTGTAAAATAGCCTGATCTTGTATTATTTGTAGGATTTTTCTGAGGGGATTAAATTGGACCTGACAGTACTACAACATTGCAACACATCAGTCAGACAAATACACAGTTCCCTCTGTCATGTACACTTTTACAGACAGATTTTTACATCCAGTCTCTTTATACAGTAATATCCTGTGATACTACGGCATGAGTTTTACAAGTAAAACTCTGGGGTCATATATGGCGGAAGCGTTACCAGTGCAATAAAACATGTGGACACACAGCTGTGCATATGTTCTGATATTCAGATTTATAGCTTAATACATCAGCTTTGTCACAAAACAAAAGAAAAAAAAAAGGAACTGACCTAAACATTGATTCAAACAGGCGCACAAGTGGACTTGAACGTTTCATTGACAACAATGCTGGATCAACAGCTTATTGATGCAAAGTCTGTGAGAGAAAAATGTGTTTACCACAGTGATCCCTTCATTCCCACACAACGTATTTCCTCTGCTCAGCACTTTTCACAACAGTTACAGCAGAAAATGACAAAGTCAGTAAGATGCTTTTATTGATCGGTTGTTTTACTCCAGCTCTGTTGTCTCTTTCAGATGTCCTCACTCTTGCTCCTCCTCTGAGTCTCTCTCACTATCTCTCATTGAGCTCAAAAGTTCAGCCTTGAGGGAATTTCCATCTAGTGCACTTAAAAAGGAAGGAAGGCAGTCATCTATTCTCTTGTAGCTACAGTACAATATGTGTGTTGTGCTTTTGTAGGACTCACAAGTATCATCAAATCCTGTCTCATAACCGTCTGCAAACCACTCCTCTTTGGGGGAGGAGTTTAGACTCTAACAGAAATACAATTGGATGGTGCAACACAGCTAATAAGCTACGATAGCTACCTCTAGATGAGGATTGAAAAGAACTGCATCCTCAAGCTCATTTCCCTCTTCACCATGGTCATCTTTTACAATATGTTTGCAACCCGCTACTCGTGAACAACACCTCAGCCCTCAGCCTCACCACATGACGTCTCTCTCATTGGAACAAACGCCACCAAAGCAGCCCAGAAGGATCTCACGATGAGGGGAGAAATGAGCCTAGAGAAGCGATGCATCGCTCTTTGCTTGACCCGTCATCTGAAACCAGTCTGCCATGGAAGTCTCGGATCAGCTGCTTGATGCTTCAGACAGACAGCACAGCTCCCAGTGCACACAGGCCTTCCATCACAACAACGTGAGAAGTACAGCACACCAACTGCATCCATAAAAGTGATCCATAAAGCCACATAATAAACTCCCTGTGACAGCTACAGTCAAACTGCTATTTAAATAGTGCTTTTTAAAGCCATTGGATGGATTCTTTGGCATGACCTCTGTATGTGTTGCCATATGTGTGCAGTTTACTTTCATTTAAAGACAATTAAGGTTGTGGTTCACAGTAGTGGACTGAGTGTCTGAGCAGCCCTTAGCTGATCCCCAGTTGGTCTGATAATGGAGAAGCACACACAGAAACACACACACACACACAGAGAGACAGAAACACACACACAGAAAGAAACCCACACACACACACTTTTCTTCCAACCATTTCCCATCCTGATGTGATGAAGTCTGGCCGGAAACAGCCATTTCCCTGAATGTTCCCATCTCTCCTCCGGCATACTCCCTCATCCCTGATTCATTGCCAATAAATCACACACACACACAGACACACACAGACACACACACACACACACACACACACACAGAGACAGAGAGAGAGAAAGAGAGAAAGAGTAGGGTAGAAGGAAGTGGAGACGTCGCTATAAACCAGGAGAAAGTGCACTGGAGATAGGAAAACAAGAGGTGAAGGAAAGCCAGATGTGTTCTCGTCAACACCGCTCAGGGGTGGAGTTCATTGCCAAATATGGGTGAATGTTCTTTGAGGCGTTGACATCTTTTTTCGAAAAAAATAACAACAATACAGATACCATAAAAAACATTACTTAGGATTAAATTCAGTCTGTCCTTTTCACAAATCAGCACAGACTGGAACACAGTCCATATTGCTCTCTCGCCTACTATGGCTGAGTAATGTGCTGTTCGCCACCTGCAAAACCCCACCCAGCTGAAGAGGCTTTTTCATCATGCCCTCCCTGCTGTTCACCCTCCCACGGGGGCTCCAGTCACCACTACTACCTCCCCTTTTGAACCATCAACATCGCACCTCAGCACAACACCAGGGATTTCTGTCACTACTTGAACTCTGCTCATTTCTCTGTGGATTTACATTATCTCCTAAAATAGAACTTGGTATCTGTTTGCTATATGAGCACAGTCCTGTGTTATTTTAACTCGGAGGCCTTTAGTTTTCATATCAGTTGTTGATGAAGCAGAATTGGCAAAAGCTGAAGAGGAGGAAGTCATGTAGAGGAAGCCACACCCTTTGGACGCTCCTTTTATTCACGTTCTTCCTCGTCCGCCTCTCCCCTAACTTCATCTCTCTGGCTCATAATAAAAGGCTTAAAATGATCTCTTAAGAAAATAATAATTACGCTAGGCACACCCAACATGTCGGTAATGAACAGTGGTTAACTAGCAATTCTGATACATCTTGTGTGAAACCATCAGACTGAGTTGTTATTAGTTGATTGCAGCGCTGTAGTAAAGAGCGATTTAATAGAGCGGACTCAAATACTACAGCCCTGGTTTGATTGTGCCACTTTACAGCTATAAAAGTTACGGCCTCCTCGGCCACAAGCATTAACCTGGTGGTACCTGCTTTCACAGTAACACGCAGCATCGACCGGGAGGGTGCGGACTGCCATGTAGGTGCAAATGAGGTGACAGAGTGACACTGATGATATGGAGGCTGACTCGTCATCCACCTATTCTGCTGCATATGTGAAATATGTCCCTTCTCTGACACACACAATGCTCTGACACGATGCACAGATGTTTATGATCATATGCTGCTGTTGTAGCGCATCGTATAAATAATATTTTTGATCTCATTATCCACCAGCATAAGTTGTGTTGGACGTGATAATTGTGCAGCCTTAGATTCAGAGAGGTAAGTTACAAAAATAGTGTAGGGCAGAACAATTTCTGCAGGAATGACAAGAATTCAGCATTACACCATTTCCCAGATTTGTGTATCATCTACGTAAACAACTCTCTATATACAGAATCTTATCACATCTGCTCCAAAGGCGCCGGGACGTGTCCTACTGCGTCAAATATATTGTATTCTAGTTCAGAACTGTAAAATAGAACAACACTAATCTTGAGTATGGAGGTCATTTACTCCAGTAACATCTATTACATCAAAATCTATTGTTTATTTTCTATGTGTAAGAGCTAAAATAATGTTACTTATTGCAGCACGTGTCAGCCATTAAGCCCATTCTGCAGGCTAGTTGATCTATGAACCCTGAGAGTATTGAGCATATTATAGCAAAACTGCCCTCCGAGGTTTTAGGAAAGGTTTAGGATTATGATTGATCTTTGAGGTATTTTACTGTGATCAATATAATACCCAGATCAATAGCATCTTACAAACAGCATTTTTAAAAAACAGCAGAGGAGGCTGTCCTTGCCAGAAGAGTTGGCCAAGGTCTCCCGCTGTTCACAGCACTTTTGCCCTACAGGGTTTCCTGTCCTGATCAGCAGGGGCAGACGGACCCTCTCATTACGGAGACCGCAGATGAAAATGAGAGCAAAATGAGGCCCATTACCACGCGGGCGTGACTAATATCCCTCTACAGACCTCTCCACACACACTGGACACACGCACGCTCATCACATGCACACACGCAAGTTACACGTGGACATAAAAAGAGTCAGACACGCACGCTAAGTATCTTGTGAATCAATAACGTAGCTCAGAAACAAAGACGACGGGAAGTTGGTAATAAACTTTGGCTCTATTAAACTGACCAGATATGGGGCTGCTCTGTGGGGGGGGGGTGTTTGGCTGGATCCACTTTGTGCATCTATAGGTTTGTGAGTGTGTGGGTGTATATTCCCTAATCATCCATGATGTCATTAGCGCTAAATGCAACTCTGGCGCGGCCTAATTCCTGCCCACTAAAAGTTCTTCATCGCCTCTTTCCTCTCTTCCTAACCACTCTTACATCATCTGACCAGTCCAGTAATATTTCATCTGTGCGTCTCTCATCTCCTCAAATATCCACTCTGCTCTTCATTTCCTCAAATGCCCGCAACAGATTCATTACCTTACTGGAATTCATAATCATCAACTTCTAACCCACCACTAGTCTCACTCTCGCTCCTAAAATCCTCTCGTACCATTTTCTGTTCTCTGTTTTGCTCTACTTTTCTACCTTTTCTTCATCCTCTCTTTCTCTTTCCATACTGTCATTCCATCACATTTTCTTTTTTTTTTTTTACTCGAATCCTCTGCTAAATCCCTTCCCTTTGTATTTTTCCACCCAACTGCATCATTTTGTGGCTTAAATCCATGTTTCCATTCCAATTTGAATAGATATAAAAGATAACCACAAGGGATACATAATGCCCAACGGTGGCGTCAAGTGCTGTTTTTCATATCTAATTCTCGTTGCTCTATGCTCCAGTTGTATCTCCATCTGTAATTTGTCCCAACTTTTTCTTCCTCGTCTACC
>CALSCE010010657.1:21534343-21559758 GCA_943593645.1 Bovichtus variegatus | reverse complement strand
TTGGAGCACAGCTCTCTCCCCAAGGCTAAAAGCAAACCCAGACAGCGGAAGCATTACCACCGAGCATTTCACAGCACTTTGTTTCAAATATCTCATTTTGGCCGGTTCAGCGCAAGGGTCCCACGGACATTAAGCCGTCTGGCTTTGCACAGACAAATGAAATTACCTCCAGCCTCTAGGTTCCACTATCACACACACGCCCCAGGATGCACACCAAGAGCAGGAGCAGCGTCCCCTACGCCATAAAATGGACCAATCCATCACTTCAGGGAATGGGTCCTGTGGACTCATCTATTAGTTAGTAGAAATGGGTGTGCAGTGACAGGCCTGTCTTGCCACAGCCTCTAATCCAGAGTTATGGCACAAGGCGTCTGTGTTACTGTTAAATGTAGTACTATATGCCAGCTGTTGCCAGCAGGTTCACACCTGAGTGCAGTTCAAAGTAAAGCACCATCACTTGCCATCTACTGATGATAATGGAAGCATATATGGCACCTGGGAAAACCCAGCACATGTGACAGTGGGTATAATTTTGAGCAGTGCTGCACATAATATAAAATTAAAAAACTATAAACGCCTGAATTGTTTTCCGATTATTACTACTGTGCAGAAATGCTTGCGTGTTCACAACCAAATGTATAAAAGTAAAGTAGTGGAACAAAAGGTGTCTGCTTCAGTTGTGAGACGGTAGAGCAGGTAAATCTATACTGCAGATACAGAGGGGAAGTTGAGAGGCCCAAGATAACTAGAAAGGAATGTTCCTGCAATAACAAAGCACTTGCTAAACTGGACCGTGCTATCTTCATCAAGAGCACAGAGCAGGTCTGACCAAGAGCGAGAGACAAGGAAGCAAGAAGACAAGGACAGTAGTGGCCAACGCTTGTGGGGTTTGGAGCTGTCCCGCGGGTGTTCAGCAGGAGGCGAGCAGAGCCACGAGGGGAACTGCAGGGAAAAAGACATAAAGAGGACCTAAAAATCTTTACTACTTGCAAATCGCTTTAAAAGTGTGCACAGGCAGGACAGGCCCTCCCCTTCTTTTCAGGTGCAGGCAAGCAGAGCTGCCTTTTTTTTTAAACTTTCCAGGCTCTTTTGTGCGGCTACAGAAGAGAGGGAGATCCACTCAAGGTGGGAAGAAAGAAACACCTCATCCTTGACTATTTGATTAACAGCTGTCTCCCGTGCCAAAAAATACAACCCCCCACATCACGCCCTCCCCACTCTGAAACCCCCCCCCAACTACCCCCTGAAAGAGCAGGCCTGTGTCGCACACTTCTTGGGTTACTTGACGGATCCAAATAGAGAGGAGAGCAGAAATGCAAGAAATCCCCTGAGACATCTGAAGGAAGAGGTGAGAACAAGCAGTGGGAGGACTGGGAACGAAATGGAGTAAGGAGGAACAGAGGGGGACGGCACAGGTCAACGAGGCGGCAGGAGACGCCATTTAGTAAGGATGCAAAGGGATGAGGAATCATTGACAAGGAGGCAGGTTAAGATTAACATCTAATCTTTTTTTATTTCATTTACTCACCATTTAAGATGGTAACAAGCAACAATAGCTTCCCTTAAAATTGATGATCTTTCCTTAATGATCAGCTTTATCTTTTTAAATGTTGTTAGTTGTGTATGATTCATCTCATTACTTTACCAATTTGTAAAGTATGCAAGTTTTTTGATAATTTTTTAGATTTGTCATTTCCGTATGTCATGAAAATCGACTTTTAGAAACTTTGCAAATGTATGTTATTAGTGCATGCTGTTAAGAGTGGGCTGCCATCAAATGACAAAATATTGTTTTACACTTTATTGTGTCAAAACTTATTTTATACAGTCCATGGTGAATCCATAATATATTTCCTGTTATTTAAACATCTTGACACAAATGACAAACTACTGCTGCTGCTACCGCTTTCTATCATAGTTTCATATATATTATACATCACCAACATTTATAAAATATGTTGTTAGTCAAGTACTTTAACTTTATTTAATGGAAGCAATCTTCCAACAGCTGCCATCAAATTCATATAATTTGTTCACACAAAAATCACAAGAAACCTGTTTCTGCATCAAGCCATTGTCAGGAAGTCAAAACGCGTCGGTTTCTAAAAAAAGAAAAGTTAACTCATGTAGAGTGCAGGAAGCGCTCCTGCCCAAACATTGTTTCATATACATTGTTGTTAGAAAAACAAGCTAATAATTCAAACAATTAGCCTACATGTACATTGTGAAGACTATAATGTGAATTTGGTTGTGTCTTGCATTAAATAAAGTTGCTTTTTGAAAACAAGTCTGAAAGTAACATGCATTACCATGTAGCAATAAAGTAATATACTAACCATTTTTACTATACTGACATTAATCATAAAACCTGCGATTTCTAGTTAATGGGTTAAAACATGCAAAAACAACAGTCTGGTCCTATAAAAGTTGGAAAAGAGCTCAGGTGGTACACTAAAGAGCTCCAGGGCAACGGGGGATTATCCTGCAGGGTACTAATTCCCCCCGGCACTCCAGCGCCCCGCTTCCTCCCAACAGGGACCAATAGCCAATGTAACTTCCTGCTAGCCCATAAACAAACAATGCAGTCAACTGAAGTCAGGCTGAAAATCCTCCAGTGCCACTTAGAAAGGTCAAGAGGTATACACCAGTCATAATTTTAACCTGGTGACTGTGACAGTTATATGGCTGCCTAGTTTGGCTGTACTGCAAAAAGGCACAAGCAGTTTTACTACTTGATCCTTTTTTTCACCCATTTCTTCGTGTTGCCACCCCCGAGGGAAGAGTTGCGCAAAAGGAATAAAAACAAAACAGGATGATGAGAAATGTAATATCAGGGGAAATTATAAAAACTATTTTGGCAATAAACATGTTTGCAAGAAGCCTGTTTGTGCAATGCGTTTGTGTTATTCTGCTTATAAAAAACAGCAATAATAAAAGGAAGCTGGTAATAAAAATGCAATGAGACGTGTTGAGTGACAGATGTTTAAGTATGTATGTGTGTGGTTTTATCAGACCCCGCCATCAAGTTGTGCAGGGCAGGGCTCCCTTCCCTTGTCCCAGAAAACCCCCCAAAAGAAACAACAAAGGATTACGCATTGATCTGGCTCAATTACAGCGACAACACAGAGACAAACGTCAAAAACATGGTAACTTGAAAAAAAAAAAAAATGTGTTAATTTCCCCACCAGAGGAAAAAAGGAGACAACAGGCAATGACAAATGATCTGTTTAGCATTCCTTTGACGTCACCCCATCGCTCTAAATACACATCCTTACACCATTATTTGAACAATACTTGCATTCATACAAACACAAGCACAGGAATCTGCCTGTCTACAGTGAAGCAAAACAAAACCCAGATCATCCACACTCCTTAAAAAGGCCTGTTTCAACACTGGTGTCATTTCTCAACAAAATGCAGGGGAAACCACTGTTCTCTAAGGGACGTGAGACATACCTTCATTTGAACACGCTGCAAACCCAGTGATCTCCGATTAGTCCGGCCAGCGCTGTGGGACACACAGACCTCAGCTTCAAAGGGCGAGAGGAAATGCTGTGCCCTTCCTGTCACTCCCAATCGGAACCAAATGACGTGGTCGAGATGTGATGAGATTACACATCGAAAAGAAAAAAAAAAAGAAATTGTACGAGCTAAAGGCGCATAAAAATAAAGAAACAAATGTAAAAATGCACATATATACACACAAACATGCTCGTTACTAATGTTCAGGAAACAGTGGGAGGTCTGGCCCTGACAGCTTGGAACAGATTCATAATATTTAGAGCTTTGGTTTACAGCATTCCCAGCTCCCATCAATCAGGACAATGAGCTTTTTTTTTTATACAGACTGGAAACAGAAATAACTTTAAGGGATTTCCCAACTGTGCTAATTGATGGCAATTCTTTTGTACTGTGTTTAGTTTCTCAGACACCTCTTAATCCCTCACCTATACTCCTCTGCCAATGTTTAACCATACTGTATTTTTCTTCCTCCCCCTTATCGGCTCCTCAATGTCTTAAAGGTTTTACTAATAGCAGGCACACAGCAGTGCTTCTACATTCCACTCTCTTAGCCTGGTTTGTCATAGGAACAGAAAGAAACCGAAGGACAATGTGAAAGTGCACGGACAAAAAGTAAGAGAGTATACCGTTTGGCATATACAGTAAACCCGTTGGAGGCTGATATGCATCTGTCAATAACTTGGACTGCTAAAGAACTCTTTGAGCCAAAGTAGAACATAAAGATCATGTTGAAATATAACAGAATGATTCTTTCATTTGTTGCATATAATACATTTAATTAGTTATGTGAAATCCTATGAACTGCTGACTTGCTTCATTCCCTGGAAGCTACATTTGCGTAAGCCTAGTACCCTTTGCGTGTGTGTGTGTGTGTGTGAGAGAATCAGAAAGCCCTGTGGGTGCACAGTGTGCACGGCACAGCCTTGAATGCAGACCTGCCCTTACTTGACTCCTTAATCTTCAGTTTCCTGCCCTCCCCCTCGTATCTCAGAATAAAAACTTCATGCCACTTTGAATCCTCCCCTGTTTTGCCTCTGCCCTCCCTTCTTTGTTTCACACTACAACAGCTTCATGCCTTCTTGCCACAGCTCCCTGTCCCATAGCCCCTCAACTCCTGCTGTTTCCACTGGGGCACTGCACAAAAACTGCACTTGGCGAGGTCCCAAGCACTGGGGCCCACATACCTCCCAATCTCTAGATTAAATAGCACCAGTCTCTGAAGTCCTTCCAGGGGCTAATGGCTTTTGTTGCTGGGAATAATCCACACATCCTCTCCCACATCCTGGGGGTCCGCTGGCCTGTCGTGAACCCCGCCTTTACCCTCTTCATCTCTCTCATCTCTATCTCAATCTACGCTTCCATTTTGGTTGACCTCCCCGCCTCCTTATGGCACAACCCTGTGATTAAATGGGGAGGCATGCAAGACCGAACCACCCGGACTGAGAGGAGAATGCAATGATTTGACATCGGGTTGAGAACCATGCAGAGTTTTATAGGGAGTCAGTGCAGGTGCTGTCTAATGAAGGCCCTAAATCTCTTCTCTGTCATCTGCAGCTAACTGGAGTCTAAGCAGCCAGGGTAAGAGGGATAAGTGCCTGGGAGCTATCCACATAAGGGAAAGAAAACATCCGTCAGGCAACAACCGCAGCCTTTGTTAACTCTCGATGTTCGTTCAAAATAAATACAGCGGGGAGACAGATTTTCACAAGATGAGGAGGAGGACAAGATTTTCCGTGGATCAAATAGCACTCTGTGTTTTGGGTGAAGTAGTTAAAATAAGTATGCAAAGTTGAGAACTATGTCCAGACAGCGAACCTCCCGTCGCCCTCTGCCCTTCTAAATATTTCTGACTGAGACTACTGCCGGCTATAACGTCAGAAATTCACGCTGAATACATATTCAGGTATGAGCTCATAACCTGTCTGAGGCACTTTTCCACAGGGAGGCCGCCAGAGGAGAGGAAAAAGGCAGACAGAGAACTGTGGTTGCAGACCGGAGACACTGGGACAACGTCCACTGACCACTCTAATCAACTTACTTTATTCGTTTAAAAAAAGTCATTGATGGGCTTTATTTTGCCTCAACTTCCAATTTTAACTTCCTTCATATGGCTACAGGCTGGCTTTCAGTCATATCTACAGGCCATATGCCAGCTGAAAGTATACTATATTGCAGAGAAAATATAAAACTTGATTTCTAGGGAAACTATCACAATTGTAGAATGCTAGAGGCTGAACTGGAGAGCGATCGACCGGACAGAGAAGTGGAGAGGACAGAGAAGGACGGCAAAAACAGCTTGAAGATTTTGAGATATTATGGAGGGCAAAGAGAGAAACAGAAAGTCAGGAGATGAAAAGAGAAAAAGAAGAGGCCTGAAGGGGGAAGAAGAAGTAACCGAGGCAGGACACTAATGATTTTCAGAATAAAAGGACAACAGGAAAAAAGGGGAGAGTCAGGTAATAAAAAGGGGATGAATATGGAAAAACAAGTGAAGGGGACAGGAGCAAAAGGGGGAACAAAGAAATACATAAAGCAGATTTATCTATAGTGCATAGGACAATGAATCTGTCATCCTGTGGCAGTGCGCCCTCCCATCTGCCACCAGACCTCCACTGAAACTGCACACAAACATACAGACATAAATACACATAGGTCTAGTGTGGCGCAAAAAGCCTGACGACCACCTGAAATGTCTGCTGGTAAAAAAAAAAAAAAAAAGGAAAAGAAGATATAACACAGCCGACTATTGACTGGCTGAGTCCATGAAGCTGTGCCCAGAGAAGAGGGTTAGCCACCTCTCTCATCAACAGGATCAGGGTTTGGGGTGAAGGTTTTGGGGTCTTTAAGGGTGGGAAAAAGAGGAAGAACCGTGTTATGTTTGGAGGAAGGGATGGAGAAAATATAGTGCAAACTTGAGTGTCAACTTCATGGCTAAAATGTAAAAAAAAAAGTGTGAACAGGTTAAGAGATGTGGTGGGAATTCGTTACAAGACGAGAGCTGTTTGGGATGGAAAAAGAGATGAAGGAAGAAAGAGGTGGTGAGTTTTGAAGACGGGATGAGCAAAGAGAGGAGTAGTGCTTTGGGAAAGCGATGAAGGGGAGAGAGTAGAAAAACTAATGAAAAAGGAGTGGGTTAATGATGGGATAATGAAAGAAGACAGGGAATTGGTTTGGAAAAAGAGTTTAGACGCCTAGGGAAGAGGCTGAAGCTTCCTTTGCCTGCCAGCTTTTATGTGTTTACATTTTGTCTGGTTTAAATCTAGTGCTGCTTGAGTATTTTAATGTTAAAAAGTTCAATAATGGCAGCATTCAGTCTTGTTCTCACAACGGAAACATCCTTTAATAAGCAGCGCAGACATGCTAGTAGCTCAGAAGTCATACAGGCCAGTGTTGAAAGTTATGTTGGGGAAAGAAGATGGATGACAAGTGACTGAACAGGGTTTAGAGGGACTCTTTAATTCTGTAAAGAATTCAAATGTGGAAGATCGCCACAAAAGAAGATTGAGACAGAGAGAGAGCGCTTGGTAATGGGAAGTATGTCATTAATCAGGCAACCCAGAAATGTTTTTACTGGAAAAACCAAACCAGAAGCAGCAGGATGAAGTGGTCAGAAAGAATCAGTTACTGAAGGTTGAAAAGCTAATAGCAGAATTTTAATACCGTTAATTCCTTGCACGCCTAGCACGCAAAAAAAACTCTTAGTTATCTACTTCACTCAAATGTTAAACTTATAAGGCCTGTTCAGCTAGTTTCCTTTGTCTCCTCCCTCCTTACCCTTTGCTCTTTCCAACGTTTTGCCCAATTCACACCATTCACCAAAGACCTACGTGTGATTACCTGGCCATGCCCAGACTGGAGAACCCTGCTGGAACAATGAGAACATCAAGGCGGGGAAAGGGATGGACCCCCAGAACGGTGTGGGCTGCAGCCAAACATCGAGGCAACAGCTTGAGGACTCCCGTCTGCAAAAGCAGTGAAACAAGATTCTCAAAACAACTGACGACTATACAATTACAAGGTTAATCAAATAGGATGTGTGCATGTTGACACAGATGGGAAGGACATACATTCGTTTGTGAGAACATGTATTTGCTCTTCCACATATGATGGTTCTATGTGCTCAGGGTCAGAGGATATCAGGAAGAATCAAGTTAAAGGCAACTGCACTGAGATGAGTGACGAAACATTCAGAAGAGCCATTAACAGCTCAGAACTGACTAAACGGGCAAAAAGCCTTTGACTTAATACTTATAAATGTTTTTCCAGTTAGAGATTCCAATTTAGAGTATGAGGAATGTTTTAAGTGGCTCTCATGGGAAGACACTGTCATACTTGTACCATTCTGCCAAGAGATGGCAGTTGAAAACCACTGGAATAATGACACAAACATTAACTGATGCTAACTGTCTCTTCTAATCATATAGCATATAATTAGCTCAAGTCTCAATGGTTCTTTGTCAAAACTCTACCTGGGCCTTCTGCAGCAAGCAGACGGGGCCAAACACGCGGTGCGGTATCACCCGCTGGGACCTCGCCGACTCCTCAGTAAATCGGCAAGGATAGTCGTCATGGGAACAAGAGATGCCGTCATCCACCATGCCTGAATAATCAGTTACAGAGAGCCTCTCATCCTCAAGCGAAGAGCAACAGAATGCAGAGCCCGGGCGGGTGGTCTGGTCTCCGCTGTAGCAAATTAAACGGCAAAGAAAAGTTAAATCCAAGGTTGATAACGACGATTTAATTAATGTTCTTATTGAAATAATATACAGTTCTTGAGTTGGTGAACCAAATAATGGTACAATGCGTCTCGTCTCTCTGTGCTAAGCATGGAAATGAAAGCAGTGGAAATATGGAATACATACGTCACAAAGGCAAACCACAGTGACCTCAAAAATATCTAGGTGCCGACATGCAATCTCATTCACTCTAATTCCAATCCGGCACTAACGCCATCCTCAGCATCAGAACCGTTCCAAAAAGGTTTTGAGCGACATCCAAGTTTCCAGCCATTCACTGAAAATAAAGGCCTTCCTTGTAGCGGGAGATTTCTGGGGCCGGCAGCAGGCTACAGCTGGACTGCTGCTGGAGGAAAACCATGAGGGGAGGAGGAGGATTACTGGAAACCACTGGCAGACCTGCTAACCTGCTTGCCAGTGGAGAGGGAGACCCCTGCCCAACCCTGCCCTGCCCACAGCAAGCCAGCCCTCTCTAGTGCCCCAGCCTGCACTCTACATCCTGTACTTCCAGAACTTGTATGTGAGCTTTACTTCTTTTAGTCTCCAAAATATCCTTTCTGTTGGGCACTGAATCCAAGGTACAAGCTTTAATATACTTGTCATAAAAAACTACTTGAGTGCTGCACCTTTTCCAAGACGCCAACTTCACCTGCACCATTTTTAGTATGCCAAAAAGGAAAGTTTCACTATGGAATGTTGAAGGGCCAGACTTGGGTTAATAACAGTCTGGAGAGAGGGAAGTCTTAGGAGAAGAAAGAACACAGGAAAAACAATAAAATACCTGCCAGTCTTGAGTGGAGAGCCCTTTACTACTTCACTGATGGAGCACCCAAGTCCAGAGTTAAGGTCAGCCTCGGTCCATTCCCCAAGTCCAGCCCAGAGTTTGGCAGTCTTACGACTATCTGTCCTCTCCCCTCTTTCCCATTCTGAGGGAATTTCTGCTGTGACTTGGCGCCAGTGGCCCACTGCCAAGGTAAAGGTGGAGGCGGGCATGGGCATAGTGACGTAGTAATTCCAGATTAAGAAGCCTGAAGAAAGAAGAAGGAGGGAAAGAGAGGAAGGATGAAAATGTCAACCGCAGGGAAACGGAGAGGATAACAGGCAGAAAGCATGGCGAGAGAGATGAAGGAAACATTGGGACTGAATTGCCATTTAGTTTCACTTCAGTTCAGCCTGATGTGGTGTTTATCTCACATCTTGTTTTGTTCAGCATCCCTCCTGCCAACCTTTCAGATGACACAGATCTACACTACTGATCGCTATAAGCAGACAATCAATTAATGAGTTGTTGAATCTGTGAGTCAACTACAACCTGTGCAGCTGCATTATCAACTTATTGTAAGTCGCTTTGGACAAAAGCTAAATGAACTGTAAAGTAATGTAATTAATCTCCTCCACACTCTGTTGTGATTTTTCTAGCGCTCTCCGATGGGTTTGATGGAAACAGACGTCAATGAGAACAACAACATACCTATTTGTCCATATCTCACACTTTTGTTTTTGTTGTAATTCCAGAGTTTCAGAGGTCTGGAACATGACTACAATAAACTTAATTTAAAGTAAAATATAAAGTCTTTGACATGTTGCATACCGGTGCCAATACGATACATTTTTTCATTTACCAAAATAAGACAGAAAAATAAGGAAAACAACTCAGTAAAATGTACTTTCATCATTGAACAAATAGTAACTTCACAACAGGCCACATTCTCTAACCAAAGGTCGAAAGATAGAAGGTGTTGAATGCTGTACAGACTGAAAGCCCTTTGAGGCCCTTTGTCATTTTGACAATAATAAAATCAACTTCTCTTCTCCTGGTTGTCACAAAAGTGAAAGAACAGCTTACGTGTCCCCTCGTCCTCAATAGGTACAGTCTGCTCCTCCCCGCTCATCAAAACCACACACTCACTGGGGGCCCGTACTGTTGCCTGCCATGTTGACATGGCAACAGGCGGCTCCTGGCAGGGGAAGAGAGCTCGGTTGTTGATGGGAGAACCGGCGGTGTAAACACACACCCTGGAAGGGTAAACAATGGTAAACTATAAACAACCCTCATTTCAATGCTCAAAGGATCCGGCAAACACACACACACACAAACACGTAAATAATCTAAACACAGAACAGAATATAACAGCCTGAAGCGTGTTTTTGTGAATTAATGAATCCGTATTATTCTATTCTAATATGGCAAGTTGAAAATATTGCACTGTGATTTGAGTAGCAGAAATCAGAGATGTGCATCCAGTGTTAGTGTTAAAATCTTTAAGAAGTCTTATCATGCTACGAATAGGGTGGGCAATATATATCGTTATATATTAATATTAATTATATCGTCAAAACAATGTAAAAATGTCTAAAATACATTTTTGTATATCGTTTCTATCGCGATATAGGCCAGGCCTGAATTTATTTATTTAACACAATTTCACTTAGGTTTTTAAACTGATAAAATACTCAGTACCTTTCATTTGTCATGTCTTTAATTCACAGGAGTTTACAAAATAGGCTTTACCGTGTGTTTATTTCATATATACTTTTTATTTATCATGATATATATCGTTATCGTATATCGTGATAGAATATTTTGGCCTTATCGCTCAGACCTAACTACGAAACGAAGTGAGACAAACCTGTTGTCCTGGTCTTGGGTCCACCTGACGGAGCCTCCCGTCGGTGTCGTCTCATAGCAGATCCTGAGAGCACGAGGGAACTCCTGAGGGGACGCCACCCCCTTCTTCCTCACCTGCAGACTCCATCGGTCTCTATGAAAACGCAGTGAGCTCCCATCCTGAGCACCAGGGGCACGGCTGCATAGCGAAAAGAGCCGGTGCTTCTGCCTCCATCGGCTAGAGGGCACGGAGATAAGGTTCTGAATAAAGGCTGTTTGTGGGTTCACTGAACTGACGCCTGACATCTCAGATGCAAACTCTGCTTGGAGGCCAGACATGGCTGACACAGAGGCGATGTCCACCTCATCCAGCTCTTCCACCTTTGACACATGGAGGTCACAGCAGTCCAGCACTAAGGTAAAATCACCATCACTGGTGGTTTCCCACGATTGTGTAGGCTGAATATTTTCAGCTCCATCTCCTTCTCTAGCACCAAGCATCTCCTCCACCCTTGTTGTAGTCTTCCCAGATCTTTTTGCACCATCTTCCACTGTGTCCACATCCTGAGATCTGCACACAAACGCATCCTGACTGCCTCCGGCCTCTATAGTCCCAGCTCCAGGCCCAATGTCATCCTCAGCCTTAGTCCCCAATCCAGAGGGAGGCTCCAGGAACAGAACGACACTACCACTGATGACCTTCCTGTCAAAATGAACAGTCAGGTCCAACACATAATGTCTGACAAGTATGTGGTTAGTATTGGCTCGGAGTGGAAGGTCATCCGTGTCGGGGTTTAGGTCCTCGTCTGGCTGCATGTCACACAAATGGCATCAAGGCTGAGAAGACGATGGCCAAATCTAGGAGACCACAAATAAAGCTTTACTTATTTATATTTTTGTTTCCAAATTACAACCTTTTCTAATTATCTGAGGGTAAATGGGTGTTTAGACAAAGTTTCAGACAAAACTATTAGTTGATATTCTATAGCTTCTTGTGGGCCGTGTTTACTTTAGTTTGTGAATTAAGTGTCCTGCCAGGGTGCTGTGATGGGCCAGATCTGTCAGGGTCTGTATGCTTAACTCAAACTTAGATGCCAAACTCCATCTCACACATTCCACAAATGTTTCCAAACAGGAAAACAGTTTCAAGATCCCATTTTGATCTAAGTTAATGAAGCAGTAATAGTGAAACACCTTTGCCCAGCAGCTAAACGGTCTGCAGCAGCAGCAGCAGTCTACATTTAAGCTGTCCTGCTGTATATCAGAGTTTTCGCTGTCACAATCCTTCCATTTAGCCTGCTTGGGGCAAGAAGCAGGCTTGGCAAGACAGAGGTGCAATTACCATTTACAGCAGGAAATCCTCAGAGGTTATTCCGTGCAGGAGTAGATTCATAAAAGTATGAGCACACAAAAACAGAGGATAATATCTAGAGCTACAGGAAAAAGCAGAATCGCCATAATAACTCTCTCATTACTGTAAGAGGTTGGACTTATATGATCGCTCTGGTTTCAACTATGCTCAAAGTAATTATGTTCACAGACTGCATTTCTGCATACGGTTGCTAGAATGGAATAACAAAAAAAAAAGTGACTCGCTATGCGCTTTGTGCAGTAAAGATAGATATTACAAATAGAAAGGTTATTAACTTGCATTGTGAAAAGGTTCAAATGCGTTCAATGCCTTTCATGCATACTAAAGCCCGACCACATACAAGGTAAAGTTACCAGGGGTTAGACTTTATCTTTGTCTTTTATTTACAGGCTGCAGAGCAAAAGTTGCACATTAAACTTTTCTGTGGTGGTTAAGCACATTGCCACGAGTATTAACGCATATTCAACGTGTATGAGAGGACCTGACAGACGTTGTGAATGATAAAAACGTGCACAAAGACGACGTGTCATCTTGAGTTTCTTACTTCACGTTGGCCTGAAGCTAACTGACAGTATGACACTAACTTTGCGTCACAACTCTGCTCTGTCTGCAAAAGTGCAGGAACTAGAGCAGCGACACAGCCGCTAATCTGCAGCCTCCCTGCAGCGAGCGACGTTTAAAAGAAAATGTCAAAAGCGAGCGTCAACAAAACGCTGGGAATCACAACGACTCGCTTATGGTGAATGAAAGCTGCAACAAACCTGTTTCCGTCATGTCGGCGTCGCGCAGTGATTGCGTCACACTGACGCGACAGTGAAATATTGTAGTTTTTTTTCCCCCAGATTCTTCCCGCCTTTTAAACTCGTTTATGCAAGATTTCTGGTTGAAAAATATATATGCATTTATTTGACCAGATAAATGTTATGCGTCAGAAGGAAGACAAATAAACTGTCTCACTAATTATCCCCAAAACATTTTTTAAATAGTTATATAAATTAAATAGAAATTATTAAAATAAAAATTGTAACCTTCAGGATTACAAATGATTAAAGTGATAATATGGCATACTGATGAGCAAATGTATCTGCAAGTGTTGGATTATTAATTGACAGTAAGCAAGTGATATGGCCATGTAATAACCTAATATTAATAATGATTGCAGAATCGGTGATATCTTATGAAATAAATTCTTAAAAACTTAAAAAAATAAATAAAAAAAGCTTTTCATTAATGCGAGCATATCATTTTTATTTCCAACACTTATCTTTTTAATGTTAGTGCCTTGTGTCTTTTATATTACTTGTGGGTAGTTTACTTTCATTTGAACTTGTATTGTGGAAATTGTCAGATTTTTATTTCATATCAGTCCTAAAATGTTTTTTGTTTACATTTTTTTTTATTTCTTTAAAGAGTCACTAAACACAGTGATGACAAATGTGCATATATTAAGTTTTATTCCGGTGCTTTAACAGCATTGTATGCATGACAAGTACACATTCCACATTTAATCAAACACAACATGTATGAACATAAAGATAAAGAAACATAAATGCAGTCCCAGTGGTTGAATGCCATCAATGTAACTTATAACACATTCAGCAATGTATCACGTTTCAAAAATAGGTATACATTTGAATTAATACTCACAAATTATACAAATGCTGTATGACTTTTTCATCTTATTTAGTCATTTTAAAACCATTCAACAGTTTATAAATAAGAGATGTACCTGGAAACAGAGCAACAAATATTCAAATGAGTATTAATGATGTATATAAAAGTGTATACCCTCTTTTGTAACGGCAAGTACATTTACATTATTGATATACAGAATGAGCTGCAACATACCACTAATGAAGTGAACCGTTTCATGGATGTCAATTGAAATCAGGTTGAAAGCAGTAGTTAATTTCTCCTCTGGAATGTATTTTGACATATGGAGTAAACATAATTCACATTGCAAAGCACAGCTGTGTGAAGTGACTTTTCAAAATATTGCATTTCTAGTTAAGTATCTCAGTTCCTACGCAAATAAGGAAGGAATTCAATTTGGCACTGTGTGTATCATAGGAAGTGGACTATTTACAAACAGGTACTGAAACTACTGGAACACACGTTGAGATTGTTACAGTATACTCAGTCACTGAATCCTGCATACCGAATAATATTTCCAATTAATATCATTATTGCTATTATTTATCTAAAAATACATTTCCATAAAAATTAAAAGCAAAATAGTTTTGTCATACTTTGTAAACATCTCAACTATCTGATGTAATACTCTACTATACAAAATGTGGATTTAGAGATAAGCCATGTGTAATTAAGAGTCTCAGATAAGTCTATCTGCCTCTTGTTTAATTACACCAAATAACTCTCAATAAGTTAAACTCTTCCATTAGCTACATGGCCAGGTATTGTACGTCCAACAATATTAAGACAAGAATGGCCTTAAGAGCTAACACTGGAAAGTGTGTCCATTTATCCAGTGCACAAGTCCAGTCATACTCTGCTGCTCTCACTGGCACATGTCATGCCGAGATGCCCAGAGTGGAATTTCAGAGGCGCTTTAGCACATAACACAATCCTTTATCATCACTGAGTACAACTGGACTTCAGTATGGCACCAAAATATTCTACTCCAAACATTATCCAAATAAACACACATTCATTCACACATGTACACACATGTACACACAGGACACAAGCATTATTGGCACACATACAGACCCTGGGCCAGCAAGGATCTCAGAGACGAACTCTAGTCTGCCTCTTTACCAACCCAGAGGAAATGTTTGCAGCATTATTAGGACTCGCAGTTATCTTACAAAAAAGGAAATCAACAGAGCCAACGCATCTGAAGATTTTACAGTGAAATGCTCAATAAGCTACACTTTGCTTGAGATTCCCACCTCCATGTGTTTATGTGCTCACTCTCCTTTCGCCTCCTGTAACAAACAACATTAAATCCTAAAAGTGGACGTGCAGCAGACGTTGATAAACACTGCTGGACTGTTGAGAAACTAAGAGTCCTCCATTGTAGACACAATGTACTGCTCCAGCACAGAGGAGTGCAAGCCTATCACCAGCAGCTCCTTTTTATCCTCTTCCATTTTATCTTCTCTTTTCCTGACTCGGTTGTTTGACAGCCTCCCTTTCCTCTCCGTAGCGCTCCCTCTCAGACGGGCCGTGGCATCTCAGGAGTTTTCCTCCTGAGCTCTGCGGAAACTTAGACGTTTGAACGAATCCCTGTGAGACGGAGAGGAGAAGTGGATGAGGGAAGACGGGGGAAAGACAGAAACACAAGATAAGGAATGGAGATGATGAGGAAGAGGCGGAGGGATGGTCAGGTTGAGACGTAAGGTAAATGTTTCCATCAGCAACTTGGATGATGCTGTTTTATTATAATTAGGCTGATAAAGTGACAGGTCATTGTATTGGCAGATGCACTATGAGCCTATAGCAGATGTATCTGTGCATATATACCAATGTGTTCATATACTGTTATACTTTAACTCTCAAATATCAATATTGGCACTCAAATTAAAAGTATGAGCAGTGATATATATGTTAATGTTATGTACATGTTCATATTATTTAGCTAATGTGTTTATATCATTCCTCATCCAAGTTCCTTCTATCAAGAATATGCATCTGATTGTGGGAGCGCTCTTCTCCTCCAGAGGCTGAGTAATCGATGGAAAAATCTAAATTTGAGGGATAAGTATTCCTTTGATGTACATGCCCATTCCTCAGCATGGAAATTCATTGCTACAAGATGCATCAAGATTACCACGGTCGATCATAAAAGCACTTAGCGAGCAATCAGTCTTTACTAAACACATGGCTGCAGAGCGGCCGTGGCATTGGTTCAACACTCCATCTGTGTACAGTGGCTCTGGCTCAGCTATCAATATGTGTAGAGGTGACACGGACAGTGTGAATGGATCTCTGCTCAATGCCATTTGTTCTCACTTTCCTCTGGGTTCAGCAATCTTACAGAGTGATGAAAAGATCAATAATATGTTTGTTTTTTTTGTTGTTTTTTTACCGTTGTCTCTTGTCAAAACAGTATTGGCTGTTTGACTCGGTGGGTGTGTTTACCTGTTCTCCAGCCGAGGCCTGATGATGGGTTTATAGAGCTCAGGAATCTTCCTCTCCAGCATCGGCCTCAGACTCTCTCTCAGGCGGTTGTAGTTCTTCTTCAGCTCCTGCTGGTACTCCTTCTGGTCCAATGTGATCAGGTGCTTATTCTTCTCAACTGCCTCACCGCACCTACAGGACAGAGAACAGGGTGGAAAGAGTTTTATAATGCATTTTTGTTCACATTGACATTGCATGAGATGGGGAAAAAAAGAAAAGAAAAGAAAAGAAAAGAGATTTGGATGTACACCATGACCTTTTTGATGCAATAACCCCAAACAGTTTCAACAATGATTCCATGCAAAACAATCTTGCCGTACTCCCCTCTCTGTCCTCAAGCCTCCAGAAATGCACTGCACTGTTTCATGCTAACAATGTCCTGTAACTACTCGACATAAATAAGACTCCTTTGCGTGCCAGAACTCTAAAATGTGAGTTAAAAACTGTAAGGAACTGCTATATTAGATATTTCCAACTACCTCAGCTAGAATGTGAGTTGAACTGTAAATGACCCACAAGGCAGTTTGAAAAACACAGTTAAAATGGGCAGCAGAGGTAAATCTCCAAATCACAAATGACTAACAAATAAAAGTCCTGTTCTCCCTTATTGTAAAGACAAGCACCACAAGCTCTGAGCTGAACTAAGAGCAGAGGACAGATATGGGGTCTCCCCATAGTCCTCTATGATGACATGTATAATGGCCAACATAAAGAGCAGTCTACAGGAAATAAGAGAGATTAGGATGATTACAAACACATGTCTGAGTTTATCTCTTAGCTTTTAAAGCGAGCAAAATGGAAAAAGCAATGTCTTGTAACAGTATACAGTAAATACGCAGGGCAATGAGCATTAAAGACAGTTCACAAGAGTAAAGGATTTTCCAAGCCATAAAAAACACCTACTGGTCTGTAGCTCTGTCTGACTGCTTGGCTTCAACATTTTGAAATTAATTCCCCTGATGTGTCTGTAATAGTTAAATATCTTTATTAAATTACTAAGAGTGTTGTCTTAATTTAAATTTAAAAAAAAGTATATATATATATGCATGGCTCTTCCTGTATTTGCAACATCAGGTACAGGTTTTCTGAGCTGAGGGAGGGAGGATTAGACCTCAGCAGCAGCAGCGCGGCTCGGGACAGGCTGAGACATATTTCAATCAGAGAGCAAGCCCTCCAACATTCATCTATTCAAGCCTTAATCTCTAAAACAATACGTTTCAGAAAGGCCATTAATGCACAAGTTAGAACAAGTGACATTAGCTTTTGAGACCAATTTTGCAGATCATTTTTTTGCAGATTTTTTCAGAAGAGAAGAAGGGGATTTTCCTCTTAACTTCAATTCAGTTAAGAGTTTTCTTGAAGCGATGTTGGTTGCTGCATAGTTGTTGTTTTTTTTGCTTTTCTTTTACTTTTTTCAATTTTAGACAACTTTTAATCAATTTTAATTAAATGTATCACTTGAATGATTTCCTTTTATACCTAGATTACAGAACATTTCTTAGGACTCCAAACAACTTTTTCAAATTGTGTTTTAAGAACCAAACTGAATTCCTTAATACTTGTATTTTTTAAGGATTATCTGCCCTTGAACTAGTGCGATAATTCTACCTAATATCCATTTTAGGTGGAATTATATCACAAAATACTGTGAAATGGTGTCATAGTGCAACAAAATGTAGTTGTCTAAATGATGAATCAGGCCAAATCATAATAAATTATTAGATTTAGATTTTACATGAGAGTTCGTATCTAATATTATGCACAAAAGGAGACAGTTAATTTAATAGAATATAACATTTGCAAACATTTTGCATACATTTGCAATATTGTGATACATGTCTGCATCAAAAGAATATTCTTACTCTTGTGATATGGCTGCAGCTATATCAGGGACATTACAGCGCTTCCATTAACAGTAATGATGAAGCAGTTAAAATGCAGTGAACACAGTAATGAGTTGCACAGCAGTTGACATGTGTGAGTGCGAGGCCTGATGTCTGAGGGAGACGTACTATATGTGAGGGAAATAGATGACCAATGTAAAAGAAAAATTGTGTTTTCTTTCTCTGGATTTGATCAGAGGGCCACTGTCAAGAAGATTGTCATACAAATGGTCCGGTGCCAGCTTTCCTGGATTTAGGATATAAAATAAACCCTTATGAAACTACAGTAAATATTTGCCAACCTGCTTGTAGCAATCAAGAAGCTGGAATGTGACACGAGGGCTAGAAAATGAAAAACACCTTTTGGAGGCAAACTGCAAATGCCCAGTAGATGAATGAACACACACACGCACACACACACACACGGCTGGTTTTTAATATGTTTTGAATTTTCTAAATATAATGAAACTCTTAGGAACAATAAACCTTTGCTATTCAAGAAGAAAAAAGTGCTCAGTGACAATTTGAGGAAAAAATGTCTATTATATAAGGAAAATGAATAATATCTCCTGTCACAATAGGTTTCATTATTTCACACTACTTTTACGGGAGCTGTTTGGTTTCTTTTACTATCATCTGATGTGCACTTTAGTGCTGATTATCACTTCCATCTCTGCATTTTGACTGCTTAAAAAAAAAATAAATAAATCAGTCTCCATTCCTCACAGTTGTCTCCAGCGCTCTTTTATCTTCCTACACTGACACCAGTAAGGATGTATACATAGAGCATCCGGAGGAAGACTTTCACTCCTTCAAGTCAAGGAGATACTGTATTTTCTATGTTCTGGTAGCAATAGAGGGAAGCAGAAGTGCTAATTGAAGTAAAATTGTTGGTGAACTCCTTTAAGTTTTTTGGACTCACCATGAAAGTTCTTTCTTTTTTCCATTTTTGCATGACTTTGGTGCAGTGTGTAGTCCCTATGTGGTGTTTCTTTGATCGTATCTTACCTCATTATAAACTCTTTGAAACACAGACGCAGTTTATTGTGGTGACGGAAGAGCTTCGGGTCCGCTGGGATCTCATTCAGGAAGACCTGGGCTACCTCCAATGGGCCCTACAACGGGGGGCGGGGAGAGGAGGAAAGGGACAAAAACAAAGAGACAGAGTAAGAGAGGCAAAGAAAGAGAAAGCAGAAACAGAGTGGAGGAAGGAAAGAGAGGAAACATTTGAGAGCGGGTGAACAAAGGCGGGATGAGAATGCCCCTCATTCAGACAGGGGGAACTGACTTCTTAAACTCATTGCCTAATGCATGCCCGAGATGCTGAAGTAGAACATGAGGAAGATATCACGTTGTAAAATGAGCCATGATTAGCCTCCTGCATGGCTAATGTCACCGCTATCCCTGCATAAACCCACCATTTGGCTCCTATTTGCCCAGTATGAGATCTTGTTATCCTAACTTATATTCATCATAAAACCACAGCACGCTAGCCACAGTGCCTGCATCAGGCACAGTTAAACAGCTCTGATTAGCATCATAAACGCATTGAGCCTGGGCCTTAGTCCTTGGTCTGAGCTGCGGACCCACACACAGAAACCCAGCCTCCTGTGCTGATTACAGTCAAGAGTTATATGTTTACGGAGCTGCTGAGCATTAGTGTTATGTATACAACCATCAGGTCGAAGCGAGGGACCTGTCAGATTAGACGCTGGAAGATAAAGCATAGGGGAAGGGAGTGGCGACGCTGTAGCTAGCTTCATCATTACTCCAACATTCACCAGGCTGGCAGGACCTGGAAGCTATCAGATCAAAGAGACCTCCGGTTCAGCATGCCGTGCAGCAGGGACATGAAAGGAAAGAAGGGCCATGAATTGACGTTTTAACTAAATCAGGGGAAAAGCAAAGGGAGGATTAGGGTTGTGGCTGGGGTGAAGGCTTTGATGTGTGATCACTGTCATGTCTGCCACCTGCACTCTGAGACTACAATGGAAACTGTAAATGTGATAAGATAAACAGAGCTAAATTATTCTGGTTTATTTCCCCCTGCACATTAGGAAGGAACACTCAGGGGACAAAGGGGCTATGTACGATACAAAGAGCAATCATTTTTGGAGAACAGCCATCATTTGGTTAAGCATGAAGTAATTGATCATTTCACCTTTAATAGGAACAGACACACGGTAGTGTAGAATAGAAGCATCGCCTTCATTCACAAAACATTTGCAATGCTCGTACCTGGTTAACAGTGGCTCCCACAGAGCCTTGTAGCAGCATCTGTAACATCTTAGCATCAGGCCGTTCTCTATGTGTGGCAACTGCTAGCTCTCTAGTCTTCTTCTGCATGTCTTCTATGGCCACCTCAATAGGAGTCAGATCAAACTGGAAACAAGAGACAGGTAATATTGTACAGAAGGTGCTGCAATCACCAAAATGTCTTAAAATAGGCTCGATGTTCTACGCCATGAATGTGACACTTACCTCCTCTTTCTGGATGACGTTGATGCGAGTCTTGACGTAGGGGAAGGCATGCATAGTGGTGAGGATGGTCTTCCTCTTGTACTGCTCGTTGAGTTCCCCCCGCGGCCGCCCGCTCTTGGTGAAGGGCGTGGTGTACATGAAGCGCCGCAGGTTGAAGTTCTTCTCAAAGTTTGTCATTCGGTCTTTCATCTCATAGTCATCAAAGAAGGGCTCCACGTAAGTGATCTGGATATATGCCTGGAGGAGTGGTGGGTTACAATAAATTACAATGTACGTGTATATAGGATAATGCATTACATGTATAGACATGTTGCCTGTTAACATGAATATCATTTATTTGCACATTTTTTGAGTGCTGTAAGCTCTGACTTCACATATTACATACACATATACATAATTCCATTGCTATTTATAATACCATAATCCATACTTTCGCTTCATAAATACTACTTAACATACTCTTCACAGTAAATAGGTTTTGACAGGGATGTAGCAGCGACCTACCTTGCCGGGGTTGAGTCGTTTTCTGTCCACTGGTGTAGAGTCCTTGATCATCGTAAATGCATCTTCTCCAAAACACTGACTGTAGAAGTTCTAGGAGTGGGGGGAAGTGTATATAGTCTGTCACAATTTTTATACAAATATACAGATTTCATTGCCATTAAAGGATATTAATTTAAGAACAAAATGTTAAACGAACACTTAAAAAGCATGAAATCACTTCATTTAGCAACTTATTCATTGACTTATTTGATTCAATAGTAAGGCAGACATTGTATTGTTCTTCATGACATGATTTCTCCTTTTAGGAATGTAAATAAATGCCAAGTTTTCCAAGCTCTCTAAAAACAAATGGATGATTGTGAGTCTTGTCTTCAGTCATTCTGTTCAACTCAAACACTCAGTCAGTCTCCAAGTCATTATCAGATTCCACTTGTCAAGCCAGGCACCACCTTCCCTTTTCACTCGCACCCACGCACACCCACACAAACACCCACACACACACACACACACACACAACACACACACACACGTACCTCCAGCCTGTGTGATATCTCAGGCAGATGTGTGATCCCTGGCTCCTTGTAAATAAATTCCCGTTCGTCCAGGTCGCCAAACTTGGCCCCATAAAAACCCACCCGGAAATAGGTTCCAAACATCCTCTTGTGGCCCTAGAGGGAAACAAGGAGGATATTTTATCCCTCTCTCTAATAAGTATGACATCAGTAACATACTCTCTCATTATGTTAATGGGGGGATATTTATTGTAGAGAAGACTATGAAGAGTTAGTAAAACATGAATGTAAAAGACATTTTCCAACTATCTTTGTTACGCAAAGTCATTAATGTCCTTTAGAAATACTGAATAAAGAAATGTAGGTAACCAAATGATTTTCAATTGCTTTTCCATTCTGCAAAAGACCTTTCTACATGTTGTACTGCAGTATCTCACCATTTTGTTATTTCCACTTTGACCTTATTTGCATACATGAAGCAGCAAATACAGGGCCATATAGTTATTACCTTCTGAATGATGTTATCAAAGGCTTTCTGGAGTTTGTCATGAGTGGACGCCAGTTTTCTGAAATCTCTGTGAGCCTCTAGGATTGGTATGATGACCTTGTAGACCTCATTCACTGCCTCGAAGAGACCTCCCTGATGAGACATCACTGCTGGTCAGCATGACCACACACAGCATGTAGAGAGGCAATGTTTGCATGCAGCACAAAAAATATAAAACCAAATGTTCTACGGCATGACCGCCCTAATGTTTATATTTAATGAGTCAATGTTAGCATTTACTGTATCCCAATTCCATATGACATGCTGTAACTATGAGAATAATAATAAAAATAAGAAGAATAAAAAGAATAAAAAGAACAACAATAATAATAAAAAGAACAATAATAAGATTAAAAAGAATAAAAAAAAGAAGAAGATTAAAAAGAATAATAATAATAATAAGAATAATAAAAAGAATAATAATAAGAATAAAAAAAAAGACGAATAAGAAGAATAATAAGAAGAAGAATAAGAATAAGAACAATAAGAATAAAAAGAAGAATAAAAAGAAGAAGAAGAATAATAAGAAGAAGAATAAAAAGAAGAAGAATAAGAATAAAAAGAATAAGAAGAAGAAGAAGAAGAAGAATGAGAAGAAGAAGAATAAGAAGAAGAATAAGAAGAATAAAAAGAATAAGAATAATAAGAAGAAGAATAAGAATAAAAAGAATAAGAATAATAAGAAGAATAATAAGAAGAATAAGAAGAATAATAAGAAGAATAAGAAGAATAATAATAAGAAGAATAAGAAGAAGAATAAGAAGAATAAAAAGAATAAGAAGAATAAAAAGAAGAAGAATAAAAAGAATAAGAAGAATAAGAATAAAAAGAATAAGAAGAATAAGAATAAAAAGAATAAGAATAATAAGAAGAAGAATAAGAATAAGAATAAGAATAATAATAATAAGAAGAAGAAGATTAGTGTAATACCCTGTAACGTGGTGTTTTCTTTTTGTACAGTGAAAATCTCATATCGTTGTATTATGCATTTGGAAAACAGCTGCAGGTTTCTATTTCAACAGTAAACATAAATATCAGTGCAATTTCATTGTCTCACATTGCTGAAGAGCTCAGCTGCCTGCTCGAGCAATCCCACCAGGCCGCTCTCTGTGAAGTAGCGTCCTGAACACACCCCATCCTCGTCTGGGGACAGGATGTCATCCGACACCGCTGACTCTTCCAGCACGTTGGGGGAGATGTTCTGAGGAGAAAATCAGTCAGCTAATCAATCAATTAGCCCTGCTAATCAAATAATCAATCACATGGCTGACTTTAAAAGGAGATGTCCTACAGTGGGGAATGGAACTAATTTGATGAGCATCCAATCAATGACCTGCTGACTGCTGCAGGTTAGAGTGTCCTGTACCAAAGCGCCACAGAGGTCGTGTGTGTGAAACAGCTCATCGATAACGCCATCATCACATTTACCGCTATAACAGTTTGTTTTGTCTGCATGTCTGTTCACATGTTCCCACAGGAGCACTTTTTTTTTCCTACCCTTCAACTTCAAAGGCATTGTGTAAAGCAGTGCTACCAGGGGACCATATTTATATGTTGACGTTATGAGTGTGCAGCTCCCCCCTCTGGACACAAACAGCCAGATTTGGAAAAAGATCCGTAGGGAGATGTGTGATGTGGTGTGTTTTGCAGGGGAGGGTTTGCCTCCGTTCAACTACCAACAGTCCCAACAAACAAACGCTGAATGCTTATTTTGTGTGGCTGTAACTGTTTCTTTTTTCAGTCCTATTTTTATTATTTGTTCCTTGCTAATTTGGTGTGTATATCTGTATCCGTGTTCTCTACCTGGAAGGTGACGCTGCCAACAGGCAGATACTTGTGGTCTTCCAGCATGCTGAGATACTCGGCCACCAGGGCAGCAGCGTGCACCAGACACATAGCCGACTCAGTGTAACACTTCTTGTTGTTGTGCTTCTCTGCCATGTTTTGCAGCCAGGTCAGACGGAGGTCAGGAGACGTCTGGTAACCCTTTGCTATCCTGAACAGGGGAGAAGAAGGAGGGTATTGTTTTGTTTTTTTTCTTTACCCAGTCAAAAGTCTCATTGAGATTAACATCTCTTTTTGAAGACAGACTGCCAATAAGGCAGCATTGAAATGGACAATAAATAGAACATGCACAAGAGGCTGAGACCACTCTCAACCTGCACAATAACCATAATAATAAATTAGACAGAAGTTTGTTAGTGAAAGTGCTGCAGTCATAATGCATTTTGTCAATATATTTTGGCATAGGCCCAGAGAAAAAGACTAATAGTCTCAACTACAACCAAAGCTTAATGCAGTTGTAATGTGAATAATACATAGATAAATGTACATCAATAGTAAAAGTAAAACATACTGTATATAGACAACACAAAAAAAGAGGGTTAGAAGCAGGTGAGTGAACAGACATACACATACAGACTTAATTTAAAACTTTAAACAAGTCAGAATACTTTGAACTTTTTAATATTTTTAAAAAAAGTTTTATGCTTTTTTCAGCTAATTTTAGCATTGATAATGGTTGTGTGTGGTACTCCATAGAAGGTGTCACATAACAGTAACAGTATACCTATAACAGTATAGGAATAAATATATGTCGACATATATAGAGTGAATATCTCAAAATAAAATGTGTGCACGAGAGTGAGTGTGGCAGCCATGGAAGTGTTTGGGTTGTTTAGAAAGGGTAAAAAAAAAATATGGAAAATGTTTTCCTGTTCATGGAATGCATGAATAATCATTAGCCTAACAGCATGGGAATAAATCTGAAATGCTTTGAATGAATTTATTTATAAAGCAGGTGAGTCACTATACTATACAAATGTATTCAAGCATCTGGAGACCAAATGTTGTGTGCATCAATGACCTGTGTGTTCGGGAACTTGGAGGTAAACGTTGGGGTGAGGTTATCTAAGTGTGTAAACCTAACGGGTCGTTCTGTGCAGCCGTCAAACACTCACCAGGTGACTGGGACCAAAACCCAAACAGAAAGGTGCATGATAAACGACACATGGAAGTGACATTAGAGCATGTTGAGGTAAAGTGCCTAAATCAACACATGTACAGCACTCTCTTTGTCCCACGGATTCCCCTTCCTGTTCTCTCTC
>CALSCE010010657.1:21487311-21529343 GCA_943593645.1 Bovichtus variegatus | reverse complement strand
AGAGAGAGGAGAGTAAACTGCTACCACATGGTTACCATAGTGAGGGCACCAAATAGAGGGAAACAGCTCATACCACAGAGAAATAGGAACCAGCAGCACAACATAGAGAGAAGCCACAGGGTGATGAGAGAAAGAGAGAAGAAACGAGAGACACACTGAAGACAGAGAGACAAAGAGACAGCTTCTTTGATGATGATGATGATGATGATGATGATGATGGTGATGTTTCTCACCTATACATGAGGTCCATGAGCATCTCATGATCTTCCTGGAACTCCCTCATCTTCACCGTGTCTGACAAAATACTGTTAAGGTTTCTTAGAAGCTCATCGACCTGAAAATACAGACAAACACAAGGCAGGCATGAGGCCATGTTCCGATCAATATCAGCAGTGTAATACAGTAGTGTTTTATACCTGCGAGGGCAGCTGAGTGCTCTGCATCTCAGTGTCCTCCTCTGCGTAGGCCAGGATGGTGCGGAGTGAGCGTCGTAAGTATTCCTCCTGGAAGTCTGAGGACTTGCCCACCAGCGAGGCCAGAGACATGGTGACCTGCATCTTCACTCTTGAGAAGTTCTGAGAAAGACCAACGGGACCACAGTGAGTGTCGGTGTTAAACATTATGCAGTGTTTATTATACAATAAGACAAAGTGCAATGAGAATGTGAAGCCTCCTGGCAAAGTTGCATTTCATGTGATTTCCACAGACTCTGAAATTGAAACTTTTTTCCTTTTGATGTCTTCCTGCAAGCTATAGAATTTTTGCTTAACATATGCAACGGCTCGACAAAGCAAACTAACACAGCTGCGTTTGTCCGTTAACACTCCTTCTTCTGGCTGACTACATTTTGCCTCTAAATTGCTTGGTTACCATAACATTTCCAATAACGGCCAGGACATTAAGTTTGTTTATCAGTTCCAAATTCCATGATAGTCTTTAAAAATGTCCGATAGTATAAATGATACAATTTACTTTTTATGCTTGTGGCCCAATATAACACTGGTGCAGGCAGAAGATATGACATGCGGATAATATTACTGCTTCTACTACTGTAGTTGTTGCCTCGTCGTAATATTAGTAAATATAAGTCAGACCTTATCATTATAAATATTAAACTACTTTATCCAAAATATGCTCTACTTTTGGGACATATCACTACTAGGGTAACAGAACATACATTTCATCACTCTTGCTAGAAAAACATTAAGAAATCCAAACAAAAGCTACAACGATAATATGTGTATTATTAACATGATGTCAATATTTCAGTTTTTAAATATTACGGTAATCGTCAATACCAGTATAACGCAATACTAATATTGGTAAGCGGTTTTCTTGTTCCCTCTCCTTAATTTGTGTCCCCTCTCTTTCCTCGTCTCTCCATCCTTCACACTACCTGTCCAAGATAACAGGCCTGACAAACAGCCCTCCATCCTCTGCAGCGAGCACAGTGTGCATGTGCGAGAGTGAATGTGCTCGTGTATGTGTGAAGTCCCATCTATCTCCAGCATGACCAGCTAAGCGGGAAATGATCTCCCATTAGCAGAGACATAATCACCCATGGATCATCTCTACGGCCCCATTCTGTTCAACTGAGCATGGAGCCAGAGCCTAGCCACCCCTCACTGCCCTCTAACTCAGTGTGTACGTGTGTGTGTGTGTGTGTGTGTGTGTTAAAAAGTACCCTAAATTATAGCTTGAGTCAACACACAACCCTCTTTGTCTTTCTCTCTCATTTTCTCTCTCCTATGCCCCTTTTCCTTTAGTTTTCTTTCCAAATGTTCCATAACTGGACAAGGTTTAACCACAGGTATCTGCTTCTAGTGATTTGGTCCATTTCTGGGGGGAAGAAAAAAAAACTGCTATTTTCTCCTTTTATTACCACAATCTCAAATTAAAGTAAAAGATGGACAGAGGAAAAAAAGAGTGTGTGACAGACAGAGAGCGGGATGAGGGCGGATAAAAGGGGTGAAAACATAATCAGGGGAAGGGATGGAGAGGAAGTTCTGTATGAATGAGTCATATGGCTGCTACGCTAATTCAGATCACAGCTCCCTCTGGTAAACACCATATAAACAAACATACGGTGGGACACGCAGATGGGAAATACTCTACTTATACTGTAGAATTGTTTGTGTGTGTGTGTGTGTGTGCAAGTGTGCTCCACAGGCTGGTGTCTGACTTTCATTAAAGAGTACACACTGTAAACACAGGAAATATCGACTGCAACAGAAGTTATCGAACTAGCAGAGAAAATGAAAGAAGACACTCTATCCTAACCTTCCTTCCTTCCTTCCTTCCTTCCTTCCTTCCTTCCTTCCTTCCTTCAAATCTGTCTCTTCTTTTATTGCCTTCCATCACTGCTTCACCTCTGGCAAAAACGTTCCTCAACCTCTATTGTGATTTCCTCCTTTTTGCCCCTTTCACAGTCTCTCCCTGCCCTTAAGGCACATATACTTACACTTTCACACATTCAGTATGTACTGACACACACACACACACACACACACACACACACACACACACACACACACACAGAGGTCTGGCTGCCATTAGTTAAAGAGGGGTAGGAACATGGGGGAGGCAGACAGTGACATATCTTTCTGCTCTCTACTCAGAGACACATCCTTCAGCAGAAACTTTCTGCAGCGCGCTCAAAATAGACATGGAAAAGACATTAAAGCCGAGCAGGACAGGAAAAGTGGAGAAGATAGGCTAAGATGTGTGTGACTCCCCGCTTCTATGCGTGTTCACGAGAACATGTATCATAGGCAATTCTCATGTGCACTTTAATTAAATTTGATCTGACATAAATGCAATTTCTTCTGCAAGCTTAGATGTTAGATAAGGTTTAATCTGACAGAAAGGTAACACCTGCCTGACATTTGCTTTGCTGCGTGTGTGTGTGCACCCTTCCAACCCATTGGAAGATATACACAGGATCGTGTCACTGTGTCCTTACACTG
This sequence comes from Bovichtus variegatus, assembly GCA_943593645.1. Classification (NCBI taxonomy): domain Eukaryota; kingdom Metazoa; phylum Chordata; class Actinopteri; order Perciformes; family Bovichtidae; genus Bovichtus; species Bovichtus variegatus. The sequence continues at coordinate 21,526,377 of CALSCE010010657.1, read as the reverse complement.
GCATTGCTGTAGCTGTATCTCATGATGAGGTAGAGGGTGGCACAGGCCTGGCTCCTGTTCTCATCCACAGGGCTGCTGCAGTACTGAAGCACCTTCTGGCACAGGTCCGCACACTGCTCTGCCTCCTCCTCAAACAACAGGTCTCCAAACTGCACACAAGCGCACACACACACACAGATTAAACCCAAATGAAACAAGGTGTACACAGACATAATTATGGTTTGTATCAGCAGTTTGCCGCCCCCACGAGCACATAAGAACATTTTTAGACAAAGATAGATTTTAATGTAAAAAAACCTCCTGAATTTTCACAAAGTGCAACCAAAGACACACACGTCATAATGAAAGTACCTTGACAACAAGCGCTCTGAGTGTGCTGAAGGTGTGAGAGAGGAAAGTGGTACTCTGGTTGCAGGTGAGAGAGTGAAGTAACACCTTCAACACTCCGCCAACCATGCTGTCCTTACACTCAGCCAATGGCACTGCCTGGATGGGAAACGTGAAAAAATGACCAAATCACATAAGACAGTAACACCTAGAATAAATAGTAACACCTGTGGATACACTGGGAAGCACAGGGGACTTCACAACGGAAGTTCAATACGCAGAGCGCACCGCTAAGTTTCAGGCGAAGGCTGAAAGACATGCGAGGTGGTAAATTACACCATCTTTGTGCTCAACTCCTTTAATGTTGTGTTCACTCAGCAATTAAAACATTTACGTTTCCATTCAACCTGTTTTCTACTCCGTTTTATTGTAATTTACAGTGATTACACACTCTGGTTTGGACGGACTTAATGTTTTCAAGCCAGTCTCAAGAAAGCTGATCAGGGTTTACTCAGATACTTAATCAAGGCTTTTGTTGGTTTTTCAAATACGCAAACAAATTAACTGATTTTTAATAGGGCTTGCTGATGAAAGGTATTCTCTTGTTGACACTCTGGTCCCTCTGCAGCTGCAAAATATTAAGAAAACCTTCCAATATAGTGCAATACCAAATGCCAAATTGCGAGTGAACTGCATTGCAATTTCATGTGTTAATTATTCTGTACACACAGTGTGGAGATATTGCATGGGGACAATTTGTGAGTTTTCTGACCTGTACAATGGTTTCCAGCAGGTCCAGCACTATAAGGTTAGACTCTGTGGCTAAGTTTCCACTGATCAGAGCCTCCTGGTCCAACTCTGCTTTAGTCCTGATGGAAGACGTGAGAGTAAGAGATATTTAGAGGGAAGGAAAGCACAACACGTATGGCAGGCAAAGAAAAAGACAGACACTGGAAAAGCAAGAAAACAAGAGGGGGCATTTTGAAAATTGGACGACAGACATGCAAGTTATTACTTACTTATCTTGTTTGTCGTTGGTCTGTCTCCACTGAGTGAGGTCTTTCCTCCATCGTAGGTTTTCTCTCTGACCCATGGTCCTATCCATTCCTGTGTGGGATTCAAAAGCAGCTAATCAGGTTAAGAAAACTATAATGTACGTTTACTTCAATACAGATTATATACTAAACTGTAGGTATTAATGTATAGCAGTGCAACAAGCACACATTGACTTTGTCTGCCTATACACCAGAGCATGACCATATTTGAAATGCTGCTTAACAAACAGCAGACATAAGTTCTACAAAATAACCTAAGCATAGACTGTGTCACCTGAAATTGGTTCTTAGTGACTTGCTGACCACACATTTAGTGTTCAATAGTTTTGGAGGTAGTGCCAGTTCAAAACCTTTGACATATTGCAGAAAATGCAGATCTGAATTTGACAGAAAAGCATTTCCAAAAGGTGATACCTAAAGTGCAAGGAGATATAATACCTCCGACTCGTTTCATCATCTCCCCGCGGGCTCCCATTCCTCCCAGCAGGGCTTGTTCCAGCTGCAGCTTGGCCTGCTGAGATTTCTGTAAGGCCTGGGTGCTTACTTTGTCACTGCTCTGCTTACCCTACAAACACAGATTCACCAGGTATGACAACAAAGTACATGCACTTTTAATATGTTCTAGTAAATGCTTTGCATTTATCCTTAAGTTCTGTATGATAAATATGGATGCCATCATAAAGTGCACGGCACTGATTCAAAATAAGTTGATAAATGAGCAAACTGACCCCATACTCAAAGCAGGACACACAGATAGTGAGGAGCTCCAGCAGCTTGTTGAGCTGCGAGGGCGGCATATCTACAGTCCAGCGCTGAATCAGACTCCGATCTGCGTTCTTCATCACCCACAGGAAACACACCAACAGGTGGCGACTGGTATCTGCTGCCAGGGTGGCTACGGATTTACCTTGCTGGGAAAAGGCGAGAAGAGTGAGACGGACATGCAGTATGAGACAGTACACAGAGAATAAAATACACGTTATGCATACAAAGCAGGATTCCAGTGGTGTGTACAAAGGTCTGTTGACGTCTTTTAATGGTAATAATGTATAGTATATTAGACAGTCAGATAAATGCTTTGATCTAAAAGCACAATGAAGTCATATGTGTATATCATAGCTGACCCTCCCTGAGATACACATCCATAACACTGTCAGTGGTAAACTAACGTATATCCTTCACAAGCTACTCTGAACCACAAACATGGCTGTACACTTCTTTACACTCTGGATTTAGTGAAGTATGGTTCTCTTCCACATCTTAATAGCCGTTAAATCTACTGCAGATTAATTTACCTTCATTGGTGTGATGATGAATCGCTACTACAAAGGGCTACTGCTGCTTCACTGTGTGGCAGGTTGATAAATGTAGCCATTAACCTCCTAGTGCTCTAGGTGTCCCACCTCCAACCTGGTTCCCAGGTCTCTGTTCCACAGCAGGACTGAGTGAAGCTCACCAGAACCAATGTCGAATATTTGCAGCATATAATCAAAAACATCACTTATTTATTTGAAAATATGCTTCATAGGAGAGAAAAGAAAAAAAACATTTCTGTTGCTAACATTGTTTGAAAGGGAACTTAAAAATGTGGAACAAGCGGCGTGTTTGGATTTGTGATGGATACCAGGCCGATGGCTCAGTTGTGCGAAAATCAGTTTTTCCACAACAGTATTTCATGTAACAACATACAAGGGACTGATTCATCTCTCGGAGAGAAGCAGAGGAAGAGAGAGAGAATGGCAGCGTTCTGTTTTAGTGCTGTGTTGTTGCTGTAGCTACACTTGATGGATGTGTTTGTCAGGGAGGACGGCCCTGTTCACTTATGATGGCAATGCCTTCCCATAAACCATCTCCCGCAGACTTGTGTGTGTGTTTGTACCAGTGTGTGTGGTGTGTGAGAGCTTCCAGAAATGGATGAAGTGTGTGTGTGGCTCTGACAGCTAATCAATCTACCTCAGTGCAGCTCACCTGTTTGGAGGCAGGATGCTCAAAAGATACAAATCACACACACATGCCCTATTAAAAATAATAAAAAGCATACTATAATCAGTTACCATCTCATCATTAAGAAATTATTTCTGAATTTTACCATGGATGCCATGGAATTGAGAGCATTTCGTCCCAGCGTGTTGTAGGGATTCCCGGCAATCGCCATGGCAACAGACTGATTGATGGGTGGGACATTTTCAAGGTCATCCTCGGGTCCGCCCGTCTTGTTTTTCCCACCGCGCGTGTCAGAAACTACGGAGACAAACAGGGGTCAAATATACTGAAGAAGAGGACTGGAGCACACAGGATTAAATTACAGCATTTACTGTGTAAGACTTCAGAGTTAAAAATAGACTCAGGAATTAAGCACTAACACGTGCTTGACATAATACTACACGTACCACACAATACATAACAAAGAATGTTAGTTAAAATACTGGTAGATAAAAAAAGACTTGATTAAATTACAGTCACAGAACAGTGGGTATGATAGACATGTTTAGACAAAGCTGATAAACTCAGTTCGTCAGTAAAAGGCAAATGACCAAATCCACTGTGTCAGTGTTAATACAATACACTTCTCTAAGAGGCAGGAAGTTAATAATATTACCCATAATGCATTTTTATTCATGGAAGTCTATATGTACTGAATATGTCTAGTCATATATCACGAGATGACATGAACTTCATGAATCAACAAGGACTTCAAGTGCATGTAATTGAATGAGCATGTACGTAATTTATGTCTCAGAGTACGTGTGTGTTTGTGTGTTTGTGTGTTTGTATACCAGTGAAGTCCAGATAGTTGGTGGAGTCAATAATAATCCCAACCAGGGAGAGGTAAAGTGCAGCCACCTTGGCTCTGACCTCCGGTTTAATACAGCGATGGTCGAGATCATGGGAGCAGAGCAGGCTGCAGATCGCATTGATGGCCTTTCTCTGGACCTTTCCCCTGCGAACACACACACACACACGTTATTAAAGTTTCATTGAATCTAACAATTAAATAAGAAGTGTACAGGTTTCAAGTATCTACAGAGGTTTTAGAGAGTCACTTTGTAATAACAAGGTAATAAGGGGGTAAAAACGTGAAGCTGTCTATGTTTCCATACCCCTCTGACTCCATGTCTAGGGCGGCACTGAGCTCTGTGAGCAGCAGACCGGTGAGGTAGTGCTGCTGCTTGAATTCCTGAGAAAGCTCAAACAGCCCCAAGATCCTCTGCTGCTCCTGGTAACTACATGAGCTGGAACTCTGAGTATAGAGAAGAAACGAAGGAGTGACAGATTTAATGAGAGGAACAGGAACAGAAATAGGGTAAGATTTTTCCTTAACGCAAAAGTAAAGTACTTTTTAAACAGCTCTTTTAAAACTAAATCCATTTACATCTCATCTACTCTATCTAATGACTCCCCACACTGACCATTTAAATTCTCCTTAGCACTCCTTGTATTTTTATTTTCCTAGATGCTTTCACTTTAAAATGGCAAATGTAAAAGCATGAGGGTCCAAACATTTACACTGCTCACTTATTGCAGCCGTGATGATAATGCTTTTGTCACTATATCACATTACAGTATTTACTTTCAATGATGAAACAGTTACCCAAATGCCTGAATTACACATTTCCATAGGTGCAGACCTGTGACGTGATAGAGGGGCAGGGGGAGGCAGGAGCGGAGGCCGGGCTGCTGAAGAACAGGCTCAGGTTGAGGTAGTGCTCATGACTGCACAGGATTCGCAGGAACTCCAGACGCATGCTGATCAAGGTCGGCATCGACACGCTCTTAGCTGACATCTAGAGGAGAGAGAGAGTAAAAAGAAAAAGAATCAATTCATACATGATACATAATACATTCAATACTTGAAAACATATACAGTCGGTAAATAAAACCACCTTGGCAAGAGTTTCAGAAAAAAATACATTATTCCTCAAGGACGCCTCTTCTTTCAGAATCAAAAATAAAATAGTTCCCAGTTACTGAATTCATGTACTTCAAAAGACACATATACCGTTTAATGGTTCTGGTTTGTAATCAGTGATACTTTACCTGGTTGCAGTAGTTTTTCACCAGCTGAAAGACAAATCCTCGGTCCATGAGAGACAGCAGGTCGTAGAGGAAGAAGGCCAGGCTGATGTTGACTTTCTCTGCTTGCTCTACTTCCTAAAACAACAACAAACAGCAATCAGTAAGCTGCGCTGAGTGGATCTTGCCAAGTATCTAGCTGTGAAAGCTGAGCTTTTAATACCACAGAGGCTAATTTAATAAGTAAGCGCTTCTAACTCCCTGTTGTTTGGAGAACATGACAACATGTACACAGAGGCTTAAACCGCTTCCACCAAACCCAGGAGAACAGAAAGTGCACAGTGAAGAGTTCTGGGCTGGACTTAGTTACACTTGTCTGAGCAAAATCTATTGTCGTCATAATACATATTCATATTCATATTCCTTACTTTTTGTTGTTTGACAAGGATGGTCCCGATCTCAGCTGTAACCACGGAGACAATTGTGGTGATGTCATCTTTGAATCGGTCAGAGAAGCGGCTTCTCCGAGGGACACCGTGCTTGTCCAGGTGAGACACATGCTGAGCCATGCTTTTCACCTGTTTGAGACACACACACACACACACACACACACACACACACAGACACAGACACAGACACAGACACAGACACAGACACAGACAGACACACACACACACACACAAACACACACACACACACACACACACACACACACACACACACACACTAATGTTAATAAAAGAGTAAGGTTTCATTTTTTATCATCTTTTTATCCTCGTTTTTTGTTTAAATGTCCTTTTGTTAATTAAAGTGAGCATCCTGTAGTGAAGTTATTGAAGGAAGAAACATAAATACGTGAGATGAACTAAAAGGACGAGAGCGAATGTAAGTGATAATAGACTTCAAAAACTCCAAAAGAATGATAAATTGTCAAGCGGCTTGATAAAATTACAATCTACAGTGATTTTAAAAAGGCCCTTTTGTTCACCACACAATAAAACCTTCATTTATCTTTTAATGCATGTGGCCACAAGGTCATGTATTCTTTGGTGCGAGTCATTTTTATTACTTCTTCTATTTATCATTAACTCTCGAAGCAGTCCTTACTTTTTCTCTTAGAGCTGTCAATCAAAAAACCACCCACTGTAAATTCATTAAAAAAAAAAAGCACACTGACCAGCAGCTCGAAGAAGAACCAGGCATATTTGTATGCACTTTCTCTGCAGACCCCCGTGCTGACGACCATCTGCAGGGCCAACTCCTCATGAAATTGCTGCAAGAGAGAAAATACACAAAACTGTGGTGAGAAACAGCCTCCCTTTGGTAGTTAACGGAATAAAGCATATGTATTAAATATAGCATCTGTAAGGATTATACTGAATATCAATATGAATTAATTTTGAAATACCGGCTGAGCTTTGAACAGGAAAAATGTTGAACAAAAAACACAAACAACCAAAATACCCAGTGTTCTCAGTGTCACACTCCCACCCTGTGGTGACCAGAGGGAACTGCTGGAGGAAAGCTCTGTAAACTGTGCAGTAGGACCTTTATATAGTCTCAGTGATGATGAATACATGCATAATGTGAACATTAAGAAGTAGAATTTTAAAGAAAACATCTAAAAGCTAAATATAAGACAAGAAAAATGTTTTAATGTAATTCAATAACTACCAATATTGATCAAACATAACCAGTTACATTGTAAATAAATGGTGCGAATATAAACAGCAATTATTTAGGCATTACAGGCTAAATCCATCCTAAAGTAGAATTTATTACCACAAAATACTTAATGAGAAGAAAGGCATGTGTCAATTAAAATGATCTGGACTTCTCAAACATCTATTCCTAAGTTTAAAACCAGCTCTCTGCTATAGTAGACTACAGTACAGAAGCTTTATTAATAGCTACATTGGAGTTAAACTGACTGTTTCTTCGTATCATTCTTTGCCTCCATCTGCACTTTAGTCTTCTCATATGGGAACACCTCAGTGTGCCTCACTGCTGACATATTATTGTATAACGCTGTTTTGATATGTGAATTTGAATATTTTTAATAATTTGCAAATGCAAATGTCTGCAACAAGGTGCTCCAAGCTTTAAATCAGGAAGCTGCGGCGTACCATCTCAAATAAGGTGGTGGGAGAAAGTTAAAGAGGGGGAGAGCTTCTTTTTACCTTTCTGTTGGAGGGCCTGGTGTTTCCTGTGGAGTTCTGGTGGCTGTTTAAGTCCACAATGGTGGACATGCGGCTGCCTGGGTTGTTGTGGCCCTGGAGACAGAAACACAAAGGTTCCGTCACATTGAACGTGATGGATGCATTCATTAGAGTGGGCGTCCAGTGGCCTATTAGAATACCTAATGTACTGTGGGGATGAATAGCAAATGACTGTTTTGTGTTTGTGCAAGCATGGTAGGATATTTACATACTGCACTGTGCATGCATTTACATACATTGGCCTGGTGAAATATGGACTTTCAGTGAAAATTGGGGCAAATTTACTAAAAGTGTATTGTCATACACTTTTTAAATCCATGCTTATTACCCTTTAATATTACATGTGTATTGTGTAGCAGTCTCTAAAAAAAAAAAAAAAAAAGCTTCCAAAACTGAGCTTAATTTATGGGACTTTAAAATCTTTTATTTGAATTCACTGTAAATCCAGGTTTTGTGAGGTCTTACAGATATTTCAGGAGATTGGGTTTGAGGAAACCGTCTGTACCTTGGCAGTGAGGATGTTTTTGACCTCAGCATCTTCAGCAGAAGTGTGCGGCGCAGGGATGTCAGGGTTGCTGCTGCTGCGCATTCTGGATTCGAGAAGCATAGAGCCAACTGTAGCAGCTGTGGCCCGACCCATGGTGCTGTAACGGCTCTCTGCCGATGGTATACTCCCCAAATCTGAACCCAGGTCCATGGACGCATAAAAAAAGATCAATTCTTAATTCTATCCTACAATGATCACAGTAAATATTATCAAAGGAAAAATAACAAACTGAAAAAGGAGGCACATTCATAATTATAAATCATAACGTCAGTACCGGAATTCTGCATGTCTCGAGGGGGATCAGGCAGACGAAACACCCAGTAAAGGTAAGTCGCCAACAGGCTGTTCCTGCCCTGCTGGTCCCTGATCAGCTCCTGACTGTTGTGAAGACTGTTGACGATAGACACCACCGACTCGAAGGCTATCTGGGCCAGATTGGCTGCAGGACACAGACATGAACATGCAAGTAAAAATGTTAGAGCTTTAATATCAACCATGGAATGATAAAAGAAGATCATCCAAAATATCATCATGGCAAATAAAACACTATAGTTCTTGCTTCTCCAATGTGATGCTTTTCTGGATTTTTTTTTGCCGTTTTGTATTATTTCATGTGCAGTATTTTTTATTTATTTATTTTTTAACCGTTTATTCGATAAAAAAGGTAGAAATCTGAGGAGACTACCCTCAGCTCTGATGTTTTTCACTTATTTCTCATATGTTATACTGTAGACCATAGGTCTTCAACAGGTGTCAGTGCCCCCTAGAGGGTCGTCAGAGGTACTGCAAGGGGGCCACTAAAAGTATTGTTTGTAAATGTTTTGAAAGTTTTTTTTATTTATTTTATTTTTTTAAACTGAAAAAATGACTGAGAATACACATTTACAATGTGTATGTATGTATGTGTTTAACATGAATCCAACATATTAGCAAAGATAAATCGGCCTAAAAAGTTAAAAAAATGTATAATAATTGATGAAGATCGTTAGTTGCAGCCTTACAATCTAGACTTTTACCCATTATAATGCCTGTGTCTTGCCCAAAATATCAAATTGTGATTTTGAAGTAAAGTACTTCATTAGAAGTATCATGACTTTGTCAATATTACTTTAGAAAATGTGCACAGAATGTGTGCAATAACTACACATTTCCCACAATGTGTGAGGTGCCGTTTCTCTGCAGCGACAGTGAGTTCACTCAGCGAACTCCTCACCAGTCTGGCCAGCGATGACCATGGGCTGCATGATGAGGGTGAAGAGTTTATCCAGCACCAGATGGAGGAAGAGGACCAGAGGCTCTAAACTGGAGGAGGACAGGGAGATGATGCTGAGCTTCAGCTCATGCTCCAGCTTGTTCTCTGGAATCTTCTCCTCCCTGACCCGCAGTGGGAATGTAGCTCCACCCTCAAGGGCATGGCAGAGGGTGAAGAAGCGCTCCAGGTGGTTGTCCTGGTACAGAGAAGGGGATGATTAGTTACAGAAAGATAAGAAACGACAGGGGGAAAATGAAAGAGACAGACTAAAGAAGAAGGTTAAAGACTTTCCTCTTTGATAAAGCTTATAGTTAGGGCTGGCTCAGGTTTGCCTTGGACTAGCCCCTAGTTATGCTGCTATAGGCTTAGACTGTCGGGGGACTCACTCCTCTCCTCCTTTCCCTATCTTTCTCGCTCTCCTCCTCTCCCTCTCTATTGATATGCATTCATGTCCCTTAAATGCATGTTACTAACTCACCATCCCCGGAGTTTCTGTGTCCCTCATCTGGCAGGTTGCCACTATTAAAGATTACTTCTGGACCGCGTATCGTGGCTGCACCTGTTGCCCTGGTCCTGCCTGACACCAGGAAGCCTTGACATCCCCCTGGATCCATCTTTTTTATATACCATCGTATCATGTTTTCTGTCGCATAGATTGTCTCTGCTGTATTTTTAACTATGCTGTTTGTTCTGTACACACGTCACCTATTGCACGTCTGTCCGTCCTGGGAGAGGGATCCCTCCTCAGTTGCTCTCCCTGAGGTTTCTTCCATATTTCTCCCACTGATTGTGAGGTATCTTTTAGGGAGTTTTTCCTTGTGCGATGTGAGGGTTTAAGGACAGAGGGTGTCGTACCCTGTACAGGCTGTAAAGCCCACTGAGACAAATGTATAATTTGTGATATTGGGCTTTATAAATAAACTTAATTTGATTTGACAGACAGAGAAACAAGTGGAAGAAGACAGGGTGCATGTAAAGCGCTAGTGTGAGTGTCTTACTACAGCAGAGTGGACACTTGTGTTATGCGTGTGCACATTGATGTTTGGACTCTCTGTGTACATGACAGAGTAAGAGAGATGGACAGTCATCGTGTTCGTGTGCTTGTGCATGCAACCACCACTCACCTGTGTATGTACGGACGACACAGCCTGGACCTCGAGGTTGAAAAGACCTTTGTGGCTCTCCATCCACTTGACTGGAGGGATCTGAGGAGGAAGTTTCTACACAACAAAGACACAGGAAATATAACTGTGTCTTCCATGTCTGTGTTCAGTCTTGAATGTGTCTTAGCCTTCTAAGAATATGTTGTTGTTCCTTTACATGCAGTAGCATTAAAAGGACATATAGAATGATTTAAAGAAATGTATACATAACAGATGTGTATACCTCTGGCGCGTGCAGTGAATAGTTGACAGGTAGTCGCTCCATGACAATGGGAAGACAGAACTGACCAGTCTGCAGTCTGTCATTATTCAGTATGGGCAGCCACTAGAAGAGAGTTCAACAATTAGTATGTAATCTGTTCTATTTAGCCAATTTAGACAAATAAAATGAACTTTTATTCAACATTAATTAATTCATGCACTGAAGCATGTTGTTAAATTTGAGGGTTTGCTTACATAAAAAAAACACCAACGTTTTTGTTTGTTACATTTAGAAATATAGACGGTAGTAAAGGACCAAATCTCACAGAGTATCCAATGAGCGTCTCACAGCTGCCGCTCTGGTTCTGTTTCTGCTGGCAGCTGATGTGGTAGAAGGTGAACAGCAAGTGATGTCTCTCTGTCAGACGGGCTGGAAGAGCCAGCTTCACTTCCTCATAGAAGTCTGGGGACCTGGAAATATGGAAATAGGAAGTAGGAAATAGGAAGTAACAAAGGGAGCCAGACAGAGGGAAAAAAGGGAATAGGAAAGGATGGAGGCAGAGAGTGAGCGAGAGTCATGGAGAAACAATTAGACAGAGTTAAAGAGACAAAGATAAAAAAAATAAGCTATGATCCAAACATTATAATGTAACTGAACAATGTGTACTTGCTTGTTATGGTAGGTAACAGAGCTGTAGACTTCCTGTAAAAATTCAAGGCCACTTGATTTCCCAAAAATGACCTGAGAATGGACAGGGGGGAGATGACCCATAAATCAAAGATACTTGAGATTTTCTTCCGTCCAACAGCACAAAATGCACACAATACATCCATGTAGATTGGGATTGACAGACAAGGCTGTTCATTTATACTGGTGAATCTGTAGTAGCTGTAAGTTCTAAAACAATCCTTGGCTTTCAAAACATACCTACAAAATATCTCCTTAAAAGGATAAGTTCACAACTTCTGAAGTCAGTCTCAAAACAATAGTCAGTTGTCCGTGTGAATGTTGAAACATGTTTGCCATTCAAATATCTTTCATAATGCACCTTCAACCTAAGTGATGGGTACAAAACATGCATTTAAAAGTTTATCCAAAGCAAATTTAAGGCTTCAGCTGTCCAAATAAGTCAAATCAAGTGGATATCTTCCAAAGTTACAGCCTTTTTAATACAACATTCCCTGTTCTGTGAACCTATCCTTTTAATTCTGTGTATGCATCTACTGATGTTACAATCATTGAATCACTCGATGCACACACTTCCATGAGCAAATCAAGTGGCATCATCAGTACAAATCAATATCCCTGCCTCTTAGATAACAGATGAAAAGCGGCAGCACTCACAGGCAGGGAGCAGGTTTGGTCTTCTCCGCTCATAAACTGCATTTTGATAGTGATGTTTCTTGCTGATGTAAGCCTGTTGACAAAGTTTAGCCTCTGGGGGTAGACATAGAGCAAGTTCCTACATTGACAGAGAAAAAAAGGAGCAGGGGAGACTTCATGTTTAATCAATACATGAAAAAAAACATGCAAAACAGTTCCATCTATAAAATGATGGAGTTCCAATATACATCACTAGATGGCACTCTGTGTGCAGCAACATAGTTGTGTTAAGGTGACATAGTCAGACAGCCAGTGATTTACTGGGACCTGTGGTTTTAATACAACACTGTAATGTGTTGAAACATGGAATACAGTAAAATACCACAGGTTCCACTGAACAGATTGTCAGAGAATGCCAGCATGCAATTACCACGCAAGGGACTTTACAAATGTTTTGTTAAAAGCGAAACCATTTTAAAACTGGATGTTGATTTAATCCTCTGCTCACACAGGCTGCCTCCTTATTGTTACACTACGAGGCACATTTGCCAGGTAGTCTGCATGGAAAGAACTAAAAATAGGCACGAAACTAAAAAGAGCAAAGCAGCTCTTGAGTGATGAGTACAGCATGACTGTTCTTGTTGCCTCTGGCCTTTCAGAGAGTCTGTGGGAGGAAACAAACCCGTTTAGACCTAAAGCTACGAATCATTTGTTTTACAAAACCTTGTTTGTAAGTCTTATTTACTTGCTTCCACGGTGTTGAGTTGCTTTAGATAAAGAAATGTCATAAATAAAAACGCGTACAGTTGTAAAAGGAGTGTGTGGTCATTCAGTTGTATAGAACAACTACTAACCCACCTGTAAATGTTGTGAGGGACATAAACCTCGCTGGCTGGGAACTCCAGCACTTCTTTGATTGGCCGAAGGTTCTTCTCAGCCACAGGTATCAGAGGGATGAGCTCAGTGGACAAACAGGCCAGCGGCGTGTCGTGGACTGGAGACATGTCCAGTTTTATGGAACCTGGAACACACAAGTCAAACTCCCAAATCAGTGACCTGCATATACAGTATCCTGCAAACATCATGTGATATCACATCATGTCATTTTAATTCTTTGCCAAATCAATACACAAACAATTCACACAGACTGATAAACATCAAACCAAACTTTAAAAGGAATAGTTCTATATTTTGGGGGAAATACACTAGAGCACTTTCTTGCAGAATATCAATACTGATCTCATGTCTGTCCTTTAAGTATGAAGCTACAACCAGCAGCCGATTAGCTTAGCATAAAAAACAAAAACCAGTCCAATTAATATCTTGCTAAAATATTTTGTACAATAACAAAAAGGTGTAAAAACTCCACATTGTGGTTTACCGGTGTATTCACTTCCTGGAGTCTCTGCTTGTTGCAACATCATGGTGACGACAAGCAGTTACTGCACGCAGCCAACTAATTGTTTTTACACTTCTTTTTCTTGGTACAGATTAAACAAAGTCTTTATGCTAAGCTAACTGCATCGCATCATGTGCAACAGACGGACATGAGAGGTATCAATCCTCTCAACTCTTTGCAAGACAGCATATTAAACTCCTTCTCATAATGTAGAACTATTCCCTCAATTAATAACCATAACATTAAATCTGAATGAATTAGATTTGATGAGAGATGACCTGATATTGTCTTGACTCTCCTCTGTGGAGTGGAGGTTTTCTTGATCTCAGACAAGAACTTGAGCAAGTCTTCATCACTCAAACGATCTCCCTCCTGACACACACACACACACACACATAAATAAAAATAAACACACACAGGCACAGTTAGCAACTGAGATATGTTTTTGCCACAATGTTGATGAAAACCAGGATGACAAAAAGCAAAATGACTCCTCAGAATATGTTAGGATAGAAAATGTAAAACACATACTAAGCCTTTGCTTCAATGATAAATAATAAAAATGGTTCTTCAGTGAAGTCAATGCTTTGCACTTGGCTTTATTGTAGAAACATTACTGGAACATGAGGCATGTTTGATCAAAGAAAGAGACAAAGTCAGGCTGTAACCAAAGCTTGTTTGTCTGTTATCTTATATCTCTAGGAAATAATAGTATCTTTGTGTTTGCGTGGCGGTCCGACCTGTTTAAAGATGGTGCTGATAGTGATGGTAGCAGGTTTGAAGGAAGAAACATTACAAAACTGATCATCAATGGTATTGTAACGCTCAGAATTCCTCCTGGGAAGCTGCATCTTCCGGTCAATGCTGCTGGATTTACCTGGAGAAACAAAGCGTAAAGGTCATGGGTCAAATAATACGCACGCAGCTATAAACACTAAACGCACACAAATGTCATCACAAGGCATTACTGTCAAACAAAGACGTTCATTAGGACAAACACACACAAGCACACACACCTCCTCTTAAGCTGTCAGAGTCGGTGACATCGCGCTCCAACGTAGCAGTGGAGATGACATCCATGACATTAACGGTTGCCCAGGCAAACGGCATGCGATAGCGACCCAGCCTCTGGCAGAACGTCTCCGCCTGACCTCGCAGCTTCTCAAGCTTGTCCTTGTTCTGAAAATTGAAAATTAATGCAAAAAAAAAAAAAAATAATAATGTATATGCTCTCAACTTCAGGAACACAGTATGCCAAGAGTGAATGTTTGAATGAGTGCAGTAAAAGGCATAACACTGACACTGTAGTGACAAGAATAACTGCTCTGCCACATTACCTTTGCAGAGTCACATTCCCTCAGTGTCATGTAGGGGTCAGCACAGTCCCCGATCTCTCCCTGCTGGAGAACCTTTTCAATCTAAAAACGCAAACAATCCTTAATTTGTTACCAAAGATGCAGTGTAAGGCATATTTTCTGCAAGAGCAAGTGATATAAAGGCAGCAATGAACTGAATTACAGGGTGTATGAAACAGATTCTGGGGTAGGACTTAGTTATTTAAAGCCATGACAGAAATAGCCAAATCCTGTTATTTCTGCTACACACTGTTCTTAGCATTGGATTTAATAATTACCTTGATGACCAGGTAGATATCTGGGGAAGGGTAGGTGATGGAGAAGACGGCAGATCTGGCCAAGGTAGACTGATCTACGTGGGGAGTGTGAGGTTTCAAGAAGTTTTTTAAGTGTTCCGAGTTCAGATCACAGTAGAAGTCCTCTGATATCTGGAGAGAGACAAAGGTGAAAAGTTTAACTTTTGAGAGGCAGAAGTATTTCTCTTTACCAAAAGCACATGCATGATTACTGCGGTTGACAGAATCTTTTGCTGACATCAAATTCAGGGCATAATAAAATGCAAAGCGTCACGTTAAGGAACAATGGTTTTCAATTAAAAAAGGTTACAGGAATCCTTTTAGAGAATTCAAACTCAAAATCAAACATAATTCCATGAAATAGGTTTCAAATATTGTAGGCATACATCATCCATTTATGTTTGTATGACATGCCCTACATTAGGATTTGTGACAAACTGAGAAAAATAAAAAACAGAGAAAAAAATGTGTACAATTAGGTAGTGATCTTTTCTTTATCATATAATCATAGATTTGTAAAGAAAATATTAAATCTGGCCTACGGGGCGTTACATAAATCTACTTCCTAATGACCTCAGGCAGGAACGCAGCCATATGTCCTGGCAGGTGTCATGTGACCCTTTTCACTGGAAAGCCATTTAACACTTGTTCATTCCTCTCGTCCCGTAGGACGTCCATTACACTGACCACACCAAAGACATCTGGCAGTCAACCCTGCCTGTTATGTGATCAGATATCAATACTGTGGAAAGTATTCTAGGTGGATCACTTTTGGTTTGCTTTATAACTGATTTTGTTAACAGCGGTCCAACGAGGCAGAAAGCCAAACTCCTGCGCAGGTTGTTTTGTTGACAGAAATGACCCTGGTCACGTCAACATAAGACCCACTTGCCACAAGAGTGAGAGTTCTCAAAAGACTGCAGCGGAGGAGTTCATGACTTGCATGACTTCCTGGAACCACAGAAATCCCTTCTAAATAATCAAAGCCAGCTGACTTAAATAGCATATTATGCTTCATTTTCTCATGAAACAGAACAAACAAAGTGCAAGTGTCCACCGAGTTAACATGCATACTTAATTATAATAACATTCAATTGTCAAAAGTCAATCTTCTAAACTTGGCTTCAATGGGACACAAGGAATGTAACAGCATTTTTTAACATTACATGTCTGTCAGACCATAGAGGACACGTGTGTGACTGACACGTTGTTTGAGAACAAATCTTCAACATTTTCTAATGCGGAACACTTGCGACCTCCCTAGCGTCGCCATCTTAGCAACCGTGTAGCAAGATGTGGCGTGTTATAAGCCCCCTTTAACAACTATTTAAAAAATGCAAATTGTCAGACAGACATCCGCTAAACATTTTTCCAATGAATGAATCTCCATGAATCTGCAGTTATTGTGCTTACTGAGGCCACTGCCTCAGGGAGTAAGAAATGTCTTGTCGACCAAACAACACAAAGACTGAAACGCGTAGCTAACTGATTGCAGAGTATCCGCTGCATATGTAAAAGAAGAAAAAAAAAGCTGTGGTTTACTTCCAATCACTCCAAAATCAGGCTTGTCTGGTCTTGTAAATCAATAACCAGAAGAAAATGGCGTAATGCCTGTAGTAAACTAGAAGGAGCTGACATTTCTTAACTCTTTTTATAGGGACGACATACAGTATTTGTCTGTTTGCACGTCTACTTTAAAGCACGTCTGTTTATATATAAAGTAGGCCACTTGTTGGGTCAAATCCTGTCTGTACCTTAGCTGATAGAGCAGAGAGGCATGATTAATAACTAGAGTATTATATGGAATTATACGAACATCTGCTGCAGATTCCACAGATGTGAAACAACAAAAATTCTGTGAACAAAAAAAATAAAAAATACAGACAGAGCAACACAATTCCCATGCGATAGAGAAACAACAGTGTGTGATGCAGGGAAACAGAGAGAAAATCAGGCAAAGAGGTAGCAGAAATGTGCCAGAAAATAAAATATAACCCTCTTGAGGAGACAGTGATATAAAGAAGTTTACTGAAGAGAAAGTAAAAGTGTGAAGGGTTCAGGGATAAACGAGGCCGTAGCAAATGCTTCAGCTCCACTCCAATTAAATCTGACTGACCAAACAAGCTTGGCAGTTTCTCCTTCACTCAGATACACGTTAACAGTCTGCATCTGCTCAATTTAATAGGCAGGATATTGTATTGACCTCCACAAGGACAGACTTCAGTTTAACACATAATGAAGTTATTCATCTTAAATGAAAAGCGCAGCGACAATGCAACACTTCAGCTCTGCTTCCTACAAGCGACGGTCCATTAGAGCAGAGCTGAAGTGTCACTGTGTCACTGTGCATTTCATTTAAGATATTCTGCACAGTACACTCTTTGACATATATGCAAAATAGTTCATACAATGTAATACTATATGCTTATACTGCTTGCGTTATCCCAAGACCGTCTTGTATAAAGTCCATTTCAAAAATAAAATAAAATTGCCCCATCTCACCCTGAGGACCATCTTAGATCCATCAGTCCTGTAAACTAGCTAAAATCATCTGGGCAGCGCTGAGAAGAGGGCAAGGCCAGGGGCTGAAACCCCGTCTCATCTGAGAGATTGTGAGCAGTTAAGTACAAATTAAATCCTTCCAGCCCCTTTACCCAAAAAACTATCCAGCTGTGTAAATCCACAGAAAACATGAAAACAGCCATGGCTCAAAATGTTTGACTGGAAAAATGCGGCACAGTATTAGTAGTTATAGAACCAAAACATGACGACCCCCCCAGGGGAATGAATATGAGAGGATGATGAGACATAAAACCTTGTAGATTACACTGAGCCCTTATTGCAGAGCTGACTGCCAGAAGAAACTACGAGACCTCGCTGCATCAACGGGATGCACATGACATGGAACAGCTACCATGGAACAAAAGGTGAAAAAAATGACCAAAACACAATAAACTAGAGATCTGGGATCACACCAGCCACAACGCATAGGGCATAAAGTGTGTGTGTGTGTGTGTGTGTGTGTGTGTGTGGGGGGGGGGGGGGGGGACATGTCACACACGTTTCCAGGACATAAGTTATAAAAATACTTTTAGTCAACATTAGAAATAACATTAAGACAACATTAGAAAGTGTAAGGAAGCTGTGAAGCAATGTTTTCTTACCTTTTTCTTCTCCTTCAGGTCATACAAGGCCATAGTGGCAAATACGGGCTCAATTTCAATCTCAAACCTATGAAGCCAAGAAGAAAAATACACAATTAGTAATTCAATAATAGCAAGAGAGACACATATTTAACATACTCAACATTTGTTTCCTCAACTTCAACTTTGAACTTCCTTCAACTTTTTCCTATTCTATTCTAGTAGATTATTGTTGATTGATGTGTTACAGTAAGTGATAACATGTGTGAACTGAGGGTTAAAGGACACGGGGCAAAGTTGCCAAACCACAACCACATGAGTGAGATCGAGAGTGAAAGGCAGAGAAGAGAGTGTGTGTGTGAGTGTGTGCTGGTGTGTATGAATGACAGAAAAAAAGAGATAAGAGACAAAATCCCACAGAGAGAGGGAGGGACAGTGATTTTCTGGAGAAGAACAGCACTCCTCCTCCTCCTCCTCCTCATCTACTGCACGCCTTTTAGAAACAACTGCTGTCGATATGTTCAGATGTGACACACAACGATGTACTGTATGTTAAATGCTAAGCAAAAGGTCATTTTCATAAACAAGGGTGTGTTGGAATAATGTCCCTTTAACACAGCTAACTGGATGTTCCTTGTCCAACTTAAGGCAGCTGTTTAAATCCCCCCTCGTACAGTATTATAAAAATGTATGACATACTTGATGGCCTGGCATCGGATCAAGATGCGGTCTCCAGTGTGTTCTTTGGGGCAGTCAGGGATGGGCCGGATCTCCACTGCATCTTCCTGGAACACAATAGCAGAGATCGTTTTCAAACTATGCAAAAAAGAAATGGAGGAGTTGTTACATCTGAAGGAGATTTAGGATCTTAAACAAGATTAACGGGTGTTTATAGGAGGAAGTGAAATCAAGGTATGGAAGTAAATCCATTTACAGGCAAGAAAGCTTAAAATGGTGAAGCGGTTTAGACATTTTACTTCTTAATGCTGGTTAAATTGGAGTTGAGCCTGTAAATCCCCCCAAAAAATTATGTTTTTTTTTTTAAGGTTTTCAAGATTTTGTAATGTAATGTTGTTAATATTTCTCACGTCTCATTATTATTGATTGACTGTATGTAAAGAAACCAGAAACAACCCGGATGAGTCAAAAACATTTGGAGAATAAAGCCACGGTGACAGGGACCAACCCTGGCCCACATGGTTCCCACATGCGTGCACGCACTGGTATAGTACAGCAAGTGAGTACCAACCTCGTCGGCCGGTGGGTACAGAGCAAACAGCTCGGGGTGTCTGTTCCCCTGCCGGGCCTCCTGGTTGAAGCGGTCCAGCTCCTCGTGGCTGCTGAAAGCCAGAAGCCCCTCCACTCGCTGGTCCGGGGTCAAACACCGCAGGTTAAAGTCGGAGGAGGTCAGTGTGCGGCCAGAGTCATCACTCAGCCCCGCTAGTGTTGGAGACTTGACCTGGGGCAAAGTCAGAAAGAGAGGGGTAATGGGTTAGAGGTGGGGGAGGACAGAGAGAATAGGGTGGGGGGGATGAAATGTGAGCGGGAAAGATGGCGCAATAAGGACAAACAAAGGATAAGCTAAATAAGGGGGTATCAAGGCAGAATATCCAGAGGGATGTTATTAAGTGCAGCGTACAAAATACTATATTAATGGATATTTGGTCAAAGCCTCCATTTAAACCATATTAATTCATTTGAATGGGGTTTGAGTAAAAAAAAAAAAAAACATTGTATTGTTCCCACTTGGCTTACATCTCCCAACCTTCTCCCATTGTTTGATCACATTTCAAAATCTACCTAAACTATAATGCATAACAACAAAATATCAACTCTGTACTTCTGCAGCATTTTATAAAATATTGACAATGCAGCCTCTATGGTAATGTTCTCAGCAGACACCACAAACAGCTCACAGGCATTTACACAGACTGCTAATATATAATGTTATGAGTTACTTATCACTAGTGATATTGATGCACCGCACATTAGCTGATATTCTGTAATCAGAGCTCTCCCAGCAGACTGAGCGAATGCCAGAAAACAACGACAGCAGCAAAGAAGGCCGAGCTGACCCAGAGTCACAAAAGCCCTTGAAACCAAGCTTGCTTGATGCTGCATATTTCTGACATCCAGTGTCCTGCCAGCAACAGCACTGGCCTGTGGGACAAAAATGAGCACCAGTCAGAGACACGACTTAGCCTTTAAATTAAAAAGGGAAACTTTTTGACGATTTTTAACCAGATTTGTATCATCGCCATGTGGGTGGAATGTGCACATGAACGAAGTTTGGCTTCCGTCTGTGTTGTCAATTGTGATTAATGCGTTGAGACGCACTACGTCACTCCCCAGTGCGAGTTTGGCGTTTTACGAAGGAATCCAAAACTTCTCTCTTACTCTTACATAAACAAACATTTTCACTACTTTGGAAAGGGAGGAACACGAAGCAAAGGCAACAAATACTTTTCTTGAGCATCTTTAAAATGTTCTTGAACTTGACTGTCCATAGTTCAGTACACAAGCACATTATGAAGCGTTATATAAAGTAGGAAGAAGCTATAATTCCTGTTTACAGATACATTTCCATTACCCTGTATTAAGGTTAGCTGATTGGAGCATCCTCTGCCCATCAGTAACAGTTCTCTCAAGCTGGCACTGGCTCTATATGGAATTACTCAGACTCCGCTACAGGGCAGGGCATAACCTCACTGCTCGCATGTTTCATCCTGCTTGTCTCTTTCATTCCCATCATCCATTAAACTCACATCTCAGCTCTCAAACTACAGGCAAGGACTGACCAAGCTTCCACCCTGGTGAAGCTTCATCGCAGCGTGATCCCAGGGTTATTACTAAACCAGACTGGACCGTAGGAGAGACTCAATAAGTGCTGAGGGACAATAGTGCTGTTCTTCCCCTCCCTGTCACTTTCTGGCATGTAGCTCATGGGAAGCCTGCGGTGGTAATAAGGGTCTTTTGGTTTGGGTGATTAACCAGAATTGGCAAGGATGGGGTGACAGGAGGGGGCTGGTGAGACTGGCTGGTGGTGAGACTGGCTGGGAGTGGCGCTGACTGGGACTTGGATTGGCTGGGACTGCTTGATGTTGGGAGCTATGGATTTAGTCACTATGAGACAAAAGAGCTAGAGAGAGAGAGAGAGAAGTGAGAGAGGATGGGAACTTGGCTCGAAATAATGTCAGTGGACTACTGAGGCAGGGATCCGTAATGAAAGTAAAGGACTGAGGCATGCAGACAAAAAACGACTGATTTGAAAAATGTGCAGAGTAGAAAAGAAAAAAAAATGAAAACCACATATTAAACCACAACACGAGTGCATAATGTTCAGGTTTAGTGCTGTGCAAGCCAGGCTGACTAAAGTTGAATGAGCTGCCACAGTGGTAAGAGTGATAGGAATAACAAAATACTGTTGTGTGCACTATTAATGCACCCCCCACCCCAGGCTCCCACCCCTCCCTCACATTTCACATCCAGTATTGTTGTCTCTCTCAAGCCTTGATTAGTATGGACTACCACCCTGCTCCCACTTAATGGCCTTCCTCTCACAAAACACACTTTAACCAAGTGCAACATATTGGCATTCAAGGACAAAGCTTTTTTTTTTTTTTTTTGAAGTTCTACTTTGTCAATAGTTTGACATTTTTGTGAAATGCACTAATTTGCCTACTTGCCGATATATAGATTAGAAGATCTGTAGTAGTTTTGTGTCTGTTCAGAAAGTATGGAGCTTAGTTCAGAGACTGGAAGCAGGAGGGACAGCGAGCTCGGCTTTCACCTACCAGCACCTCTGAAGCTCACTAATCACTATTAACATGTTGTGTCTTTCCGTTTTATCTTCTTTATTTCTGGGGGTTTCAACCATTAAGCCACCAGGACGCACCACACATTGTATTTTGTTAAATTATTCTGTACACAAACGTGTGTAGGGGTATGTTTGAACTAGCCAGGCGACCAAAATGTCTGCTAAAATTGAGATAATCTGCCAAAATAAAATAATCCCACGCTAGCGTCACATAAGAGTGACTGTGTTATAAGAGAAAACCTTCTCAGCAAGCAAATAAGTGCATTTCCCAAAATGTCAAACTATTCCTCTACATTTGGACTCTTCCAATGTATGAAGTTAATACACATGATGTATACTAAGACGGATCAGAAGTGTACAAAACACCAGGGGATCAAGCCTCAATGTTTAAACAAGCACATATAGAATAAGATCTGAAAACAGTGCTGATGCACAACAGCAGACTGACACAACAGAGATCGGTCTTAAGAAATGTTGAGGACAGGACTGAAGGAGCCAAGTGAAGACGTGTATCAATGTGGCAACGCTGCACACACACACTTCACAAGGCTTCTCCTTTGTTGGGTAACAAATAGTCAGAAGGTAACAGTGTTGGCTGTGTTTGCGTTCCTCACTGGCTTCTGTTGATTGTCTGGCTCGACGTCGGACTCAAAGGTCTGTTTCCGAAGGAGTTTGTGTAGGCCTGCTCGCTCCGAATACGAACTCCAGCCATCGCCCTGGCACCTACACACAAAACACACACACGACCACACACACACACCGACAGACCAGGTCAAAGATCCAGACAGTCAAACAAACATAAAAAGCAACATGCATGTTACAACTGATACACCTCTGCACTTCTAATCAAACCAGATAACAACAAAACAGAAGCCTTACGCAACATAGTCACAGTGTGTGTGTGTATTACATGCGAGTGTGTGTGAGAGCACTACAATGTATCAGACAGGCGACCCCAGTGTTTAATGTTTATCAGGCTCTCTCAGGCCTCTTGTTTCCTGTCTCACACACACGTTCAACTTCTGAGACAGTTGCCACCTGCTGCACAGTGTGACAGCAAAGATACCAGTGAGGGCATTTTTTTCATCTTTGGTTAAAATACGTCAGCTTTGAGTACATCTAGTTTGTAAATTGTAAGCTCTTAAGTTAAGTTTTGTCGTTTTAAGGTATATATGTGATCAGCTACCACTCTGAGAATCCTGAACGCTCTGTTGTGTTTCTATAGGAGACAATTTACCTTCTCGAGACCAAAAGCCACGGCTGAATGTAACTCTTTACGCAGTCTCTCACATGTGGATCCAGCTCCAGCCTACGAAAACAGGAACGAGGACGATAAGAAGGCACATATTCTCATACAGACACAAGTACAAACATTCACAGACAACTGAAAACTCTACATTCCTCCTCTATCTAGATCTGTACTTCATGGTCAAGGTGCGGGACGTGAATGTTCTGAATAAGCTAAGATAACACGTGTTGGCAGAATAACTTTACAAAATTTAATGTCCTCTGAGATTAGAGAGGATTAGAAATGATTTTAGTACTTTATGTGTCTTTTATCCATGCTGCTGATCTTCTGCCCCATTTATTTACTCCTAATTACTTGACTTTTATACTATATAAAAAAGATTTCCGTTTATCTTTTTGCCAAGAAGCTCACCATAACTCAGATTTCAAAAGCTGCTATTTTTGCAGCATGAAGATGAACGTTTCTACATGGAATTGAGAACCATCTTTGAATGCAAGTGAGATGTTCTTTGTGTGCGACTTTTTCTGTGAGCAAAAGAAATCTACAATTCTGCAATTATTCTTCACTATTTGGACATTTTCTTTCAGCAAACACCTTGCACATTTAATTTTTCAGGGAGGATTTATGTGTGTGGTTTCCTCTGTCAATATCAGACTTCCTGTGACTCACCCATCTTTAGGTACAGAGTGTCTAACAGTGCGACACTCCTTCTCCACCTGCTCCACCTTCAGGTCATCGTCAGGGAAGTCTCCTAGTTCTTCCATCAGGGCAGAGTCTCCACTTCTTAACTGTGACATCAGGAATTCCTCCAAGTCTAAAGGCTCCACTGCCTCATAGGACTGAGGCTGCAGAATGAAGTAGGGAAGAATTAGGAACACAGCATCAAATATCATGATATTAGGAACATATGAGTGATATTTGCAGATAAACTATCCTAAAATAGTTGATAGTGATCAGAGGAGCTTCTTAAGGGTAAATAGGAATTATTTGGCAGAAAAGCATTAAAGTAAATCATACCAAGCCACTGGGGTGACAAATAACAACAGAGCAGTACATGAATTATTAGATGAATTATTTGGGAAAAGCTATAAAAGGTGATTGATGAGTGTGTACAATCCACATGGTGCAGAGTAGAGCAAGTGAGGAAAAAGAAAGTAAGTGAGGTGGGACCAGACATGTTGAATCATGACTAGTTTTGAATACACGTTACCTGTAGAGGAGCAAAAGATTGGAGCACATACACAAATAGAAACTGGAACAAACTGGCCCGTGTAAGACAGCCAGTACATTTTTTTCTGTGAACCTATTTTTAGGCAAAAACTCTAAAAGCCTCCAGAGCTGCAGCAGATCAAAGGCAAAACTGTAATCACTGTTATGTACAGTGCAAACGGGCTGAAATTGTCATTTGGGTCTTGGAATCAGTACATTTTGTTCATATCATCAGTTGCACACATGAGACAAATTCCCACTGGAACTTAAAGGTGGAGGAGCCGACACATTTTTAATCATTAGAAAGAGAGTGCAGGAAGAAAAAAAACACGACTGATTATGCCCGGATGGCTCAACAAAAAGGGAGCTGGGAACCTGCTTGGAGCAGGTGTTTCTATGAAAAGTGGCATCAAACTGGGCACAGCTCCAATCTGATTACAGTCTGCAGGCTGTGGCTGATAGCTCAGAAATAAACGTATACCACAATATCATACTGAAAGATTAATAATAACATGAAACTGTCTTTTAAAAGCCTCTCAAAATACACAATGTTCAGAGAGAAAATGTGCCCTAGCACTATCCTAAAAGAATATTTAAGCTTTTTAAATTGTCCACACTGTCCCACACCGGAAGCAGTTGCATGACAAACAGGTAGTGTGTGAAAGACTGAATGTGAAAGATAGTGTGTGTACAGCAGCCAGAGAGAGAAAAAAGAAAAAATGCAGAGCGAAGCCAGCCACTGGCATACACACCAACAGATCATATGTACACACAAAAGAGGTGGAGATAACTGCAGCAACAGGATGAGTCACTGCTGTACTCAACTTTTAAAAGCAGAGCAAATTCCACTTGCCTACAGACATGTTTTTGCACATCAATTCACCCTAAGGGATATTTTTCTCTGCTGAGCTCTCAAGAGCAAATTGTACCACATGGGCTGGTATTGGCATGCAACACAAGAAGGAAAGAATACACAGAAAGCCAGATGGAACAAGTGAATCATTATTAAGTTAAACGACAGGTCTACAGTATAGATGAAACCTTCCCCTCCTTTCTATAGAGTAGGTGTGAACCTCAACAGGGCCCCTACAGCTGCGGCCTGTTTTTACCTAATATTAATTACATTTTTGTTATTGTTTGAGCTTTTATATGCTGCCAATACAGTACTCCACTATCTCCATCTGCAGGTTTGCAAAATCATGCGTCTTCGTAAAACTAATTGTCAAATAAATAAAAGAAAAGAAAAGGGCTTCTCCATGTGTGAATTTCTCTGGCTCTCTGTCTCAAAGTTCAAACAACTATAACATGGCCCCTTTTTCTTGTTTGGTATGTAGGCTAACAAATACAAATGAATGCAAATCTATGCATGCCTCTGATCAGCGCCTGCTGCTCTGTGGAGTCATGAGAGAAGCTAGCAACTACCTCTCCTGCACAAATCAACAGCCAGACTTTTTAAAATCAGCTTTCTCATTAGTGATAGTAAAAGTGACGCCTTAGCAACCATTCATGAGAATGGAGATTGTTTTTACCTTTAGGAAGCATTGGCATAAACAACTGAAGGAATTCTGTGCTTACACATGCAACAATACATCAATAAAATAAGATTTTCTAAGAAAATAACACACATCTAAAGCCAATAACTATTGGAGCCTCACTTAAGTAAAAACCCTAACCCTAACCAACATCACTGTTCTCAATGTGCAGTGACAAACATGAGCAGGGACGGAAAACAGACACGTAAAAAAAAGTCCTGACATGTTCTTGCAAAATGCAGCCACATTTGTCCTGAAACACAATATTTAAGACAATCAAGTTTAGCAATCTTATTCTAAAGTCTGGTTAAAGTACAGTTTCCTCATACGAAGGTTGGAGACTTACCTTGCTGAAAACTGAAATCTGCACCATAAAAAGGAAGCGCACAAAATGGCGCACTCCGGATATGGCAACCTAAGTTGCACCTACTTACGCTGAATACTTTTTGTTAAAACTAAGCCACAACGCACTGCACAGATCCTCTTTAAACTGATTCTCATATTCCTAGAAGCTAGGAACTCCAGTGGCTCTGAGAGGAATCAAGCGGCATTACAAAAAGTGGAAGATGGGTTTATAACATACTGATCAAAATGTAAATTTAAAGTGAGCCTGACTGTTTGAACCCACAAGAAGTTTTGACAGCAGTTTTGAGCATTCAGGCAAAGTGTCTTGCAGTTTAGAGTTGATGGGGAAACCGCAAGACATTAGAGGAAGTGACATCAAGCATGGCGTCCCTCCATTAACCAGTGTTTCAACAGACAGGAAGAGAAACCACACACAGACACACTCACACACAGACACACACAGACACACAGACACACACACGCACAAACACGCGCACAGACACGCTCAAAAACACATGGGGCTTTTCTTCTTAATCTCTCAATTTGTATATTAAACCTACAACACCGATCAACATTCCTTGTATTTAGACACTAAAAATAGCAGGAGTGTAATAGAGAGGGAAAATTGTGGTAATCAACAAAGTGATCCGCGTCACAACTGCAGCAACAAACATCCCTCCCTCCTCTCAACAAACATCCCTCCCTCCTCTCAATAAACATCCCTCCCTCATCCATGTGCTAGACGTGACTGCTGAATAATGGGAAACTATCATCCCAGAGATTATAGTATTAAAATCCCTCTCCCGCATCCCAAATCCGGCCATATTAAAGATTTGCCTGTGTAAGCTGCAAGGTAAGCAGGACCCATCCAGTGCATATCGTTAGCCAAGGCACTGACCCATTTCCCAAGCAGGTTAAAGATTAACCATACTACAAACTGCGGTGGTTTGGACGGTCCAAGTACTCCTCCTCAAACCCTGTCAGCTGACAAGCTCAAGGATCATCACTGGGTAAGTATGAAAGGGCTTCAGCTCAGTTAGTCATGCACACAGATATGTCAGGAGACTTAGTGCCTGAGAGCTTTAGAAAACTTTAAATGAGAGAGATGTAGGACGGCAGAGTGAGAAGAACTGTGAGGGAGACAGAAATAGAAGAGAGCAGGAATCCTGACAGAGGAATAGATAAATCTGGGAGGCAGAGACAGAAGTTCAGAGGGTACCACAGAGAGACTAAGAGTGTAGTGTGAACAAATCCCTACGAAGGATTACTGTGCATCATTCTGTCTGCTTGCTTAAGAGAGCAAGAACTCTCACTGTCTGCGAGGCTTCAACCGAAGAGGCAAGAAAACAAGCCGTGATGGTATTCAATTCTCTGCAGAGTCTAAGGGATACTAGCTTTTCTAAACCCTGCTAAAATCAAAGAACAGGCAGTGTCAGCCTGGTTTTAACAAAAGCATTTTAAGCCATGACAAAGTTTTCATCTCATCTATTGGAAGAGGAAGAAAGATTCTCTCAAAAAACATCAGCTCTTTTGCAGAAATGCAGACAGCTGTTTTTGCAAAAGCAGTAACTCGTGTTGTGGCAGAATTTCTGATTCAAATTATAATCTTGGAGACTCAGAGACACCACACCGAGTCAGACATTCTCAGCACTAATGACAGCTAAGAGGATGTGAAGAAGATATATGCTTATAGCCCTTCGGTGGTGTAAGCATAAACACTAAAGCTTTGTGAGTGCAGTATTAGAAGAAACCACTCCACTGACCTTCTAGTCACAGAATTTCTCCTCTAGCATTACATCACTAGTATTAAGTGAAGTAACAGTAGAAAAACAGTTCTGCATTTTTTATTCTGGTTACCTTCTTGAACCCACTTTACATGTTTGACAGCTGGATAAGTAACTATGTACATAAAAAGGTCATTTGCAAAGTTTGCTGCATTTTTCTGAAACCTTTCTGAAACCTGTTTGCAGCTAGTTCCACATGATAGCATGCAAATAACTAATTATCCTTTTTTTTCCCTAGGTGGCTGTGAATCGAGCAAAGGTGCATACCGTATCCGGCATCATGTGACAAATACCTGCCGGGTAAAAATAACCGAATTCCAAAAGCCAATGTGTCTTTATCTTGTATCTTTTGAACTCACCACAGTTAGGTACGCGGAGGCTGAAGCGTTGGAGCTGGTTCGGCTGTGTTGAGAGCCATAGTTCCCGCTGAAATTCCGTCTGATCTCTGCAGAAGAATGCCTGGAACAAAACATGGAAACACAAACACGTTCATATTGTTTTGTGTTCACGAGGCAGAAGATACTAGTTACTACACCAGTATACTATATTTGAAGTTTAATATTTCTAAAAGAAATAGGCATGGAAAACATCTATAACCTCATGTAAAACCTTTGGTACAATTCCACCAACATGCACACAGTGTATCCTAATGAGAGATGCAACAGCAATTCTATCATTGTTCCTCCTGGGATTAGTTTGAATTGGTCAGTCATGGTGAGTCCATTCAAACTCTTGTTTGCTCTCTACAGAAGCACATCTCTGCTGGCTGTGTAAAGGCTTTGTGATGCTGGCAGCCATACAGACAGCGGAATAAATATGGTGTCGTGATTTAAGGGTCAGACCGAGCAGGAAATCAACATGACATAGGAATGGAGCAGTATTCAAATATATTTGGTAGCTGGGGAGGGGATGGTGCGTCTGTGTGTGTGTGTGTGTGTGTGTGTGTGTGTGTGTGTGTGTGTGTGTGCCTGTAGCACTCTCCAAAAAGAAGGGAGAACAGAGGATGACAAGAACAAAGCCAGTGTCCCAATTTGTTGGCCACATTTCATCTCTATGCATGTTGAAGCTACTGCACAGTCTTTCTTTGTAATTAATCTACCATATCATTTAAGCCCTACCAAACTCAACACAATGACTGCTTTATTCTCTGCAGTTGAATGACGAAGGCCAGTTCTGCGTGTATGACCATGTGTGTGCGTGTTTACCATTTGAGCCTGTGTGCTTTCGTTTGTGCGTCGTGTTTTAATTGGTCAAACTTGTGTGTATTTCTGCATGTGCGAGTGTCAGAAACAGTTTACTGTAACATTGCCACACAGTGGAGAGTTAGAGGGCAAAGACTTAAGTAAATGGGTCACATTCCCGACTGCTTCCCCTGTGGTCAATCTCATGGGTTCATTAAGTCCCCATAGCCATTGTTACGACAGCCCAGTTACTAATTACCACCACAAACCAATAAAAGGCAGTGCAATGGAGGAATGCCAATATGTCAAAACCACTGAGGCTGCAGAGTCATGAAGCATGTAAAGTCTGTGGAACAGCTTCATGTAAACACATATCGTATATGTTCTGCAGCAACACGGAACTGTAAACTTCCAAAAATGCATTTTCAAACTGCTTTGGTGCTTCAATCTAAAAAGGGAAATAATGAAGAATACAACACTCTCTATTTGAGTCTGGCTTTTGTGCATTTTGTTTAGAACGCTTTCCCCTCTCTCCTGTCAATCACGTAACATGCTGAGTCAATACAATAACTGAATGCCAGAAAAGGTTATGGCATGGGTGGGAGAGCAGTATACAAATTTACACAAAGAGCAAAGTCCAAAAGTGCAGCACCATTTTATTCAAATACGTAGCTGCTCCACTGTCATTTATAAATCCACAACAATGCAAGAATGTACATTACTGAAATACTTGGCTGCAAATGGCATGACAGAAAAATCTGATGAACCATATTACAACACACAATATGCATGGTGATTTCCACATTGAGCGCACGCACGCACACACACACACACACACACACCTTTTATTCCTTTATCACCAGCAACAACAGTTATGTTGTGCAATTCTAACTTGTGCAAAAGTCACTGTTAACCTACACATCTCTCAACGTATAGTTGATAGACCACAGCCTGATAAAGGAGCAGTGCAGGTGTACACACACATACTGTACATTCACACCTGAAGGCTGCTCAGTACCCACAATCCTCCACTAAGTAGGTTTATTAGAGCAGCATGTATGCAACGACACTTTGGTTGTTGAGGGATCCAACATGTGCACGCCACCTATCACATCAACAACACTTCAAACAGCCGCTTCTTACGCTAATGTCTAAAAGGAATTTGTTAAGTTACTCCTGGTAATGCAATGTGTCAAATCACATAAACCGGTGGAGCTTAAAAAGGGCTGTAGGTTAGGAACTAAAGCCCAAGAAGGCTTCCAACACAAAGAATGACACTCCTGGCAGCTCCACCTTAGCAGCTATCTTGAGAAGAGTAATTGACAGACAAGAGTTCTGCTATGTCCTGTTTGGTCACATTGGTTTTAGCATATTTCACATGGAAATGAGAATGGCTACTGCTTAGATTTATGCAACTCCGATGTTATATACTGCTTAACACAATAATGCCTTTCCTTGCTCGGGGGCAGATTGTCTGGTGGGTGTATTGAACTTGTACCCAGGGCAATTTAAAACCTGTAAAACCTTCTCATAGCTTGACTTCAAAAGAAGCATGCCCTACCCTGTGTGCAGACTGAGCCCACAGCCACTTCACCACTAATGTGTGCCCTCCCTCTATATCTTTCATTGCCACTGGAAAGACAAAGCTCAAAGCTCCGTGAATACAAACACATACTATACAGAACATACACTATATATGTATATAAAGTGTGTGTATATTTGAATACACACATACACACACACGCACACTCTGTCTGTTTACTTGCACACACTGACACACATTCAGGGCCTGTCTATAAAAAGACCAGGCAAGTAAAAACAGTAATCAGCTCTTGCCAGAGAGCCCAGCAGATATTATTTCACCACTAGTAGACAAAGCACACAGCATCTGTCATTCTCTTTAGCATGCCCGTGTCTTGGCATCTTGCGTTACATAAAACCAAAGCTGCTCTTGTCAGGAAGACAAAAAAGCAGAGCTTTGGATGTTGGTGATTCTGGTGAAATGATATTAAAGGCAGCTTGTGTCATAAGCCTGGTATAAAGCAACGTCTTGATTTTGGCTTTTTAGTTAAACCGCTAAGACTGAACTAGTTACAAATTCTTGTAATGGATCAACGCAGACACTTTACAGGAGACAAATATCTGTCAACAATAACTGCAATGCTTTTAGCTGAGAGGTTCAGAGAAACATAGTGACACCATACTTTTCTAATCTGTAAAAACAGCTGTTATTGATGTTGACTGCTTTGGTCCTGAAGGCAGCGTCTGAGGTTTGTGTGCCTCATCAGGCCACTGGGCTTCAGAGCTGACATCTCTGAGAGTGACCTCAGTGGCATATTCTTCAACTCCAGTGTGAGGATGTGCTAAAATTAAATGTGAGCAGACCCAGCGTCAGTAAATCAGTGTAGTCTCTCTCTCTCTCTCTCTCGTAGAAAAAGTACATTTTGCACCCTAACTCCCAAACATCTTAAACATACAACTCAAATGAAAGGCTAAGCTAAATACTGTATAAGTACCGTAAAAGTACAGCACGGTGATAACAATTTAAATTCCATCTCACTTTGAGAACATAATGTGCAGTTAAGATTGTTTTCCAGAAACAATCCTGAGCTGGCAGTGCAGCCACTATAATCACAACATCATCTCGGTCATGTTTAAGGTCAATCTTTTGTACAAGATAGAGTAATAATGTAGTGTAAAATACAGTTCCAAGAGGTCATCCATGGTTCCACAATAATCTGAATACAGTTTTACGGTATCCTGGCTACCTAACTGTACATTTACGTGTTGTCTAGATTTCTGAGCAACCCGAGCTGTGTGCATGTAAACATACTGACTGTCACTATAGAACATGCTTGAAGGCCTTTAGATCAAGCTGAAGCACTGAACATCCATTGCAAAATGTCAATAATGTCAAACGTCCTCTTTGGGAATGGACATTTAAATTGCAGTTAAGAGAGCATTCGTCAAGTTGAACAGCCTGATGCCAATAATTACCACTTTCCCTGGTCTTTTTTCACGAGGTACAATTAGAATAGGTAATCAACACTGATGAGGACGGCACTCTTTAAACAGCTGCTTTCAGGGAAGTACAACTGACACCAAACTCCAGCGATAAATGACGGCTGATGACACATAAGGCACAATGTTAAAATACAATGAGACAGCACTTTATTTAGCACTAATATTATATTGTATAAGAGCTGATCATAAATCATGTCATGTACGTCATTTACAGCCTCTACAGCATTACTCTGTCATAGCTACGGCTGCAATTAACAATTATTTTACATCTGTAAGGACTATATTCATGGTTTCCTTCACAGATCAATGCTTATGAATTGTCATAACCAATGGATTCACGTTCACCGTCACACTGTGCTAACTAGATCATCCGGTTTAAAACAGTCATAGTCTCTTATTCAAAAGACAACGAGGAAGGCCAGAAGGCCAAAAATGCTTCCTCATCAATCTAAATAAAACTTTTGACAAAGCAGCTCCGTGTGTGACCCCATTATTTCAAGTATTTATGAGCTGTCAAACATACCTCTAACCTGTCATTTAAGCTGCCAAACAGCTGTTTCATGTTCCTGTGACATTATAATTAGTATAGTAAACTGCAGCATGCTAAAGGAGTATTTATATACAGACTCACACCCAAGGTAAGAAGTCTCATTGTGGGTTCCAGATTGAAATCCTTTTCTCATGCCTTCCCTATAGAGGAGGCTGGCCCCTTTATGTCACGTCATGCTGTCCATGGCAGGCCTGCACTTGCTGTGTGTGCATATGGTGTGTTCCTGTCAGCATTTCTGGAATCATTGGCCAAGCATTCAGCAAATTGAATCCTGCTGTAAAGCTCCGGTTGCAATGCTTCTCATGGCTACATTTCTGATTGATAACACCCCCAGATAGCCAAATCTATAACTTCACTCATGATTATCGGTATTCTTATCGGCATGCAGCTCAGCCAGGCAGTATACAATTATCCCTATCATCATCAGGTCAGTCCACTAGAGGTGGGTGGCTCTTTTAGCTTCTACCTTCTGCTTTCTCCCATATACACAGGAAAACAGAGAGTGGTGTGGTGTCCTGACAGGAGGAGGAAAGCAGACCAAAGGGATGCCCCCACTGTGTGTCTCATACTATCACGTCTCCAGACTTAATGGGTCTTACTGCTATCAGCACCATCACGGCTCAGCTTCCTGTCAGAGGGAGGCACGCACAAACACAGCAGTCATTTGGCAGCTTCAAGCCAGGAGAAGTGGCAGAAGGAAACTTTAAAAACACAGTTTGAATGCTTTAACTACAGGGGAAGCCATTTATCAAAAGTTTCTTTGGGAAGCTACGCGTCTTTTTGACACCCTACCGACCCCATCACTCAATGGCCCACCAACAGCCATGAGGGTTAACAGATGTCATTAACCAGAGCGCACAGGAAATCAGATGTAACTCAATCCGGATCCCCCTGCCACTAACGAGTATTGAATGACAGAGGCCCCACGTCCACAGCTGTCCTCACACCCGCTACCATGTGCTTGTAAGTAACCTCACGATCAACGGTAGAATATTAAGTGTTCAGCTACCTTCAAATCCACTCCAACCGAACACTGTGCGACACCATTACTTTTGATAGAAGACTTATTATCACACCTCTTTTCCATTTCCCCTTTTATGTGCTTAAACCCACATTTCCTGAATTAAAACTGCCATGTACAAAAAAAAAAAAAAAAAAAGTGAAGTGAAACCCGGAGCCATAGTGTCCTCCACTGTGCAGGATTTCCTTCACACTCCATCCTGAAAGAGAGATCGAGAGAGGAAGTGCTCATGAGCACATATAGAATATTTAGGGTTAGAGAAAAAAAGCAATCTTATTTAACCCTGAAGTAGCAACAACTTCTACAAATATGATCAGCTTTGATTAGTCCATTACCAGATTTTACAGCCTGCAACTTATTGTACACTTCCAAACTGTGACCACTGTTCCTCTTTGTCAGTGTGGTTTATTTCTGTCTGGCTATTATTGCCATGATTATAAGTTGTTTCCCTTCATGGACTAAAAAAAAAAAATGTGTTTGACCAATGCATGTTCCATCATTCAGGAGTCTTTCTAATGACACAAATCAGGAGTGTCTTAGTGGCCTAAAGAGGTTTAAGACGCCGACCATGGAATCACAACATCAGGCGGCTCTCCTCTCTCTCTCCTCTTATTTCCTGTCACCTAAAGTGACCCTTCTCTGAGTCCATTTCCGTGAGGTATTGACATTTTGTGTACCTAACGTGAACATAACGTGTTAGTTTCAGATGCCTGTATAGTACAGAATATCTCTTCACATGCTGGGGATTCAATATAAAAATGAGTTCATGTTAAAAACAAATAGTTTCCTACACCTAACAACCGTTTTACAAATCACTGCGACAGTGTGAATTGCGTCTCTTGCATCATCACTTACTGGCTGTGCTGCTTAACACTTTGCAACCACACATTCCATCATGCTTTGCTACACCACAGCATTTTCTGCTGTCTCATCACTGGATTCAGGCTGTGACCCAAGATCGCTCGCATCTCTCAGCAAGCTGAGCTCAGCTCTGCACAGCAAAGCACAGCAAGAAAGGATCCTTGAGTTATCCTGGCTATTTAAAAAAATAAATAGTAAGGTGCATTCACTGTGTTGGAGGTGGATAAAGGATGTTACACTCACAAAACCCAATAGAAGGCTTGGGACCAGAGCTGAAACGATCCGACATTAATCGGCATTGGACGTGCTCTGTTTTATATCGCTGTTAATCGAGTAGTTGTAGACTGCTTTTTGACAAAACATAGAATTTGAAGACGTCAGCTTGAGCACTGGGATATTGTGGTTGGTATTTTTCACTGTATCAGGACATGTTATGGACAAAACAATTAATCAAGAAAACAGCTAGCAGATTAATCAATAATTAAAAAATATATATCATTACTTGTAGCCCTACTTTAAACCACTTTCAGAGGCATTTGGCATGACTGCATCAGTGGTGATTCATGAATATTCCTGATGTAAGAAAATCATTTATAAATATTCATTTTCATCCAAGTTACAAAGGTTTAGATAGTACACTCATGAGGGCTTGTAAACGCTGCTGAAACATATTTTTGGTTAAGAGTGCTTTAAAGAGAGGATCAAAGGGCATTAAAACACTGCTGCGTGTGGACTATGAACACAATGTGAGGGAAAACTATTTGCCTCCATATTATCCACAATCCTAAATTTGAGCAACACTAATGTGTCCACCTCCACAATGTGAATGAACCTCAGTGCACAGTTAAACTGCACATACTGTTAGCCCTGGGGAAGCTTTATATGCCTGTGCTGCTCAATTAAAAAGGAAGTATTAGTGCATTTGTTTTCATGAGTTGTACTGCAGGAGGCATGGCACACAATAGACTTCCACGTTCATACTTCCTCCACACCTGGCCAGTGTCACAGCAGGAACTATGACCACATCACTCCTCGTTTATAGTGTGAGTGTACACACCTCAGGAAATGATCATATTAGAGTCACTTGATATAGAATCAGCATCCTCAGACGGAGGATGTGACACATTACAGACTGGTCAAGAAGAAGATTGAGCATCTGTGCATTCACATGTAAACAAAGAGAGACACGACAGCGCTCAGGATCGATCACATGGCGGTTAAGAAGTTCATTCTTCAGAGAAACTTAAAGAAAAGTTGGATGTTTATCATCCTCGAGGCTGCCTTTTTTTTGCTTTGTTTCCCGTTGCACAATGCACTAAGCCACAGTCACAACATGTGGCTGCCTGCTCCTGCCCCTGCTCCTGCTCCTGCCCCAGCTCCTGCCCCTGCCCCTGCTCCTGCCCCTGCTCCTGCTCCTGCTCCTGCTCCACTGTGCAATCCTCTCCTGTCAAGCCCCAGCTCCCTCCCAAATCTCTGGAGAGGCACCGAGAGTTCACTTCCACTCCTCAAACTAAACCTGATGCAAAAAAAAGAAAAAAAAAACCTACATTTTTTACAACCAGGACATTTTTACCTGTTGATTTTAAGAGCGAAAGCTCGTCGGTCTGCGCTGCTCAGAGAAGCCATATGCGTCTGGAGTTCGGCGGCTGCTCTCCGGTGTATTCCTGCGGTCTCGCCGCCTCCTTCGTCTCCTCGCTACAGCTCGACTGTCATGTTAACACTCATGTTGGTTGTGGCGGCAGCGCAGCTTTCCTGGGTGTAAACTTCCGCATTTGATTTGAGCCATCCCATAGAGAGAGAGAGAGAGAGAGAGAGAGAGGGGCACGAGGGGTGGGGGTGATGGGACAGGCTGGATGGGACACGGGCGCTCCCTCGCTGCAGAGATAAGCTTTTGGGTTTATTTAATAAGCAGTCTCAGTTTTCTTCCTTCTTTCTGAGAGAGAAACCGAAATCTAGTTCCTGACGCGTAAGGAGAATGGGAACAGCTGTAACACGTGTTCTCCTCGTGAAATCAAGTGTTCAGACCTGAGCTATGAATATAACCTGCTAGTAATCAAAAAGTTAAATTAAAATTATTTAATTGCCTCGTTAAAATGGTTAAAATGACATCAACTCCCTCGTTGAGGATTCCAGTATTAATGAATATGCAAATGTTTTTCACTTCATCAAACATTTACCTACCAACACAGATGTGTCCTATTCCAAACTACTACTACTAAAATATGCTTTTTACTATATGTCTTGAACTAAGATGTAAAGTAACCTAATAATGGTGAAGATGTGTTGTCATCTAAGTCACAATCTATTGCAGAATAGTGTAACATAACTGTGATTCAGCCTATGACCCACTGTTTTCAGATCTTGCATTTACAGTATTATGAACTGGGTGTCAGTGGCGACATTACCGGAAAAATCACAAGCAGCTTTCTCTGGGATGTGACGTCCAAAATCACACCTGCGATGACCGCGGATCATCACAGCTGCTGTCAAAGAGAACAAAACAGAGAGATTGAGATAGTACCTTTAAGGTGAGTACAAAAAAAAACATGCACCCTTTAGTAGATTAATGTGAAAACAGCCTGATACTTTCAAACTCTGCACATACATCATTCTGCACATTAAAGCCCAAACATCCAAACACGTGGAGGGGGAGGGGGACTTTAAAGAGGAAGCAGTAATGTTACACACTAAGGTCAGTTTAATCATCCTTAGGAGCTTACTGTTTTATCATGTAGGCTATTTGTTGTTTCACAAATGTGCGTGTCATTCCTCGCATGCAGGGGCCTGTCTGCAGCTTACTAACGTGTGAGAAAACAACCCTAGTGATGTCATCAGGGTAATCCCAGCTCGGCCTTTAAGACTACCCTTTTTAAAGCTTGGGCTACAACAGGGGGGCTTGGAATCTGAAAGCCATGCTGCAGTGAGTTTCACCAGGTGTACTTTACTCACACGCTGTGGTTTAAAGCCGGTAGGGCGGGAAATGGCGAAGGTAGAGTTGTCAAGATGGCTATCGGTCTAACAACATTCCACAAGTTGTAAATGAAGCAGCATCTTATCACACACGTGATCGTCAATTATCATTGTTCTTGCACTGACTGCAACAAGCTGTGTCCCTCCCGCCGTTTGCTTTGTTCTGCTGTGCAATAACAGAAATAAGGATATAAACAATCTTTTTTTTTTTTCCCCCTTTATGAGAGATCTATTCCACCTCCTCTCTGATGGCTGGACTTTGGAGAACATGACACATTTCACAGTCAAATTTCAGTCACGTTGAACTCTGATCTTAGGAAAGAGGAGGCATCTGTTCACGGCCCCCGGGAGTGAATTCATCATCGCTTCTTTAATGAAGGGGTCTCGCAAAGTCTCCCAACTTTATCAAAGTACTACACATCTGAAAACATTGCTGGAGGAGACCTTCCCTTTAGAGACAAAGTCTGGTTATGATGTAGGGTTGATTCAAAAAATATATATATTTCCCTTTTCAATATCTTTAGTTACAGTTTAGTTTATTTGAGAAGATACAGTGCAGTTAATAAATATATATGGTATGAAAAATGATAGAATTAGCCAGAAGGCTATTTAATCATCTGTTGTCCCTGGCCACGGCGTTACAATAGGCTTCCTAAAATACATCAGAGCTAGTCTTGCAGAAAGTTAATATGATCACCTCCGGACCAGACTTGAAGGTCTATTAATTATTTACAATATTATGGTTGACGCTGTATCAGTTGTAAGTTCAAAATTAACCGGCTCAAAAGTTGAAAATTAATTTTATTTGCTGACAAAGTAAACATATATAAACTTGGAGATACAGGCTTGCCATGTCTTTTTCAACATGTTAAGTATAAGCAGCCTCCACAGCAGGTATGCTTGGGGAGTTTCAGTTGAGGAAGTTGAAACAAAGGTGTATAAGCCTGTGAATAACTTTAACTTACCCATGTTTAAAAAGATCTTGTGTCAAGTTAGGAGGAGCACTTTTCCACTAATAGGCCCACTCTTTTAGGCATTGCACAACAAACCTTTGTTGCAGCAATCTTTTGCGTCATCACTGAAGGGTGTAGTGTGACAGCCCTGTAATATTCACATATTTCAAACTCAGTAATTAATGTTATTAGTTGCACATGTTTTACTTGCTATGAAAGGCTAAACTCTTGCTCTGAGAAAAGTCTATTGGAAAAGTGCACTGTTATTTTTTTTT